>JAQSVV010000308.1:600000-1163769 GCA_036375495.1 Agrotis segetum | reverse complement strand
CGGGACTTACAAATTACCCTGGAACGTAAAGTGATATTGAAGGACACCGTGGATTTTAGTCAGATACGAGTCTGACAATCGCACATTATTATTTTGTTGCGGTATTATTTTGAAACTGTGTTAATTAAGATCCATTAAAATTAAATGATACTTTATAATATTAGCAAAGATATAGATTTACGATAAGTTTGCTCTTCGCCCGGTAACTAAAGGGCTTCACACACAGCAGCTATAATGTAAGGATGTACATTATAGCACGATACATCTCATTACATCTTTCCTTATAATTCGTCAGGAGACCACACACTGCAACTATAATGTATATTTTTACATCTTCGAAAATCTATGGAAAGATGTAATGAGATGTATCGTGCTATAATGTACATCTTTACATTATAGCTGCTGTGTGGAAAGCCATTAAAGCAAAAATGGCAAGTTTTAAAAAAGCTTCGGTTTTGTCAAAATTGGTCTGTCCTCATTTTCACGCAACTTTTAAATTATTCTTTTTTTGTACTGTTTGATTTTTTCAAAAAAAATCGAAGAGCAGAGCCTTAAGTTATGATAACTTTATGCTGATAGCAAACGCGACGTAGCTGTTGTAAAAAAGTTCCAATGAAAGTTAAGTTGTTCAAGGTTGAATTTTGCGTGTAGAAATGGCAAATGAAGAAATTGATGTAGAAGTTTTTTATGACTTTGGTGAAATGGCAGCCATTTTTTGGCACCAGTTTGAAGGTTATGACAGCCGATGAAGAGACCAGTCACTTCAAATTTATAACAATACTATAGCGGTCTACACTGGCTTCTTTATTTTTCGAAAACTTCTAAAATAATTATGTAATTAGATGGAAAAGTGTGAAGGACAAACACTTTTGTTCTATTTAGTTATTAAGTCAGCGTATGGCATGATAACACTCGATAAATTTTGGTATACAGATAGTTTAGAACCTTGATTAACACAAATGATAGTAGTTAGTAGTAGTTTTTATCCCGATTTTATGTTCCCGTGGGATTATTTTTGAGTTGTAGCGGTTGAGGCCGCTGACAGCTACATTTTTTAAGTAATTTTAACTTTAATACAAAAACTTATAGTCTAGTTTAATATTCCTGTAACACAACAAAAATTACGGTGCCTGGAATGACCCGCAGCTCAATGGACCAATGACCTCAATCTAGGCGGCCGGGACCAGCTGAAATTCAAGCTGAGTACCGTTTATTGTGGGTTACAGCAGTTACCATACCTGAGACAGGCCTTATGGACCCCATCATCACGTGATTTCTTCTAGGGTTGAACGGAGAAGAATCAGATTTGTGCTGGTTTTAGTCAGTTTTGTTTCTTCAATTGAATTTTGCGTTCCAGAGCTACACAAACCATTTTTTAAGATTTACACAACCTTGGCAGACATTATATTATGGCCTTGTATTTTTGAGGCGAGCTTGGAGCACAACACGCTGTAGTTAGTCCTTACCGGACGATGAGTTACCCATTACTCGCCGTCTACAATTGGAACACAAGGCGCCATAGACTCGTTCTTCTCAGTTGAGCTCATTGTGTTCTGAGTTGAGCTACACGATAACCGACAAATGCTTGCACTGACTGGACAGGTCTACTCAAATTTGTGTGGCTCTGGCCTCAAAAGACCATCTCAGACATCCGCATGGTCCTCGTATGACCTAAGCATAACAATGTCTGGACTTTAAAAGAGACTGTGACCTCTGAGTTTGTTTCGGCTGTCTCTTCTTAGAGTAGTCAGGTACGAAATACCGGCCCCATCTAGCTTTAAAAATATATTATTGGTTGTGATGTGTAAAAGTGTTTTTTATAACTAACTCACAAAATAAATATTATTTATCATTTATCTGGTCCTTAGCGGACGGTGAGTTACCCACTGCTCACCGTCAACAAACCACGAGGGATCACCGCCGCCCAGGACAGTTCTTGAGGCAGGCAGCCTGGGAGAGGCCAACGGCCAGTAGTAACCTGCGATGGGCTGTATTGATTGATATACAATACACGAAGCCTCGTTCGTCACCCCCACCCCTCCCTTTACCCCCACTTGATTGAATACAAAAACCTAACACAGTACCAAAAAATCTACAAAAATCTCTTTTATCGCATATGTAATGATTAGGATAAAGATTGTGGATCTATAAAATAAACCTTAATAAACAAACAAACAAATAAAACACACTGCATCAAAATCAGTTCAGCTAAACGCGAGATAATCGGGGACAAACATACATAAATACAGGTCAAATTGAGAAACTACTTTTTGAAGTGAAAACTTCTTTAGCGGCGTTGTACACTTTTTCTGTAATGGGTAAAAAATTTAAAACTCGCGTCAGGGTCACGTGACCCTGATCGAAAATGAGTAAGACGTCATTCAAATTAAAAATAAAACATAGTAACAAAAAAGTTTTCACTTCTACCGGCACTCCTGGAGTGCAACCTTTTTTTTTTAAGTTAGTCAATAAGCAGTTGAAAGCTGCATTAGTTATTGGAATATGCAAGCAAAGCCTCTGGCAAAAGCTTCATCATCATCATCATCAGCCTATTAATGTTCCCACTGCTAGGACACAGGCCTCCTCTCTGTGAGAGGGACTGGGCCATAATCTACCACGCGGGCCCAAGGCGGATTAGTGGATGTCACATGTTTTCGAATTTTTGGTTCCAGGACATGCCGGTTTCCTCACGATGTTTTCTTTCACCGTTTTGAGAGCAGTGGTGATGAAATAAATTACAAAAAGTAATGCACCTGCCTGGATTCGAACTCATGACCTACAACTTGTAAGTCGGGGCCGATACCACTGGGCCACCACTGCTCGCAAAAGCGAAAAAAAGGCAAAAGCTTATCCTAAGTGATAAAAACTCTGGCCAAACTTTTAATTTTATAATGCCGAAAATGGAGAAAAAATTAACAAAGCCAAATACGAGTACCTATCAATTTTAACAATGTACGGTTTGCTCAGTTGCTCGTCCATTAACAATCGTGTAAATATGATTTTAATTACTGACAGTGTAAAGAGAATTATTAATTAATTATTTTCAGTACACTCGGTACACTTTTTAATGGATTTTTGTTAATTATATTTCAGAGCTTTATGATGTTACTAGCTGGTACCAGCGGTTCAATATCCTACGGGAAAATCGGGGTAAAAACTATCGGAGGACACGGTGGAGCGGTGCACGGTGCAGGACTGCTCCGCTTGGGCAGAGCACCGCCGTGTCCTCACGAGGGCGAGAGGAGACCCCTCGCACCCGGCATTGGTCGAGGCCATGCTGCGGGGCGAGCGGAGTGGGTCGGTTGGTCTTAAGCGGTCGCCTCCTTCTGCGAAGCATTCATGGTAGCGAAGGAGGAGGCGCGCCGTGTAAGCTACCAAAAAAATAAATACTGCAATAGACTGGATCTACATGGAGAACTTCAACTCTCTTCGATCATACCTAATATACAACCTATTGATGAAAAATAAGAAACAGTTTCAAACATCAGCTTATTAAATAGATGTTTTTCTTATATAAAGCAATAATTATACAACTTAATTGTAACATAATTAATAAAGGATACAAGGTTTTTTTTTTGGGGTTCCATTAAAATGTTGCTTTTCAAAAGGGTTCCGCTACCAAAAATGTTTGAGAACCGCTGTCGTTGGATACCATTGGTTGCCATTGTTTCATAGAGCAACGAACTTTAAAAGCCAATGACCTAAGAAAACATCGTTAGGAAACCTGGACTTATACCATATCAAAGGCCTGTGAGATTCCCAGAAGTAGCTTAATTAACTCTAACATCAAGGAATAGCCAGATACAAATAAAAACCGCAACCCAACTCAAAGGCTGTCCGCAAACTGCGAATAAGATCAGTTTATGCTGTGGGAAAGAAACAGAGCTATACAAGTCGTCTAGCTCCATCTCTTTCCCGTAGCCTAAACTAGATCGCGTTAAGAGCTCGTGGTAGGACACCAGATGTGTTTTTTTTAATGCGGATATAAAATAACAAACTAGTTGGTGAAATCGCAATCGACTTGTTCGTGCACATTTTGTGCAGGATTTCAGCTGTGCGCGTACATTATCCAACAGCAAGGCTGTGTATATGTTTTGTTCGCACACAGTGCAGCATATTTTTACTGAACTGAGTTCAGCAATCATCATCATCATCTCAGCCATAGGACGTCCACTGCTGAACATAGGTCTCCCCATTAGATCTCCACATATACCGGTTGGAAGCGACCGGCATCCAGCGTCTTTCGGCGACCTTTATAAGGTTATCTGTCCATCAGCAGGTGGACGTCCTACACTGCCCTTGCTAGTCCGTGGTCTCCACTCTAGTACTTTTCGACCCCAACGGCTATCTGCTCTGCGAGCAACATGGCCTGCCCATTGCCACTTCAGCTTGCTAATCCGGTGATCTATATCAGTGACTTTAGTTCGTCTACGGATCTTCTACGGAGTTCAGCAACGTGCGGGAACAATTAACAAATCCACTGCTCACATAATTATGCGCTGAAAAACGTATCTAGGTGTTCTCGCACAATTTTTTTCGTGTTTACTTAAGTGAGTCCATCAGATTGAACGTTTGAGCCTGACACTATGCTGCACAGTGCCGCTCACCGATGGAACTGCATCTTACAGTTAATAATAAATTCCTAATACATAGTCAAACATTATTACATACGTATATAATGTTAACACGAGCACAAACCAATGGTTTATTTAACGCGGCGTTATGAATTTCCAACCAATAACTCTGTTTGTCAAACAATAGCTTCACAAATTAGTAAACAATGATTATTAACTGGGGTATTAATGAGCTACCGCGTCTGTGAATTGTTGGTATTAATTAGAGGTTGAGTAAACGTGCTACTTTATGCGGTCGGTAGCTGTTGTCTTCGGCTTACCCCGCCATAACTTAAACAGAACATAATCCTGGATAAAATTGGGATTAAAACCTATATTCTTTGTTAATCCAGGTTATAAACTACGTATGTAGAGGAACAGTGTATAAGATAGAGACGCGAGGCATGATAGGAAATCGCGCACTAAAGGCAAACTTAACATTATACTAACGTAGCGCAAGCGCCAACAGGACGCCATTAATTTGTTAATGGCCGTATGCAAATGACGTCCTGATGGCGGGTGCTTGCGCTACGTTAGTGTTGTGTTAAGTATGCCTATAGAGTGTATGTTCTTATTTTACCTCGCGCCCTGATCTTATACACTGTTCCCATAGGCACCAAATTTCAATCAAATTTATTGAGTAGCTTTTGCACGAAAGAGTAACAGATATCCATCCGTCCATCCACACAATCTCATCGTTATTTGTCACAAAATCTCGATTGATTTTGTCAAGATCTCGAATGAGAGTACAAATCTCGAAAAAAATGTTCAGATCTCTCGAAATTCAAGATTTCGTGAGTTCGAGATTGCATTCACAAGTCGTACTTTTTTTTTAAGAGGTGAGATCATCAAATAAGTCCTCCCACCCAAAGCGAGCAGGCTGACAGCCATGGCAGACTGTCAGATTTAAACTTACCTAAATCCACGGCGTCCTTTAATAGCCCTTAACATTCCGGGGTCACGGACTCCGGCACCTAGTCGTACCTAGGTACCTACGCACCTTTCCGAAAAGCAACAAAATTATTGATGCCAAAAGTACCAAGTTTGCCAAACCCGGAGGCTTTGAACTGTAGTGTTTGAATACTCGGCAACATATTGTTGAACATTACAATAATAACCACTTGAGCTATATCCGGATCTGCCTGCCTTAATTAATTGTGGAAATTATTGTTTTGGCGTGAGGAATTAATTTGAATTTGGCTCTTTGATATTAAGCAGTAGCATCCTATGGGTTTTACAATGTTAATTTAGTGTAGTTACATGGTTGATTTTAATAATTATTAGCTTCATATTTACATGCTTTGTTAAACGAGTAGCAAAGTACCTATCTTAAAAGGTATGATGACTGCCTAAAATAATTTCAAGACAAAATTATTATTAATTATTAAAATGCGGAAGCTGATTGACCAAGTTACCTGCGGGGTGCTTGTACACGGCGCATGCAACTCGCGCAAGTAATGGTGCGGGTTTGTGGTTTACCCGCGCGAGTAATAAATGCGCAAGCTACCCGCGTGGGGCGTGCACACGGCGCATGTAGCTTGAGCATGTTGAGGTACTTGCGCGGGTTTCATGCGCCGTGTACAAGAACCCTAAATTACATTAAAACAAATCAGTTATCCCTGCCAAAACAAAAAAAAAGAATCATTACAAGTGTACAACATATAATCCCCTCAATTTCCTTAAGCACTTAATCCATCACTCATTTCTTTTTATTCGTGGACGACCAATCAGCCAGAAGTATACCGGTAATACCTCTCGTACTTGTAGTACGGTAGATTAAGTTACCGGTAACTGCACTTAAGTGGGGCTATTTTATGGTAGAATTGTTTGCAAGTGGATTTTTTGAAATTATTGTGTCTTCAAATTTAAAAAAAAAACACTAGCTAAATCAAGTGTTTTTTTTTTTTATTTGAAGGAACCTTTGAGAGGAAAAAATATAATATGGATAATCTACATAATTAAAATTTTATCGTTTCTCCTTTTTGTGTGGGGATGTGATCACCATCTTCCCCAGAGCTTCCCATCCCGGCCAGAGCAGGACAGAAGGGTCAGTTTGTCAGTCAATCTGACTTGAGGCCTTACCACGACCTCTTAACGCGATCAATTTCAGACTGTGGGAAAGAGACAGAGCTATACTAATCGTCTAGCTCCATCTCTTTCTCACAGCCTAAACTGGAGGGAGGCCACCTGTACTGAATAAAATCCACGGTGTCCTTCAAAAGAGATATTTCAGTCTGGAATACTAATGATCTAGAATGACAGCTAATTAAACGAGGTAACATGAGTAAAGCCGGGCGCATTAGCTAGTCAATCATATCCGTAATAATTCTATGTTACCTCTAGGGGCTATAAACCGTTTTCTTGCAAAACGGGCTTATTTCTAAGCCCAAATTATGCTCCCATAAAGTCGACTCATTAATAATTCAGTACTTTACCGTACTTTAATTGATCGTAAACATTTTTACGTCTCGACATTAGCCCTTTACGACATTTTGTACGCTCAACCCTTAAGAGGCACTTGGATGCTTACGACGTTGTTCAACCAACTCTTTTTCTTACCTTTGTAAGTTTTTCAAGTGAAAAATTTTACACTCGGCGTTGTATAAACTCTTGAATTAACATTAGAAACTTGAATTGTTAAAAAGTTAGTCTCAGTCACAAAGCATAAGTAAAATGTAGTTGTTAAATGAAGTTGCTTATTCCAAATCATAGATCTTTATGGAGAAGAAACTACACTCTTTTTAATCAAAATATTACAGAATTATCTTCCCTAAGTATAGTAACAGTATCATAAATAAATTACCAATCCAAAAAGACTTAAACAGTAAAACTTTCAGAAATCCAAACGCATAACTCACCTCCATTTCAAAGTAAAAAGATACTCTTAAAACTAACACAATGTTATCTGGAACAAGGTGTTAAAATTCACGAAGTAATACAAGCCGTTCTGAGAGTAGAGTAAGACGTATAAAATACTAAGAGATTGCGACTTCGTCTAGACGAGTAGGTAACATAAAATAAAATACTTAACCTTTTCCATTTATGTTTCCCTTTGGTGTCATCTGTTTTCTTTTAACATTATACGTTTTTGTAACATAAGATGAGACTGCCTCACAAATGTATTTATGTCGAAAGCGGATTGTATAAATCACCGTATAAATTAGATTACTATTAGTTAGTTTTGTGTTGCGGCTGGTCAACGATTAGTCAGTAGGGATTGTCATTGTCACTTTTATCCAGCTTTTATCCTCATTTTGAAAATGTCAAAATGTTCAATGCCTTCAGGTAGATGGAGCCCTGCTATGCGGGACTCCTATTTCCACCTGCAAGGTTTAAAGGAACCTCCAAACCAAATTTCGGGGTGTAAAAAAGTTCGGTCAGCTGTTTTAGGAAAAGTTTTGAACATTTGATCCGAGGTCACGAGACTGTCCACGGTCACGGAACTCTCTTATCAGGTAACTACGGTGGCCCCAGAACGTAAAGGGCTATTAAAGGACACCGTGGATTTTAGTTAGTACAAGTCTGACAGTTCTTCCGTCCTGCCCTGGGTGAAAGGACTCATTTGATGATTTTACAAGGTAAAAAATCCTTCCTGCTCCCGGAAAATTCGAGGTTGAAAGAAAATAAAATAACAACTTATAATTTTCCTACCCCACAGAATAGTTAAAAAATTAATAACTTTTTTACCTTCCAAGTCACGTTTCACAATAACAGGCCGGGTTTAGTGATAGCGCTAAAATCCCGGCTTTAATAGCTATAACCCAAAAACCCACCGATTTCCTGTTATAAATCAACCAATTTAAATTCAGGTGTCATTGGAACAAAATAATGGTTAATGACGTCACGACCGCCACCGGACTTATACTTGGTTGAATCTAAATCCTATTATAGAACCTGACAGTTCTCTGTGATATTAGTTTATTAGGTAAAAAGATATAACTATAGCATCAACGATCTTGCGACGGAAAAGCGGACATTCGGACGATAGAAAAATAGTTTTCTCAGTAGTTAAATAAAATTATTTAAATTAAAAAACATGATTTGTCCGCGGTGGGGTGGGGTGGTGGAGGCGGTCCATGTATGGGAGAGGACAGCGTCCTCCCTCCGCCCCAGCCGCAGTGGTGGACGCCCACGGCGACGGACGTAGGCGCGAGCATGCAGGCGGCGAGTAATGGCCAACTTTCTGTCCGACCATGGTCCTTTGAGGCGCGTTGTGTTCCACGCGCGCCTCAAAGAGCGTCAGCATGATGACAGGGCCCCCCTATAGAGAGCCAAAGCCTGCTGGGGTCGCAGAACTTTTCTCATTACCGTGACCCCGGAACATAAGTGCTATGAACAGAAGGACACCGTGGATTTTTGTAAGTATGAGTCTGACAGTAAGGGGTGGGAGGACTCATTTGATGATTTTACCACGCTAAAAAAAGGTTGGGGTTGTAAAACGGAAATCCATTGATGCTTTACACACGAAGGTTTTCCGCTAGACCGCGCGGAGGAGCGGCACTCACCGCTTCTCCACGCGGTTTCCCTATGACCCAAATCTGTGGAGCGCACTTAATCTTAGCTTATGTTTAGCGATATGCTTCGCCCGAAAATAAACCTTATTAGTTTACAGTTGAGTTGCATACGAATAACGAACATTAATCGTAGGCATGTAAAGGCGCTCCCTCACCGCGAGTATTACCTGTAATGTAACATTACAGATTCAACTTTGAGCATTACATTACAGTACTACCTCCCTGACTGACGAGCATTCGCGCATATTTAGTATAGATTTGATATAATGTGCGCATGCATTGTGATGCTCGATTGTCTTCCGTCACTGATGAAATGACTTAGAATCTGTAACGTAAACATTACAGGCGAATGGTCGCGGTGAGGGGCCGCCTTAGCGTAACTAAGTCCAAGTTTGCTCCACAGATATCATAGATATGAGTTTTTGCTTCGCTGGTTCCACTCGATCAGAGTGACAAGCGTTGTTGTGAGTGCGATCATTTATTCTCATAGAAAATAACCCTGTGTCCCAGTATCTAGTAATAACATCAACGTCGATGATATAACAGGACCTATTGTTTTATTTTCAATCCAAAATCTGTTTAAATTTACGTCACGTTTCCATCGCGCGTACGTGTTAGATTCGCTGTCCGTGAATTTAGGTTATAAATCCATATCACATGCTACTTACAACTAGGTAGGTAAATTATAGGTACTGCTAGGTAGATAAATGCAAAGGTTTGTGAGCAAGGCTCGAAACAGAATCCTGCTGAATAAGGTCTTAATTAACTCCAGTATGCTTTTTATTTACGTGTTAAAATCATCAAATCAATCCTGCCACCCTGGGTGATTGTCAGACTTGTACTGACCATATCCAAGGAGTTTCTTGAATACCCCTTTACTTTCTGAGGCCACCACAGGTTACTGAAATGTATGTATTTTGATAGAATTGCATTGATTTTGATAGATTTGATAGAAAAACAGTGTTCAACGCAAAACGAATTTATATAAGAAAATTATTTTCCTTAGTTTAGATATTAGATAGAGACACATGCTGACTCCACAGCATTCCTTCAATAGTCCTTTATGTTCCAGGGTCATGGTTACCAGATGACAGTCCCACAAATTCGGCAAGCTTTGGCCTTCTAAGGCGCGGGCCACATAGAAAATACATAAGACGAGGACGCGTCGCGGCCGTGCGAAAATTTATGAGAGTCGCGTCCGCGCCCCGTCTCTTCTGTGTGTTTTACGTCGTCGCGACGCTTCTTTATGATGATGATGACATGATGATGTCTCCACCCCGTCTGCGTGACCCGCGCCTAAGGGGCCCCTTTTCTCGTTTACCTTTAGTACATAGGTACCTGGATTAACACATACGATAGTGATACATCTAGGATAATTATCCCGTTGGATAATTACTATCCTTTACGCCTCCGCGGACATAAGTTTACACTACAAATTCCTCCGGGTATAAAAAGTTAAGTTCCCAACCCACATTTCAGTGCCCTCCAGTGAAGTAAAAAGCATTGATTGATCACCCAATGTCTTAAAGCAATAGATAACCTTTTATCAAAGCCTGGATACACTGACCTGTTCAATAACTTTTTGTGACAGATACTTTCAAGATTGATAATACCACAGTGTATTAAAATACAGTAAGTCAATGATCATAATTCTGTGAAGTAAGTATTACAGAGTTAGTGAAACTCTGTCAAAATATTCAGATATCTATTTAAATTAAAAAAAAAAAACTTCGTTAACGAACTTGATGAATTTAAAAGATTAAAAAAATCTAATATATTTTGTTATATTATACTAAGTAGTTTTAGTTGCTGCTTTTTGTATTACGGTCTTGAGGACGTTTCCCACACGAAACAATTTTTTTTTTATGGTCGTAAAATGATCAAATGAGTCCTCCTACCCTGGCTGGGCGGGACTGTTAGACTCGTACTGATTAAAATCGACGGTGATCTTTCAATAGCCCTTAAGTTCCAGGGTCACGGATATCTGATGAGACAGTCCCGCGAAGGATAATTAGGGCTACATCCCGTTTCATTAATAAACCAAAAACATTTTCTTTTTTTTTAAGTGAGATTTGTTTTTTCTTGACCTTAGTCTAGGTCAGGAATGACTAAGACAAGGTCGAAGATGGAGCGGGCGTACCCAGAAGAAGCTAGTACCCTTAGCACGAATTTTCACTATTTGAGACGTAAAGTAAACTGGAACTTTGACAATTTGAAATTGACAATTTTCAAGAAAAAAAATAATTCTTTCTCCGCACACCAGAGGCGCTGTTCCATTTTTTCATACAAAAACGCTGTAAATACTGGAAAGACGCTAAACGTAAAGTAAAAGAGTGAAAAATCGTGCTAAGGGTACTGTTCACTCTAACTTTGAAGAGATTAGGGTTGTATGCGTTCGGAAACACAGACGCAGGCAGAGAGTTCCACTCACACATGCGAAAGAAGTGATAAAAGCCGTTTCTCCACTATTTGCCCATCTACAAAAACTGAACTACTGTTATAAGTTACACTGTGACAACATAACATGTTCCTCTGATATAATAATATATCTGTATCAGTAGAGTTATAGTTTTTCTATCGAGCGCCGGCCGCGCAATATGCTGTCTTTCTTGCGCCTTATCTCAGCACAATGTGATTGCTCAGGCTGCTTGCGTATTATAATATCGTATAGTAGAGCAGAGTTTAGATTTTATAGTAGAAAAGCTTTTAAAATAAAGCTGCTTTACTTTGGAAGAGGAACAGTCAACATTACTAGTGGAATGTGCGTTTTATAATAAGGCAGTGAGTTTTAGCAATTCTTCAATTCTCTGTTGCATAAATAGTTGAGATTTTGTAGAACACGAATTCATAGAAATTGATATGAAAGTGAAAGTTCAGTCACTCCCTTTTCACAATATTTCAGACAGTGTAAGTGCTAGGAGTCTCAAATTTTGCACAGAGATTCGTAGGCGAAAAGAAGTTCTGAAAAGAAATTTTTCCAAATTAATTACCTAAGGAGTTGTTTTCAAATTCAACGAGGAAAAGTTCGAAATAGGCGCTTACGAAGTCGTGGGTGGGGTGCTGGTTTTATTATGTTTTATTTATTTGAGCATAGTAAAAATGAATGAAGTCGAAAAAGACGAGAGATCGTGCGCTGTGGAGCTCCATGTATGAGACCAGTTTCCAGCAGTTTACTGTAATAGGCTGAATTAGGTGAAGTTTCGTATCTTTTGTGTGCAGACCATGTTTTAAAGAAGACACTGAAAGAAGACATTTAATTATATAAAACAAGTAACGAATTTACAAAAAATAATGCGCTCGTTCACACATAAAGTGAAACCAAATATTTTCCACTGCATCATTACTAAGAAATATTATGATCTTTTCACTCTATTCACTAAAACAGACCCTTAAGAATAAAAAAAGCAGTTGGAGTGACACAACTACTGATTCTTAAAAGAAAAAAAGAAAACTATTTCGGTTAATATTGCTTTTTTTCACAAAAAAAAACCGTCTGAAATATTACACTAACACTCCAAACACGTAACGTGTTACTTACGAATTTGAGGCTTGTCTGTTGAGGATTCCCTTTGGGCATGCGGTACGTGTTGGCAAAAGAGAAGAACTACAAACAAACTTTCATCCTACATTTGATCGACTTTCGCTCGAAAATGTAACAGAATAAAAATGAAAGTATTTATTTCAAGTATTGGTCGCCATGTTGTCGAAATACGACAGTTTTAAAAGGTGTTCGTGTTCAAATTAAAGTATACACTGTTTTGCATTATTGCCAATTCTCTCATCTATGTATTCATAATGTTTTTGCTACACGAGATTATTTTCATTTCTCAACATCACCAATTCTTTGTAAAGCTGGCTTCACACGACTCGTAATAATATCACGATGAATGCTCGCATAACGAAGACAAAATAGCTAAATGTGACTTGGACTAGTGCATCCGATTTGATTGTAACCGTCGTCATCGCATTATATTAAGACGTTTATTCAATACACGGATGCTTTTCTTATCGTAGTAAAATCATCAAATTAATCCTGGAACCCATACTGTCAGACTTGTACTTACTAAAATCGAAGGTGCCCTTCAATAGCTCTTTACGATTAGTTAGTCCTGTGACCCAATACTCGGACGCTTACAGTGCTTTTAAAATTGCAGCGCTTATAGTGCATACCAACATGCTAGTTTTTACAATATGATTTCATACACCAAATATGAAATGGAACGCGCAAGTGTTAGTGCGGTGAGTAAGTTGCCAAAAAATGTTTGAAACTTTAGAAGTACGATTGAGAAGGCTTGGGGCGCGCCAGTACTCGTGATATCACGCACCGTGTGAACCAAGCTTTACCGTAACCATTTGTTGACATTGTATACGCTACACAAGTTGGACCGACCGGGATAGCCACAGCCGGTTCACTACAGGCCTTTTATTGTTGTGCACACGTGCCTTACTTTGCTGGTGACGCATGCACCCACGCACCCCTGAATGCGTACCGTTTTTGGAAGGTTACGGAAATAATAGCTAGGGGAACCACGGACAACGGAAATAAGAACACCTTTTTGAAGAGTTAACTTTGAAGGCTTCGGTCTTCCCTTTTGGTGTTGCCTCTTCGATGGCTCGGTTGCGACTGAACGAAGTACGGGCGGTCGTACCGCCTTTTATACTGCCCGTCCTTACCTTAGCGAGAACACCCGTTTTTTGAGCCAGTTTTCCTTTCAATTTTCACTAAGACCGAGGCCTTCGTTGCCTTTATTTACATAGAATTTTAAACCTTATATTTACGTATGTTACCTTTTTGGATTCCTTATGAACTCTATTTTCACATGAAACAATAAAAATAAACTTACAACTAAATACAAAAAATTTCTTAGAACAAAAACTTATTAAAATTACGTATGAACAAAGTTTGATTATACAAAAACTTGAATATCTTAAAAACTACTTATCCGATTTGCGTGGAACAACTTGTGCCACTATTTTTATAGTAAAACACACCCCTTTCAAATAGTTTAATTCCAAAATAACCATAAACAAAAAAGTCAGTTTTCAAGTTACGTAATTCTTAAAGAAATCTAAAGTATTTACAATTTTTCCTTATAAAACCTTATCTAATTGGAATCTTATTACTAAAATAGAACACAATCTTACAAGTATTACCTATTTACACTAATTAATCAACAGATTCTAATTAGAAACACTTGTCCGTCACTTTCACTGTAAACACTGCACTGTTCGACGTCAAAAGGCCACCCACTACTTGCACCCCTTGTCATTTCGTGGGGTCCCGTCGCCGACAGTCTCCCCCTCGTGCGTCGCACCATCTCCCTGGCTCGGCGACACTCCCGGCACCAACAGCACCACTCTCGAACTCGGCCTTCTCAGCACTCCTCCGCGCGTCTCGACGTCGACGACTCTGGTCCGCCCGTCTGGTCCAGGATACACCTGCTGGATCCTTCCGCGTGGCCAGGTGCATCTCGGCAGGCTGCGGTCGACGATGAGCACGATGTCCCCGACGCGTAGATCAGCAGCGTCGCTCCTTCCGGACGTCTTCCTTGGCAGCAGAGTGGGCAGGTACTCGCGCAGCCAGCGTTGCCAAAAGTGGTCGGCGAGCCGCTGCGTAGTCTTCCAGCTGTGTCTGCCCACGAGCTCGTTGTCCGTGAAGCTGCCGATTCTCGCTGCGCCGCAGGAACGCCCAATGAGAAAGTGGTTGGGCGTGAGTGCTTCTTCTTCAGGGTTCTCGGAGAGGTGGGTGAGAGGCCGAGAGTTGACTATGTGCTCGGCCTCTAGGAGGAGGGTATGCAGAACCTCCTCTCGTGGATGCTGCTCGTTGAGTGTGGCGCCCAGTGCGGTTTTGATCGATCGCACCAGACGCTCCCATGCGCCGCCCATGTTTGGCGCACCAGGAGGGATGAACTTCCACTGCACGCCGATCTTCTCTGCTTCTGAGGTGAGGTCTTCTTGCTTCATGTTGTCTAGCGCTTCTTTCAGTTCGTGGTTAGCGCCGACGAAGTTGGTCCCGTTGTCGCTGTAGATTGTCTTCGGCATCCCTCTTCTCGCGGCGAATCTTCGTAGCGCCATGATCATGCTGTCCGTGGAGAGTGACGGAGCGAGCTCAATGTGTACAGCCCTTGTGGTTAGGCATGTAAATAGAGCGCCCCATCTCTTCTCATGACGTCTTCCCACGGTGACTGTCAGCGGGCCGAAGTAGTCTACGCCGGTGCACGTGAAGGGAAAGTGACCGTGCATCAGCCTTTCTGAGGGTAAGTTGCCCGTCGGGAGTTCGTGCGGCGTTGCCTTCTTCGTCTTGCACCATTGGCACTGATGTTGAACTGTCTTGATCGCTGACCTCAGTCCCAGCACCCAGAAGCGTTGCCTTATCTCGTTCATGACCGTTGCGTGATTGCCGTGGTTGAAGCGGCAGTGGTATTCTTCTATGACGAGTCGTGTTGTCCTTTCCTTGCTGTCGAGCACGATGGGTCGCTTGTATTCCCTGGTCACGCCCTGTATCGCGTCGATCCTTCCTTTCAGCCGCAGAAGACCCTCTTCCAGCACTACGTCGAGCTTCTTCAACTTGCTACTGCCTTCTAGTTGCTTTCCTTGCTGTAGACACCTGATGTCTTCTCTGAAGCTTTTCTCTTGGCTTCTCTTTAGCAACAGAACTTCGGCTTGCTCTAGTAGTCCGGCGTCTAAGGGTATGTACTTCTTCTCGGCGTTCTTAGAAGATTGATGTCGCTTCTCCGTCGCAATCGTCTTCTTCCTTCCCGTCGCTCTCCATGTTGGATCTTCCTTGCTGACGTTGACCTTTTCCTTTGTTCTACAGAGCTGAATAAACTGAAGTACTCTCGCTGTAGCTCGCCATAATCTCTTCCACGACGAAAACCTTTCAGGGTCGGGTACGGGGTACGCGATGCTTGCTGTTGCTACGACGTCCGTTGATCTTTCTTCACCGGTGGTTTCCTTCTTGAAAGTCCTTGCTGCCGGCCAGTGGACCTCTTCTTTTCGTAGGAAGTCAGGCCCGGTGAACCATCGGTGATTGCAGTCGAAATCTTCTGGTACGTCACGCGTCGCGTCGTCTGCTGGATTCTTCCCCGTAGGTACCCATCTCCATTCTTGAGGTTTGGTCAGGTCTTCAATCTCTGCTAAGCGATGAGCCACGAACGTCTTGAATGTTCTCGGGTCTGTCTTGATCCAGGAGAGCACGATGCTGGAGTCTGTCCAATATGTTTTCTTCACTACCTTCAGGTCCATTTCTTCTTCCACTGAGTGCGCTAGTCTGCTTCCCAGGAGTGCCGCCTGCAGCTCGAGTCTCGGGATTGACACTGGCTTCAGAGGTGTGACTCTGACCTTCGCTGCCACCAAGCTGACGTGATAGGTGCCGCTCGGTTCTTCTGTCCTCCAGTAGACTGTGGCTGCGTACGCTGTCTCACTCGCGTCTGTAAACGTGTGCAGCTCCCCCTCGGTGCGATGTGGCGCCAAACACCTCGGTATGTGAAGATCTCGGAGCAGTTTCATCTTCTCCAGGTAAGTTTTCCATGCTTCGTAGTCCTTTTCTTCTATTTCGTCGTCCCATCCAACGCCGCTTCTCCATACGTTCTGAAGCAGCTTCTTCCCTTGGACGAGAACTGGTGACGCCAACCCCAATGGGTCGAAGGTCGACATCACTGCGCTGGTGACTTCCCTCTTCGTAGGCACCTGAAACCCCTTGATGATTTCTTCTGGCGTGTTTCGCAGGTTTGCCCTGAAGCCGATGGAGTCCCTTTCTGTGAACCAACGCAGGCCCAAAGTCTTTTCTTCTTTCTCGCCGAGGTCCACTTCTGTCTTCTCTGTGGTATCAGTCTTCACTTCTTGCAGCAGCTTAGGTCGGTTTGATGCCCAACCTCTTAGTTCGAAGCCTGCCTTCTTGTGTATGAAGTCCACTTCTGCTGTCACCCTTTTGAAGTCCTCTTCTGAATGGAAACTATGGAGATAATCGTCCATGTAGTGATTCAGCTCGATTGCCCTTGTAGCCTCTGGATACCGCTCCTTGTAGTCCGCCGCGTTCCGGTTCTTGACGTAGATCGCTGTGCTTGGTGACGATGTCGCACCGAAGATTACGGATGTCATCCTAAACTTCTTTGGTAGCACGTTGCGATCTTCCCCTCTCCACAGGAACCGTAGGCTGTCTCTGTCTTCTGGCCTGATGCGAACTTGCAGGAACATTTCCTTGATGTCGGCTGCCACCGCTAGTGGTCCTTGTCGAAACCGCAGCAGCACACCGAAAAGAGACTGCAGTAGGTCTGGTCCGGGCAGCAGAGCGTCGTTGAGGCTTCTTCCTTTTGACTTGGCTGCCGCGTCGAAGACGATCCTTATCTTCTTCTTCAATGGATGTACCACGGCGAAGTGAGGCAGGTACCATGTCTTCTTGGGGTCTTCCTGTCCCTCAGGCGCTTCTTCTGCATACTTGCTGTCGATGAGGTGCTGGATTTGCTTGCTGTATTCTGCCTTCAGCTGAGGATCCTTGTCTATCTTCCTCTCGATGTTGATCAATCGGTTCCGGGCAGAAGTGTAGCTCTCTGGCATCTGCTCCTCTTCATTCTTCCATAGGAGTCCAGCTTCGAATCGACCATCTTCAAGTCTTCTGCAGGTCTTCTCCAGGATGGCGAGTGCTCTTCCCTCTGAGTCGGTCGTTGGTCTTCTCGGTAACACCCCTAGTGCTTCAATGGCGAAGTGTTCCTTGATGGCTTGATGCATCTCTTCTTCTGCCGTGCTGATGTGAAGACACGTATTCAGGTAGTGTACGGGCTTCGTACTTCCATTGTCCGACCCATGTAGTACCCAGCCGAGTCCCGTTCTTGAAGCGACTGGTTCCCCTGGTTTGCCTCTTCTTACTTCTTGAGTCACGATCAGCTCCCAATTGTCTTGCCCGATGAGCAGCTGCGGTGACTCCCCTGTGTAGTAGAGAGAGTCGGCGATCTTCTTCAAATGTTGACAATCTTGAATCCTTTTCTTGTCCAAGAACTGTGGTGCAAGCTTCAACTCGTCGATGGTTCGGACCCTCTTCAATGTCTTCTTGTTTCCCTGATGAACACCTTTCACTATCAGGTCCAACGTCTGAGAGTCCTTCTTCCTTAGTAACTTGCCTCCTACTGTCTCGATGACCAGTTCTTCTGTTGTTCCTTGAGCGCCGACCTCCTTTGCTATCTTCTCATCCAGTAGTGACACCGTTGACCCTTCATCCATGAGGGCCAGTATCTTCTTGGATCCTTTCGACCCGAAGACTTCCACAGGAACAATCTTCAAGTATGCCCTTGTACTATTGACCGCGTTCACTGATGCGGTGACACTTGCTTCTTCTTGTGGCGTATCTTCTTTCTTGTCTTCGGGTTTCCTTTCTTCTGACTCCACGTGCAGCAGATGATGATGCCACCTCTTGCACTCCTTGCACGATGGCTTCCTGCAGCTCTCCTTCCTGTGGTTCCCTTGAAGACACTTGAAGCAGACGCGACTCTTCTTAACTGTTGCCCACCGATCTTGAACCGACGCCTTCTGGAACTTCTGGCACTCGAGGAGGAAGTGACCACCCTCACACATAGGGCAAGTCTTCTCATTCTTCTCTTGTTGCTTCGACGAGTTAGAGTTCCTTTCCTTTTCCTTCGTAGAATGCGCCGCTTGTCGATGAGTCCTCTTGAACCCGCTCTTCTCTTCTGTAGTAGCGAAGGCTCCACACTTGTCTGCTTCTATGTTCAGGAACTTGGACACCAATGTCAGGTTGGAGAACTCGCCTTCTTCCGATGCTGCAGTGAAGTCGTACCAGCGGAACTTGAGGACCGTTGGCATCTTCTCTATGATTTGCTTCACCATTTCTGGCGAATGAAGATATTGGGGCTTCTTCAATCCTCTGATGGCTGCTACACTGTTGCTGATTTGACTCGCGAAGATGCATATGTCTCTCGGGTTCTCTGATATCTTCGGTAGAGTCTTGATTTTCTCCAATTCCGCCAGCACCAGTGCATCCGGTCGCCCGTATCTTCTTCTTAGTGCTTGCATAACTTCCAGCGGAGAGGCTTCTGAGTACAACAGGCTCTTGATTGCTTCTCTCGCGTTTCCTTTCAATGCCCTTCTAAGCCGCGCCATGTTTTGAACGTCATTAAACATTGGCGCAGTATCTTCATAAACAACCTTGAAGGCCAACCACTCGCTGCTGCTGCCGTCGAAGAACGGTAACTCGTGGATATACTTGGGCTGCGATGCTGGTCCTTCTCGTGTGGTAAGAGCTTCCTTCAACACCGACGCCAACGCTTGAATCTCGATCGTAGCTCCTTTGGTTGCAGAGTTCTCTTCAGGTTTAATATTCTTCGACTCTTCAGGAGGGCGTTGACCTCGTAGCTCCGGTTGTTCTTGTACGTCTTCATTCAGTACTGACGTCTCGATCCAGTTCTGGACCTGTGCTGTTCGATCTTCCTGATCTTCATCGACGGAGTCATCATCTTCACACTGTGCCAGTTCCAACCTGACGCGTGCTAGCTTGGCCTCAGCTTGGGCTTGCTTCAGCTCCAGGCGCGCTAATTCTTCCTTGGCTTCTAGTTCACGTCTTCTGGCTGCGGTGCTCGTGGTCTTCATTGACCTGGCGCGGCGACTGACCCCCATCGGCTTAAGAGTGGTCCTCGACCCATACAACTCTTCAGCCGGGGCCTGTTCTGGGGTCTTCTTTGTCGCCTCCTTGCGGGTGGCTTCTCCTTCCTTCTTGTCTGAAGCCGCTGTGGTTGTGGTCGCAACCGTCGTTCGCGTGGTTTCCGTTGCCGTGGTCCCCTCCGTAGCAGTAGTTCCTGACGATGTGTTCGTGCCCGACGTGGTCGTTGTACCCGAAGTAGTCGTTGTTCCCGTTGACGCTGACGCAGACGTGACCCCTCCCCCCCCTGACGCATCTTCTGTCGCGTCCCTAACGGAAGGACGTGACGGGGGGCGCGAGGGAGCATCCTTCTGCGACCTGGTTACGGGCATCTTCTTTTCTTCTTATCTTCTGTACTCTTCTGGTACTCTTCTGGTACCTCTTCTGGTAAAGAAAGAAAGAAAGAAAATAGGTTTATTTGGCACGCATTTGGCACACAGTTTTAAAGTATCTTCTGTACTCTTCTGGTACTCTTCTGGTACTCTTCTGGTACCTCTTCTGACACCAACTTCTTTCTTCCAAACAGGGATCCGGAACTCCGAAGGACCAACACTGTAATGGACCGACCGGGATGGCCACAGCCGGTTCACTACAGGCCTTTTATTGTTGTGCACACGTGCCTTACTTTGCTGGTGACGCATGCACCCACGCACCCCTGAATGCGTACCGTTTTTGGAAGGTTACGGAAATAATAGCTAGGGGAACCACGGACAACGGAAATAAGAACACCTTTTTGAAGAGTTAACTTTGAAGGCTTCGGTCTTCCCTTTTGTTGTTGCCTCTTCGATGGCTCGGTTGCGACTGAACGAAGTACGGGCGGTCGTACCGCCTTTTATACTGCCCGTCCTTACCTTAGCGAGAACACCCGTTTTTTGAGCCAGTTTTCCTTTCAATTTTCACTAAGACCGAGGCCTTCGTTGCCTTTATTTACATAGAATTTTAAACCTTATATTTACGTATGTTACCTTTTTGGATTCCTTATGAACTCTATTTTTACATGAAACAATAAAAATAAACTTACAACTAAATACAAAAAATTTCTTAGAACAAAAACTTATTAAAATTACGTATGAACAAAGTTTGATTATACAAAAACTTGAATATCTTAAAAACTACTTATCCGATTTGCGTGGAACAACTTGTGCCACTATTTTTATAGTAAAACACACCCCTTTCAAATAGTTTAATTCCAAAATAACCATAAACAAAAAAGTCAGTTTTCAAGTTACGTAATTCTTAAAGAAATCTAAAGTATTTACAATTTTTCCTTATAAAACCTTATCTAATTGGAATCTTATTACTAAAATAGAACACAATCTTACAAGTATTACCTATTTACACTAATTAATCAACAGATTCTAATTAGAAACACTTGTCCGTCACTTTCACTGTAAACACTGCACTGTTCGACGTCAAAAGGCCACCCACTACTTGCACCCCTTGTCATTTCGTGGGGTCCCGTCGCCGACAATAGTTTAGTATGTAGTAAGTAAAATTATTCTAGAGCCATACTACAAAAGAAATCTCTAGACTGTTTCTTCTACAGAAATCGGTTTTCTAGTAAATTTTATCTGGACGCCATTTTTGTTGCCTATTTTTTGCTTCAAATAACTTTTGTTACGTATTTTAATGTTTTTATCATTAAATTATGTCTAATTAGACATTTGATATGTTTTAAATAACTATATTTTAAATAAAATGAGTATTTTAGGCATTAAAATGTAAATTCGAAAATTTACTTATACCAAATAATATTCATATTTTGAAAAAAAATTGTTAAATCTTACATTTACAGCGGGCGCTCTTATTTTACAAGAGTTTTACATAATATTCAACGATAGAATTTCAATCGCATATTGATTTGCTTATTTACCCATTATTAAAACACAAATTAATAAAAAGTAATAAATTTGTTACGCCATGATGCAAATATTATTAAGTAAAATAACTCTTGTAAGTTCCACGCCATTATGCGTCACTAGTAAAATGTTACTTAAAGTTGTTAGTCTTAAGATCATTTGGTTTTAAAACGTGACGAGCAATGATTCCTTTAAAGGTCTTAACTCTATCTATAAACTATCTACTAGTACGCTACTAGATAAACGTACGGTCTATAAACGGTTTAGAGAGACACTAGAAACGTCTCTTAAGTCAATTTGATCTGAACTCTATCTAGTCATGTTTTCTTAACTCATTCTTAAGAGAGGGTACAAGAATGTGCCCACTTTTACTAAACTCTGTCTATAAGCGTTCTAGAAGATTGCTTATAGATATTTTATTCTTATGGTAGACAATTCAATTTCATTCTATAAGCTATCTAGTAGTACGTTTCTAAAAAATCGTTGATATTTTACAAACTCTCACCAGTGGCTCCAAGTAGCTGTGTTGCACGCAGCGGCCACATCCCGGTAACCACGTCGACTCGTGGGCAAAACCTGGTAGAGGGGCTTGAATATTTTCAAGTGTTGCGGTTTCCTCCCGCAAAGTGCATAGGGTCTGTCTAGGCTTCAATGGCGGTCCACCTTGGGTGGCTAGGCAGCTAGGCATTGTGGAAGGCCTTAAGGGCGGCAATAGGGGATATTTAGTTATTGACCGGCCACTTCACTGCATCTAGCCTTTCTCCAGTTGTAGCGGTTCCCGTTCCACTGGATCAAGGAGGGTATGGACGAGAGAGTGCATCTGTGTCTGCGCGCACACTTATGCACTTTAATATATCCTGCGCACCTGACTGCTTCCAAATAATGGCTTCCGATTTAAGTCCTATGGCGATGGACAAAGGTAGAGAGGTTCGGCTGTATTGCAAGCTGAGCTTTGTCTGATGTCTGCACATAGGCGGCTCAAGGAGAGTGGTCGTTTTCGTGCTGCAATTTGGGTGACAGCACGGATTGGGCAGCACGTTGAGTGACGAAGCAGCCCTATTTAGGGAGGCACTGCTTCCCCCGCTCAGCCGGGGAGGGGGCTAGAAAAGGTGTCCCAAAAATTGTTCGCCCACTTTATCTGGGAGGTAGTAACCACAGCTGCCTGTGCAACCCTTTCTTTGTGGTCGACGCAATAAAAAGTATATGAAATCATCAACTATGACATTTGGTGCGTGGAATGTGCGCACTCTTCTGGATCGAGACACTAATCAATGCCCTGAACGTAAGACAGCAATTGTAGCACGTGAGCTTGCTCGATACAATGTAGACATAGCTGCAATCAGCGAAACCCATCTTGCTGACGAAGGTGAACGGGAAGAGTGTGGCGGTGGATACACTTTCTTTTGGAAGGGGACTGCTATGTCTGAACCCAGGCGTTCAGGGGTGGGTTTTGCAATTAAGACATCCATTGCCAAAAAATTGGGCGAATACCCAACGTACAAATCAGATCGTATGATATCGTTACGCCTTCATCTAGATAATGATAATTACTTGAATGTGATAAGTGTATACGCACCTACCATGACAAATTCAGACGAGGTTAAGGATAGATTTTATGAAGAATTGGCTCAGGCTCTAGCTAGTGTCTCCCCTAGGGAGCAAATATTAATCTTGGGTGATTTTAATGCAAGAGTTGGGCGTAACCACGAAGCATGGCCCAGTGTGCTGGGTAGGCACGGAATCGGTAACATGAATAGTAACGGGCAATCATTACTCAGCCTTTGTGCCCAGTTCAGTTTATCCATCACTAACACACTATTCAGACTGCCGATGAAACATAAGGCCACGTGGATGCACCCTCGTTCCAAACATTGGCACCTAATTGACTACGCGCTTGTTCGCCAAAGAGACATTCCCCAAGTTAAAATTACACGTGTAATGCGAGGTGCAAATTGTTGGTCAGATCATAGGCTTGTTATTACAAAGCTTAAGCTTCGTCTCCATCCTCCTCGCAGATCATCTCTAGTAAGGGCTGCGCGCCTTAATGTAGGAAAACTTCAGAATTTCAACGTGAGAAAGGAGTACGCCCTTGCTATCAATTCTGAATTTAATACATTTACTGTGTCCAATGATGATCTTGAGGCCCAATGGCAAGACTTCTCTTCTCGGCTTCTGGACACTGGCTTTCAGATGTTGGGCACTAAAGTACGCGTTAATGAGGATTGGTTTGATGAGAATAGCGAGCTTATAACAGAAGCATTGACAAGGCACCGAAATCTACTAAAGCAACAAGATAACAATAGAACAAACAGACAAACCGCAAACGTTATCAAGCAGAGAAGTTCTGAATTACGAAAGTTAACCAGAGGTATTAAAGACAAGTGGTGGCTAGAAAAAGCCAAATATATCCAGTGGCTATCTGACACTAAGCAACTTGGTGCGTTTTATGAGGAGGTGCGTAAATTAATTGGTTCGAGCCATTGTGTTAATGTGCCTATTAAATCTCGTGATGGTTCTGAGAGTTTATCCTCTAAGGATGAAGTGCTTGCGCGCTGGGCCGAACATTTCAATGTACTTCTCAATTTAGATCGTTCAGCAGATTTGGCATATATTGCATCCTTGCCCGCGTTACCTACAACTACCGGTCTAGACGAACCGCCAACTTTGAAAGAAGTCAGAGATGCTACAGTTCAGCAACATAATAAGAAGGCGGTTGGTATCGATAATGTTCCAGGGGAATTACTTAAGTACGGTGGTGAGAGACTTTATGAAGTCCTGAGAGACCTGTTCGTGACCATGTGGGATAAAGAGCAGGTACCAGATACTTTTAAATTATCTCGTATAAGCGCCCTGTATAAGAACAAAGGTGACCGATCAGACTGCAACTCTTATCGTGGTATCTCACTGCTCTCTACACCTGGAAAAGTATTTGCGAGGATTCTTCTGAACCGCCTCATTCCAGTGTCAGAGGCAATACTTCCGGAAACCCAATTTGGCTTTCGTCCTGAAAGAGGAACCTGTGAAGCCATATTCTCTATTCGTCAGCTTCAAGAGAAAAGTAAAGAACAAGGTCGACCTTTATATTTATGTTTCGTTGATCTTGAAAAGGCATTTGACAGTGTTCCCCGAGAAGCTTTATGGACTCTGTTATTAAAGCTGGGATGCTCTGAGAAGTTTGTACGGCTGATACGACTCCTTCATGATGACATGGCCTGTTGCGTCGCAGTAAAAGACGAACAATCAGATTTTTTTAGGGTAACCTGTGGCGTGAAGCAAGGTTGTGTACTTGCGCCTACACTGTTTGCTCTCTACTTTGCGGTCGTCATTCGGGAAACCTTGAAACTTATCTCAGAGGGCATTCGGATTCGTTTCCGAACTGATGGCGGTTTATTTAACCTTGCCAGATTGAAAGCCCGCACTCGAGTCTCTATTACTACAGTAACAGAAATCATGTATGCTGATGACCTGTGCTTCGTGGCAGACACCTGCGAGGGTTTACAGGCGCTGATAGGTGGTCTCAATGACGTTTGTTGCAAGTTTGGTCTTTCCATTAATGTTAAAAAAACTGAAGTTATGGCCATGGACATAAACGACCAGATATTGATTCCTGACATATTCATCGGTAGCAGCAAGCTGAAGCAGGTGCAATGTTTCAAGTATTTGGGCAGCATAGTGACATACAAAGGGGATCTTGACGCTGAGGTAAATCAAAGAATTTGTGCTGCAGCATCTGCTTTTGGTAAATTGCAACCCAAAGTTTTTCGTTCGCATGATCTCAAATTAAGCACTAAGATTTCGGTGTACACGGCAATAGTTCTTCCAAATCTGTTGTACTCGTCAGAAACGTGGTGCCTCTATCGTAAACATATAAGGACGTTGGATAAATTTCACCTAAAGTGCCTTCGAAGCATCATGAACATCAACTGGTCGGATCGTATTAGAAATACGATTGTTTTAAGGCGAGCTAACGTCCTGGGCATAGAGGCTTACTTAATGAGGCGTCAGTTAAGGTGGTGTGGGCATGTACATAGAATGCACGATGATAGACTTGCGAAGCGTATCTTCTATTCGGAACTCCAAGAAGGGAAACGGAAACACGGTGGTCAGTTGCTGCGTTTCAAGGATGTTCTTAAAAGACACTTTAAGAAGTGCAAAATTGACCCTTCTACATGGGAGAACCAGGCACAATATCGGCCCGAGTGGAGACACTACGTACAGGAGCAGGTTTACACCTTTGAAGAGACAAGAAGGTTACAATTGGACAAGAAGCGTGATGACATAAAAGCTAGACCACCTGCAAATATAAATTACAATGTCATCAATGGTGTTCTTACATGTCCACTTTGTGCTCGGAGTTTTATGGCAAAAGTTGGATATGCGAGTCATTGGAGAGCACATGAAAGGGCACATCAAAGCTCTCAACCACTCTAAAAGCCATCGATTGCAGTCGCTGTGGCCGAAATCGGCTAGATGGCATCATCATCATCATCATCAGTAGTACGTTTCTAGACACGTTTGTGTTACTTGGGTTGTGTATTTCAAAAGCAGTGGCATAGCAAGACCGAATCTAGGAGGGGGCTATACTCATCTCATCATGTTCCTGCCCTTATCCCATTTTAATTGTGGTCGGCACAACACGTTTTCTTCTTCCATTCTCCCCTATCAGACGTCACAGCATCATTCACTCCTTTTTCATTCATATAATTCCTTAGACAATCCATCCATCTTTTCTTTTGCCTTCCTCTTCGTCTCCGTCCATCAACATTCATACTCATCACTCTCTTAGTCACATGAGTCTCATTCCTCCTCATCTCATGACCTCTTTTCTGTTGTAAGATGAATTGGTTCCTCAAGTCATCTATACCAAATGTCGTTGTGAATGACATCAGCTTTGCGAGGCCTTTTTGACTCTTTCAGTTTCCAGTTACAAATAAAATGTCTCCAAGTTACACCTTTTTGGCTTTAAGCGCGAAGCCCTGATAGGTGCGAGGCCCCTACTTAGCTGGCTACGCCACTGTTCAAAGGTCTTACTCTGAAGCAGAAAACGTTAAGTTTCTTTTTTATATTATATTCAGACCACAGCTTCCCTAGATCTAGTTTCTTTATGGCTAAAATTGTATATTTAGTAGGAAACAGAGTGGCTAGCAAAGTATTTTTCACCCTCCTACTCGCAACTTTTTATGTTACAATTATGTTTGGTACCCAGAAAAGTGGCCCCGGTCAGCTAGTAGTAACATAAACAAAAATTTATTAATACCCAGTTTTGGACACCAAATTATTTTTTCTTCTTCTAAATTATAGTGCGAATCCTTTAATAAATTAATAGTTTGTGCGATAAACACTTTGTGCGACAAAACTAAACTGCTACATACAACATGGTTCGAATGCGCGCTTGTGTCGGACTAGCGTATTAGGCCGAGACTCCACCAAAGCTGTGTCGAGCGAGACGTGTTTTGAACAACCAATAGAATTGCGTTATTGACGCAGCTCCACCACAGGCTCCACTCCGCAATGCAATTCTATTTGTTGTTCAAAACACGTCTCGACTCGCACAGCTTTGGTGGAGTCTCGGCCTTACACTCAAATAATTTCAATTGTGCCACACCGTCTGCGGAAGACAAAATACACAATTTCTCGAGGCACCCTTTTAAGAGATTTCGCTGAGAAAATATACTCGTATAAGGCAACTGCATAAAACTCCAGAGACTTTCAAATACGTCGACAAAAGACAAATTGCGTATGTTCGCGACCCCTTACTACTGGGTCTCACGATCTCAACTTTATAATGGTTGGTACTCGATTTTTATTCATCGTCTACTTACGCTTTTCGGTTTTAAATTGAACCCAAAATATTTGAAAAGAAAGAGAGCACTGTTGATCTAGTGGTCATCATCAGCCGGAAGACGTCCACTGCTGAACATACGCCTCCCCAAAGGGCCTCCCCCTTAGACCGCCACGCCGAACGACAATTCGCCACTTGCATCCATCGGCTGCCCGCGACCCTTACGATGTCGTCGGTCCACCTAGTGGGAGGCCTGCCTACGCTGCGTTTTCCGGTCCGTGGTCGCCACTCGAGAACTTTTCTTCCCCATCGGTTGTCAGTTTTACGAGCGATGTGGCCTGCCCATTGCCATTTCAACTTGCAAATTTTATGAGCTATGTCGGTGACTCTGGTTCTTCGCCGAATATCCATGTTTCGGATTTTATCCCGCAAAGAAACTCCAAGCATAGCTCTTTCCATTGCTCGTTGAGTGGCTCTTAGTCTCTCTAAAAGGCCAGCATCTCTCATGATCTAGTGGCAACAGCGACGAATCAACATAATATTTTAAGTAACTTTGTCGCTTTAGTTTTAATAACCGTAATGGCAAAGAAAACTGTCTAGGAGGCAGGGTTTTTCACTACTGCCATTTAAATTTTTTACAAAGGTTTTTATGTTCATGTCAATAATCAAATTATGTTTATTTATTTAAACATGTGATAAAATATCATTGAATGAAATAACGATTTATAACTAATATCTATAATCTAATGTCGTGTTTCGAATCCAATCATTCACATTACTTAGTGTAATTTATTTCATCAAAACTGATCCCAAAACAATGAAGGGAAACATCGTGAGGAAAACGGCATGTCCTAGAACCAACAAATCAAGGACATCATGACATCTACCATACAACAATGGGCCCTCGAGGTGGATAAAATCTCGTTCCCTCTCACAGTAGTGGGTAATCAGCAGTTTCAACGTGAAATGTAATATGAAGTAGGGTAGCTATAATAATGATAATATAATAATAATATTCCACAACTATCACACAACGCCATCTAGTCCCAAGCTAAGCAGAGCATGTGTTATGGATACTAGACAACTGATAAACATACTTAAATATATTTCTAAATACATACATACTCGTATTAGAGATATATTACACCCAGAGACAGAACAAATGTTCATGCTCATCACACAAACATTTGTCCTGGGTGGGAATCGAACCCACGACCTCCGGCATAGCAGTCAGTGTCACTAACCGCTGGACCAAAAGGCCTCTCAAAAAAGCTATAAAAGACTTTAAAAATAAAATCTTTTAGAAAAAGCCAAAGAGACCCGCGATAGCTAATTAAGATGGAAGAAGGACGTTAATGATGACCGACGTCAAAGATTAACGTCAATTAGTATATAATTGGCGTTGATTAGTGCTCCATTAGAACATTTGCCAAGTTTTAACTTTATTTTATTTGGGTTGGGCTTGGTTTTAACTCTAGTCTAAGTAAGACATCACAGAGACAAAGTCTACAATTTAGCTAATCCGAAGAAGCCTATTCACTCTTACTTTGAAGAAGATTCGCGTTGTTTGCTTTTGGGAATACAGACAGAGAGTAAGTTCCAGTCTTCAGCCGTGCGTATTGTTACGGTTAAAATACTGCCGATATGGAAACAGAGATGGGTCCACCCTTTATAGCAGAACTTTTTGAGTCATAATTTTATTTTGCATAGCAACGGATAGCATAAACGTCTTTTCGCAGAAAATCGTTTGGCATACACTCATTTACCATAACACCGAAACCCATAATTTTGTAAGTCAGAATCATCTTTAGGCATAAATTTCATTTCCATAATAATCAATAAGTATAATCATCATATCGCAGAAAATTCACAGCCAGAATCATCTTTTGTCATAATTGTGTAGTTTTTATTTCCCACACAGTAAGATGATGCTGTAAGCATGCAGCAAGCATTCAGCATACAAGCATGCAGCATGCAAGGTTGCAACATGCAGCAAGCATGGCTTCTGTCACGGCTCCGGCGCTGCGGGTCTCCAGCGGTCCCACGCGAGCTTATCGTCGCAGATGATTTTACGCCCACCACCGCAGCTTCGCCCCTCCGCGCCTACGCGATTTTAAATTACACTCTAGGGGTAGGGCAAACAAGACTACGTGAAGTCGGTTTTGCAGCGATTCATTTCTGTCACTAACTTTTGTAGCACACCATATTGATTTTATAAAACAATTTTTTTTTTTATTATGCCTATTAAATTATTTCTATTCTGAAATTCTGTGATCTTCGAAGTATACTAAGTCGAATTATTCCAAATAATCGGCGCTCTTAATAAACGTTATGCTAAATGAAAATATGCAAAATTGTAACTCTGACAAAGGTAATTATGCCCAATACAATTCTGCCATCTTAAAAGTATCCCAATTTAAATTCGGACATAAAAACATTAGGCCAAAAAACAATTATACTAAACATTTTTTATACCATAACAATGTTCGTTTAAAAAAGTTTCTGCCAAGTGAGTTCTGCCAAATAGGTTTCGGAGCAACAAGTTTCTGCCAGATAGAGGGCACCCAACAGAGATATCTACTTACCTTCTCTTTAGAGTTTCCCAGTAACTGGAAGCCCGGAGTTTGGAAGTTGACAGCATAATTAAGTAATTGGTGGGTGTAATTTATCTACAAATCAAATCAAAGAGATGTAAAAGAACCAAAGACATTAAACTACATATATACGAGCAGTAGACGGGACATCACGTAGAAATTTGTGATCCAATTTTTTACCAACAGGTAAAAAGTCCCTCAGTTTAGTAGTCGCGTTGCTATGCAACGCTTAGATAGTGCTACTGACGCATGGCATCAACAATTTTGTATGACAATTTTCCCAATGCTCGCTATATAGGTTCTTTTAAATCTCTTTGAAAAGAACCTATAGAGCGGGCATTGGGAAAATTGTCATACAAAATTGTTGATGCACTATCTAGCGTTGCATAGCAACGCGACTACTAGACTGAACGACTTTTAACCTATTGGTAAAAAGTTTTGTATCACAACTTTCTTCGTGATGTCCCGTCTATTGCTCGTATATAGTTTAATGTCTTTGATAACATGTATGTATTTAGAAAGATATAAGTATGTTTATCAGTTGTCTAGTACCCATAACACAAGCTCTGCTTAGCTTGGGACTAGATGGCGTTGTTGTGTGATAGTTATGGAATATTATTATTATAGTATAATACCCCCAGCCTTGGAAGGCACGTTTAGCCGTTGGTCCTGCACCTGATGTCTCTCCGGTCGTGTCGGAGCCGTCCCATTGGAATATGAGAGTAAAGGAACAGAGAGTGCACCTGTGACTGCACACTTGTACACTTTAATGTCTTGCGGGCTGAGATTGGCCACTGTGACCGAAATCGGTCAAGGGGACTATCATGAATGTAAAGTTTTCTTAAAATCAGTTCACATACATGAAACTAACGCCTTTTTCCCATGGGGATAGGCAGAAACTACAGAGCCCCATCTGCTACTACTACTACTACTCCTTACATACTCCTTTCGCCTCATTCACAATCACACATCAGTCACCAAGCACGCCGATTGCGACTACTACGCACCCGGCCTTTCTGAAGCACTCCAATAAGGTAAAATCAGTTGAAAATCGAAGCCTCGTTTCATTTGCATCGAAAAAATAGTAGAAGAAAATCTGAACTCCAAACATAACGAGAGCAAATAGTAGCGCAGTTCCAACATGCTCAATATAAGTGGCTCGGAAAGCACTCACTGCTTTTAGTGGCGATGCATTTCTTTAACCACAGTCGTTGCTGCGTATCGGCTGTTTACCAATGTATTGAATGGTGTGGGTGAGAGATTGAGAGCAAGGCTTAAGGCTAATATAGCTATTTTGATATTAAATGTGGCTTAAGATAATTGGATTGGACGTAGATACACAGAAAGGATTCAACCTACATTGTCGAAAAGGAAGAGGTGAATGTTTCAGGCAGTCAGTCTATTGAGATTGATTTTTAGTAAAAATATATCATTTTTTTATATCTCTGGTTTATTCAGAAATAGCTTTTCTCCGCAGTTTCACCCACTGCTCGACTTCTTTTAGTCGTAGCATGATTTTATACAGCCTTAAAACCTTTCTCAATAAATGGGCTATCCAGGAAAAAAATATTTTTTCAATTGGAACCAATAGTTCCTTAGATAAGGGCGTTAAAACAAAAAAACTCTTCAGGTTTTCACGAGAGCAAAGTAGCGGGTACAACCGCGGGGGAACGCTAGTTTGTGGAAAGCCGATGAACGAAATTGATGTGAGAGACACAGACAACCGACGGATGGATTCAAATGGCGGATTGCCGTTCGGCATTGTGGGCTTAGGCCGAGACTCCACCAAAGCTGTGCAAGTCGAGACGTGTTTTGAACAACCAATAAAATTGCGTTGCGGAATGGAGCTGTGTCAATAACGCAATTCTATTGGTTGTTCAAGACACGTCTCGACCCCGCACAGCTCGATAGAGCTTTGGTGGAGTCTCGGCCTTAGGGGGGAGGCATTTGTAATTTGTATAACAGCAGTGGACGTCTTCCAGCAGATGATAATGAAAATTTTAAGTTGCAATTTCCAAAGAAAAAGCGAATAACGTGCGCCATATCAGTGAATATAGTTCTGTAAGTCATTATAACAAAGAAATTAGCAACTAACCAGTGACCTTTGCAACTAAATCAATTACTCATTTATCTACCTATTCAAAAATGAACTGTGAATAATCTGCCTGTATGTCTGTTACTTCATTTCGCCTAAGCTGTTAAACGGACTTTGATGCTTGGCTCAAAACTAGAATATGACCTTAGCTCAGACATAAGATACTCTTTATCTCAGTGCAAATTACCAGTGGAATATTTTCCAACAAAGTAATAGTAGAAGCCGCGAGTTTGACCAAGCAAAAGATAACTACATCAATTATAAACAATTCCTAAGAAGTTCAACTGCCCTTTAACAAACTAGTTAGTCAATTGTTTAACAGTTATGACATTAGCGAGCCATAATTCAATGTCTTTCCTCCATCCTTTTCTCTCCCAAGAAAGAAAGAGACAGGACACTAGGAAATTAGTAGTTATTACAAAATATATTGCAGTTCAAAGTTGCACAATTTATGCAAAGTTTGTGACGTTAAGCTCGGTACACATTGACGGACTTTGCTCAAATACTAAAATGGCCGAACTAGATTGTTGAGCAAGTATGCACACACTTCAAAATGGAGTTTGATGAAGTTTGAACAGTGTGTGAAACTTATGTTGAATTACTTGTAGACAAGGAACAGTTTAGAATGTGATTTGAAGAGAATTTCAACAAGGAATGTATCACGCGACAAGAATTCAAACCCAACAGTGCTACATTTATATCGCAATGAACGATTTAAATGAAAAGAAAGAAATAAAATTACGTTTATTAATATTAAACTGCTTATAAAGCTAGTAAAATAAATTTAAATTAACAAGTCGTTTTACTTTAAAAGGCAGCTCACTATAATGCCACTGACGCTATTCCAGTTGCATCTCACACTGCCATAATTATGCTTTTAATCAAACACGTAAATACAGTGTCAAAGCGTAATCAAGAATAAAAGTACATTCCTTCATCTACTTGAAATACTTGTCTAATCGAAAGTGACAATACGCAATGAATGAACGCAACAAATGAATGGCCATCAGTTACATCGTTGCTATTGTAGTGTTACGAGATGGGCAGGGGATAAATCAGTCAACACCAATTGAAACCAAATTCTTTAATGACACACAAATCATTAAATAAAACAAACGCTGAACACTACTCAACACTATTCACCACTAAAATACACACTAAGAAGTTGCTTGTAGATTTTCGTCAAAGACAGACAGACCTGGGTTGCTATGACAGGAAACCTCCACGTGCGCCCGTGGACTGGAGTTCCTTCTCGGATACGTCCGGGGGGACGACCAGTTTTTCGGGCCGGTGCACCCTGGGATGCGGGCAAAAACTCTTTCTGCCTAAGTGGTCTCTTTGCCCGTATGCGAATAGCCTGTCGTGTGGACGCTCCAACGCGTGTCCCTCTGATTAGCAGAGGGCACAGCGGCGGAGCGGGCTTGCGGACGGTGTGTGATGGGTAGCTCGCCGTCCGAAGGACCAAGCCCGGGTCGGTGGCGCGTCGTGTTTCGCGCCAAATGCCTGCTGGGGTCGCGGGTTTTTTCTTAACCCAGGATACCGTGGCCCCAGAACGTAAAGGGCATAGGAAGGAACACGGGTGGATTTTAGTCAGTAAGAGTCTGACAGTCCCTTCCGCCCCACCCAGGGCGGGAGGACTCATTTGATGATTTTACCACCTTAAAAAAAAAAAAAAAAAAAGACAGACAGACCTCAGGGCGCGTTCACGTCGATTTTATTAAACAACGACCGGTCACACTAGAAGTTTCTAGAAAATGGTTGAAAGTTCTGGAAACATCCATAGTTTCTACATAGTCTCATGCCTTCTGTAACATTCCAGAACCATTTCGAAACATCTAAGATCAGGGTGGAATTTTGAAACTTCCAGACTTGCAGTAGAATTGTCGAGAACTTTGTGGAACTTACAAGAAGCTTATAGATTGGTCTCGCAATTCGGTCTACGTAACAGTAATATTGACAGCAACTCTTAAATTCTCTTTTTAAAGAAATACTTCTGTCGGTTGTGGCAAAATTGCTCGCGGGTATCTTTTATTTTTCGTTAAACATGGGTCGATCTATAAAACTACAAAGAACATCTTGTTTGGCATGAAGTGTACAAATCGAAGACAAGAATAAATAGCTATATTTTTCGATACGATAAAGCTTGAAGAATGGATTATTTATGACTACCACTTGCTCATAAATAAACGTGGACTAAAGTTACAATCAGGATAATCTTCACACTAACCATACGTTTTTAAGGATTAACCTTGGCGTAATTTTACTTCTCGTTTAATTAATAAGGGGGTCGGGGTTTGCAGTACCTATCATAACTTGCAAATACGAGTAAACTTGAACCACAATACCATCTGGCTAGGGTTGAGTTTCAAATGTCATTACTGTACCGTAAATCGATAGTTCAATATAATTTGAAGTATTTTTAGTTGCTTTATCAATTACAATTCTAGCAAAAATGTGAAAAATTTAATCGTAAATTATGTTTTGTTCGTTCTTCATTAAGTCTACATCAGAAAAAAATTCAACAACATTTGTGTCCACACCATTACACTCATTACTGACAAATGGTCGTGGTCATTTACAAAATGGCACTGTCCGTACTCGACCGCTTCTACCTAATAGACGACGGTTTTTTCTCATTCAATATTAAATACCTTTTCTTTGTCGGGTTATGGCCTGAAAATACTCTAACCAGAAACCAGAAAATCCTTTATAAAATCTACGAATTTTTCATCCACTTTTTGACCACACTTTTCCTGATTATAGCCGGGATCGGAACATACCAAAATAAACATGACTTAGTAGTTGTCTTCTCAAACTTGGACAAAATGCTTGTAGTATACAACTTCTTTTTCAAAACTGTAATATTTTTGATAAAGAGGGATGAGTTGAGAGATCTAATAGATGAAATGGAAAATTCTGGAGACGTAGTAACAGAAGAACGGAAGAAATTGATGGCAAATTTTGTGATGCTTATAACTATGATGACAGCTATTGTGGTGGGAGCATTTAGCCTCTTAGCCCTATTTAAAGGAGCAATGTCGATTGAAGCCTGGATGCCTTTTGATCCAATGGAAAGCTCCATAAACCTGATATTGTCACTACAAATATTAGCCTTCTGCATTTTTCCTGGGATTTGCAGAGCGTTTGCCATGCAAGGTCTGGTCTGCAGCATGATTATGTACTTGTGCGATCAATTGATTAATCTGCAGACGGAGCTAAGGAGTTTGAAGTATGAGAAAGAAACTGAGATGATGACGAGGATGAATTTTAAAAAGATAATAAGGAAACATATTCGATTGATGGGGTAAAGTATTTTGTTGTGTTTCTTTTTCCGGATTGCTTCCGTGTTGGCTTGGAAATTATAACATTTAAAAGATCCTGATTATTTTATAGTATATTTTGTTCTAATCAAGGATTGCACCAAAATTCATTCAGTCATTTTGACGGGATGATTATGATATAGTTCATTTCATTCCTTTTTTTCAAAGGAGAACGCCCGCGATGTGGGATAACAATAGCTAAATTCACAATAACTTTCAATTTCTCCCGGATCCCAACTATCTTTATACGAATGTCCATTTACGCCAGTAATTGGTATCCTTAATCCTATTCCTTTGTTTTTGACGGCTGCTGTTTCTGATTGGATATCTTTCCAGACCTAGGTAAATTCTTTCGTTGATTAGCAACAGAGATCTTTGTCTGGTGCTAATCAACGTAATTTGTTGTTAGTTAGGGTTATACATATAACGTGTAACGCCAAAAGCGCAAAACCTCTCGTGGGGTAACTCAGCCCATGTTACTGAACAAGTTTGGTCTAAGACTTTTGGAAATTCGCAAAAAAAATATTTAGTTGTTCATACAGATGTGCCCGACCAATTTCTCATTTTGCATGAAAAACCAATTCTTTTTTTGTGAATTGTTCAGTAACATGGGCTGAGTTACCCCACGAGAGGTTATGCGCTATTAACGTTACACGTTGTATACTTTAATGTAAGGCTTTATGCGATTAAAAATCTTTGCCACGTTATAATAATAATATCAATTAAAATGTGTGTATGGATATAACGTATAAATTGTATTTCCTTTGTTATTAAATGGTACTGTAAGATAAATATCATTACCAACACTAGCAAATACCCCTTTAATGGTGTACATAGAAATCTACGAGTTTCTCCCGTTTTGCATTCGACGCACGTTCGCTCCTGATAAATGAACGGTATATTATATATAGGGTTACAGCCACGTTAAGAATGTTTTGTATCTATTTGATTAGTACTCATAATACTTATAATTTTGCCTGTTGGTCTTTTGATGCTTATGTCGGGTTTAAAAGATAAAGAAAGGTTTAGTTATTGTGATTGGTTTACCATTTTTACATCTGATAATCTAGCACGTCTTTTCAAGTTTTTGTGATGTAAAGTTAAAGCGAACTTTGGCATCAATTTGATGGAAAATGTTACTTCCTCCTTCGTACAAAATCAAGGACCATCAAGAATCTGGGCCAAGTCGAAGGCCCGTAGTGTGTCAGGCGCGCTTTCAGGAGCTGTCAGCAAACTGACGGGACCCCAGCCCCGGCTGGGGCCTTTACATGCAAAGGAACTGATTTTCAGTTCAGTCTAACAACCCCAGAAATTCCCGCGAAAGGACCTGTTTGATTTTACACCCCAAGAAATAAATTAAGAATATTTAGAAAAAAAGAGTTGGGTCATCAGAACTCATAAACCACATTTTTTGTACCTAGCCTATTCTATGTCTCACTGCTGGGCAAAGGCTTCCCCTTTCGACTTCCAAACCTCTTTAATTTGAAAAGTTTCTGGCCATATTTATGATCAGAGGCCTTACCACGAGCTCTTAACGAGATCCAGTTTAGGCTATAGGAAAGAGACAGAGCTATGCAAGTTAGTGCCATCTCTTTCCCACAGCCTAAACTGTATCGCGTTAAGAGCTCGTGGTAAGGTTCAGATCGTCATACAACCTCTGCCGCGGTCGACATCGATGCGATGTCCGCCCTCAGGCGTCAAGTGAGTGACTTTCAAAAAACAGTACAAAGAGAAAAAAATCAGTAGAGTAACAACTTTTGTTTTTTCACCCTGTATTTCATATTGTACAGTCACGAGCAATAATATGTATACACTAAGCAGTATTTAAAAGCGATGTTCTGCAACCATATTAATTAAACTTTTGCCTTTTTATTAGACTTCTATTTTGGAAGCCATACTATTACGAAATAGGTCTTATTTCAAAGTGGAAACCAGTATTATACGCGTTAATTGCATTTTTTTTTTGTATACATGTTATTGCTCGTGACTGTACAGTGTACTACCTCTTTAAGAAAGATTTTAATAAAATTCTATGTTACAGATACTCAATGAAGATGGAGAACATATTCAAAGAATATTTTCTAGTTCAAAACTTGGCAGTCACCGTGGAATTATGTTTGAATGCTGTTATGGTGACCGTGGTAAGTGCTTTATCATGTTTCATTTCTACGAGCTTAGAATTTACTTAATTCATAGAATTCTCTCTCTCAATCTTCTGGGCACGTTTCCGGATGACAGCGATGCGAAGGAGTATTTGATGCCTAAGTATCCTGTTGCCTTTTTTTTGTTTTTTTTTTTCAAAACATAACTTCTTTTTCAACCTTGTCCGTTTTGAGAAATAATGTTTTTTCTTGAATATGCAATCTAATGTAATTTATTACAAAACATTAAAAATAACATCTATATAAAAATAAGTCGGGTTTTCCTTCCTGACGCTATAACTCCAGCACGCACGAACCGATTTCCACGGTTTTGCATTCGTTGGAAAGGTCTCGGGCTCCGTGAGGTTTATAGCAAAGAAAAAACGAAGCCATCTGGTGGCGAAACGGAGTTCGCCGGGTTTGCTAGTTAAATTATAAACAAAATATCAAACCAAAAATTCAATGTAATCCGAATACGCATTTTAATAGATTAAATAAAATTCATTGAATACACATTTGCCAAACAGTTTCAAGGTAACAAAACACACTGTCTGTGAAACAATATTTCTAGAAATCATTTATGCACTACCTGTTTGAACAATTTTTTGTAAGTACAAAAAAAACACGAGAAAACGCTATATTTCAATTAAATCCTTTGTTGAAAATTACACAAAGGCTGAAAATCATTGTTACAATGTTTTCAATAAAATTTTCAACGTTTCACTTTTTAATTTACTATAAAAGTACACTGCTATAAGCAGCTTTAGACCGGGCCCGCATGGATTACGGAAAGAAATAATAAGTTTTATTTAGCGCCAGTTCATTTAGCACACATAACATAAAAAAAAATATACAGAGAATAATTCAGAAACAGTAAAAGGTGAATAAAGACATAGTAACAAAAGTAAGCAAAAATACATAGTGCTGTGCTGTGTGCCTCACAGCTGCACCAAAAAGGTCCATTACAGCATTCATGCTAGACAGGGTGAAGCTGTGTGACGTTGTACTAACAAACTAGTCTTTTACGTACACATATTACACGAAACTGAACAGTCGAACTGCTTTGGAAGCAGTTCATGTATGAGTAACCTTACACCGCTTGTCTGCGCGGATGGGCAGAGGCTGTATGAGATCCGCTTCATCGCCCGACCACGCGGAGGAGCGGTTTCATGCTTAAAGCATGGACTGAGACTTCCTTAACGAAATATGTATAACTAGCTGTACGCGCGACTTCGTTCGCGTGGATGTGGAACTTAACAATGTATTTTTTATCAAATTGACAAAGTTTCACACAAACTTTCATCCCCTATTTCTAAGCGGATGCCTATATATCCGTCCCATGGTTTGAGCTGTGCGTTGATAGATCACTATGTCAGTCAGTCACCTTTGAGTTACATAATTATTATTTAGATTTAGATTGTAGAAAAGCATCTATGCCTTTATACAGGAACGACAAAGAAGCTGACATAACCTAGAGTCAAAAGTAAAAAAATAAGAGATAGACGTATGCTATGTTTACTATTTTACATTATGCCCGGTCCATGCTCCATGTCTATGGAGTAAACGTGGCAAATGGGGAAGGCCGGTCAAAACTAATTGTAGATGGCGCGACCATAGCTAAGTCCCAATCCGACCAATGAGGTAGTACTATTTTGAAGTACCTATAAGATTTGAACCAATTACGATGCTTGGAACAAGCTATATTAGCGCCATTCGTTTCCCAGTTGCCATCCCCATTGGATTGGAAAATGTCAATAAGTTAGATATACCTTTTTTTCAGGTTGGCGTACAACAAATGTCACTATTGATTACGTTCCTGGCCTATTTAATCATTGCTCTTATTAATGCCTACATGTATTGCTACTTGGGAAACGAGCTTATAATCCAAGTAAGTAGTCTCGTATTGCTTTGGGCTGGTAATAGCTTGTAGCGTAATACCACAGTAATACTAACAGCCTCAAAGTTCACATTTGAGGTTAAGCCGCGCTTGCCGAGGTTGTCTATGGATAGATGACCATCTATAACTCGTTTTCATTTAATAAAAGATCCATTACATTTCTTCTTATACGGGCTTCTAATCTTTCTATGTTGACGTATTAATCCGCTTAAAGAGCCGCCACCTTTAAAAAGAAAAAGAAAGCAAAGACAAGGATAATACCTCCATAGATTCTACACGCAAATGAAAATGACATGTGTGTTAAGCCTTAGGCGCGGGCCACATAAAAAAGACGTAAGACGAGGACGCATCGCGGACGCGCGAAAACGTATGAGAGTCGCGTCCGCGCCCCGTTTCTTCTGTGAGTTTTACGTCGCGACGCTTCTATAAGTACGTTTCGAATGAAAGAGACGCCGAAGAGATACAGTCATGTCTCCGCCCCGTCTGCGTCTTACGTGTTTTCTATGTGGCCCGTGCCTTACAACTCTTTTTCATTACACAAAAATGTCACCATTTCTGAGCTATATAAAAAGTGCCAAAATGCCAAGATTGTTCAGTAGAATTACCGATGCTGTAGAATGCAAAAAGCAATTGAGAGTTGACAAGTCATTTTCTGATTTTCAACTAATGGAGGGGAAAGAGACTAAATGACATTCTACAGAGATTATGAAATAGCCAAATATTTAGTATTGGATAGACCCATACTTTCGTAAAGCTTACGTTGTGGCGAGCCGACGTAATGGTCCTCCCGCACCGCACGCACAAGCTTTACCACAATTTTGCCTGCGCAAGCCTGTGCGTACTTGCCTGTCTGTGTGGTTGGGCGTTCAGTGTTGCCGACCGTTGTACGTGTGTGCGTGTGGTAGGCCCATCAGACACATTTATATTGGTTTGACGCACGTAAATCTATACGCATCCCATACGTTTCATTACACGGCTGTTAAAAACAAAACTAAATAACTATTCCTCAGAGTCAAGGCATAGCTCTAGCAGCATATGAATCAACATGGACCTCCTGGCCGGTAGACCTGCAGAAAGACCTGCTGATTGTCATCATCGCTGCCCAAAGACCTCTGAAGTTGAGTGCTGGAGGCATGGCGCTGTTATCCATACAGACTTTTAGTCAGGTAACTACATAATTATCCTTTTTTTTATCGAGGTCTCTCGCCTCTCACTATCACACTCGTAGTGATTAAAATCCAATAGCCCTTTACGTTCCAGGGTCACGGTTTCCTGATGAGATAGTCCCGTGACTCCGTCAGGCTTGAGTCTGTCAGGGGTGCACAGTCCGATTACTGCCAGCTCTTGGAGGCGCACGGGGCAGTGGATCCGGGTATTGTTCATGATCGAGTCACCCGTTACTCGCCGTCCGCATGCCTGTGCTACTAATTATCCTAGAATAATATTTTAATTTAGAGTTCATCAGGCAGGGAAAGTTTGTATGTACTACGTGAGTGTGTGTGTGTGTGTGTTTATTAGTTTTTAACACAAAAACTATTTAGCAAATTTGAAAGAAAACACACAGCTAATTTACAACCTGGATGAGCACATTTTTGTTTTTTTTTTTTATCGTGGTAAAATCACCAAATGAGTCCTACCACCCAGGGCAGGGCAGGAGGGACTGTCAGACTCGTAATGACTAAATCCACGGTGTCCTTCAATATAGCCTTTTATGTTCCGGGGTCACGGCAATTAGGTTTTTATTTTCGATTTGTAGCGGCCAAAACCGCTGGCAACATCTTGTGACTCTATGAAATGGCAATAATAAAGTTTTATTTTTGTTTTAATTACTACGTACCCGTGAATAAAGTTAAATTACAGAAAACCAAAGGGTGAGACTTATGCTACAATAAAACGTTAATAAACGTGGAAAATAGCTATTAAGGTCATTGCCCTTTCCCTAATACCTTTTCATTGTATTCATAACGAGTAAATGAAACAGATATCCGCCTAATTGGTTTTTCATACGTGAATGAATTGTAAATAATAACAGTCATAATATTGATTGTTTTTTTACCGAGTCAGTTCCCTTTGCACGAGTTTTCACTCTTTTACTTTACAGCGTCTTTCCAGTATTTACAGCGTCTCTTGGATGAAATAATGGAACAACGCCCCCTCAGTACCCTTAGCACGAATTTTCACTCTTTTACTTTACAGTATTTATACAGCGTTTCTTGAGGTTTCTTGTATGAAAAAATGGAACTGCGCCTCTGGTGTGCAAGCAAATTGTCAAAGTTCCAGTTTACTTTACGTCTCAAATACTGAAAACTCGTGCTTAAGGGTACTGGTGTGCGAAGAAGGAACAATTTTTTTTTCTTTAAAATTTTCAATTTGAAATTGTCAAAGTCCCAGTTTAGTTTACATCTCAAATACTGAAAACTCGTGTTAAGGGTACAGGATAGCAAAGTTCTTTATTTCTGTTTCTTCATGATTTTAGACCAGGATCATCCATTAATGGGTATGTTCCTTCCCCGTTTTCTGCCATACTTCTTTATTTATTTATTTACTTCTAGAGTTTTCTTTTACCATCTTTCTATACCCTAAGCACGAATTCTCAGTATTTGACAAAGACATTAAACTATATACGAGCAATAGACGGGACATCACGAAGAAATTTGTGATCCAAAACTTTTTACCAATAGGTAAAAAGTCGCTCAGTCTAGTAGTCGCGGTGCTATGCAACGCTAGATAGCGCTACTGACGCACATAAACAACAATTTTGTATGTCATTTTTCCCAATGCCCACTCTATAGGTTCTTTTAAATCTCTTTGGTATTTGAGACGTAAAGTAAACTGTAACTTTGACAATTTCAAATTATCAATTTTCAAGGAAAAAATGTGTTCCTTCTTCGCACACCAGAGGCGCTGTTCCATTTTTTCATACAAGAAACGCTGTAAATACTGTAAAGTAAAAGAGTGAAAATTCGTGCTAAGGGTACTGTTCCTCGCGATTTTACGATATTGTCAATACAAAATGTCTTTGTAAAATCCATTTAAAACTACCTGAGTGTTAAAGACCAGAACGAACGAAAATGCGAACTTACCCAGAAAAAGCCTGTTTCACTCTTACTTTGAAGTGATTAGGATTGGATGCGTTCGGAGAAACATACGCAGGCAGAGAGTTCCACTCCTTTGGCTTTGCGCATTTTAAAAGATTGCAAATTCTTAAGCTATTGTCAAACAGACAGGCGTGGCGAATGCGAAGCGAAGAGTTTTTGTTTGTTATCTATGGAATTGTTTGAAGCCAGTCACATAGACTATCGGATCGCTTTCGCTTTTCTATGTGACTGGATTCAAACAATTCCATACATTACAAATAAAACCGCTTCGGATCGCATTCGCTTCGCCTGTCTGTTTGACAATAGCTTTAATGTGAATTGTCAGAATAGCAACAAGGTAGAGATGCTGTCGTGTGTCTACAAGAACTAGGTTCGATCTTTGCCCATTTTATTCTGTTACCAAGCTCTATATAGGACGAACCGACGAACATTCTAGAAATACCTAGTACCCTACTTTTCTGCTGAATGCAGGAAAAATATAAAAATAAAAGCAGAAAATCTGAAACCGGTTCCGTTTCTAAATAATTGCCTCAGAAGCGAACGTACCGCGTTCTATTTGAGTAGTCACTAATGAGGCATTCGGAGAAATACGCGTATTTTTCTTGATAATTTATGTGTTTAATAAATATGACTCTAAATTAATTTTGTGGAGTACTTTTGAAGTAAATTGCTGGAGTTGAATAAGTACTGCGGGAGACATTAAGGATTTGCGTTTTTAATTCAATTTAGATGATTTTTTTTCGAGGATGCCTCAGAATCAAACGTGCTTTCCTTGTTTTGTCATCCTAAATAAGTAAATCTGTTATTATTCGTTATATTTTAAATATATCTACAAAATAGAGTTATTGAGCATTGGGAAAAGGGTCCGGGCTGCCGGTGGTCAGGGCTCCTGAGAGCGCCTAATTCAGAAGAACTGCCTTCTGAATCAGGTGAGCGAGAGCCTCCTCAGACGGGTCGTTGTATGTTGGCCACAAAATTAATCCCTCACATTCAAAAGTATTGATAAAATAGCCAACAGTTTTTGTTTTTTATTTTATTTTTCATTATTATAAATTCGCCCCATTTTTTACCGCACGGATAGCAGAACAATTAAATAATAAAATCCAGCACAAAACTACCGAAAACGAGGACACAATGTGGAAATTGAACAGAAAGTACCAGGAGAACTGGACCAAAACTTTTCTTTGTGGGGAATTATTTTTGTGGCGAACTTACAACAACCCTTGAGATGTTGTTCGATTTTTTGTTGTTGTTTGTCAAATTACTCGTACTTATTAGTAGCCAATGGTCGAATCGTAGTGTAGAATTTTATCTTAAACTAGATTTTGCCAACGGCTTCGTCCACTTACAACCCTCTCCTCCCTCGTAATAATCTATGTCATGGCAGATTTACATTGAGTCAGTAAGTGACGTCAGTGGTGGCGCCGAAAACTGACTCGTGCTATTTATACGGAGTCAGTATGTCGTCAGTGGGTACTGTACTGACTTGAAATCAATTTACACTATGGCAGTGCCAGGTCAGCACTGACTCGTCAGTGGACTGGCGTCAGTTACTGACTCAATGTAAATCAGCCTTTATACGCAGTCAGTATGTCGTCAGTGTACTGCAATGACTTGAAATCAATTTACACTATGGCAGTGCCAGGTCAGCACTGACTCGTCAGTGGACTGACGTCAGTTACTGACTCAATGTAAACTGCCTTTACTCAGAACCAATGCAGCTTATTTTTCAATTGAACGAATTTTTCAAATCCGTGTTGTACTTACAGGGATTGTTTCTACTCGTACCTAGGTACAAACAAATAAACAGATTTTTATATATTATAACATTATTTATTATTATTACATTATATATTATACCTATAGATGAAATTTATCAATTTTATTTTTATGTTCCAGGCTCTCTACAACGGATATTCGATCTTCGCAGTCCTCAACGATGCCGTCAAGTAATTCTGATTATGTCAAAGTCTGTTTTATTTATTTGTTTATTCATTTAATTCACAATTCTGCTTATCTTATCAATGTTAGAGCACTTTGAAGTAGGAAAATAAAACTTAACGCAGTGAGTTGGGTGAAGCACAGTCAGCAGTAAAAGTTACGTTTTTGAATAATTAAAACTTTTCTATATTCACGCATTCTATCCTAAATCGCTGGATTTCTTTTTTCGTGACAGTCTATCTCATGAACATTATAGCTCATGAATAATAGTAATTTTATTAGGGGTATATGAAAGTTTAATTTTTTTTATTTTATTTCGATAGAAAATGGACAAATAGAATTAAGTTATTTAAGGGTATAAGGAGCATAATCTATATAAATGAATGGATAAAATTTTAATGCGCATCAATAATTCTTTTTGTATACCAAATATACTGAATGTGCACCAAATCTAAAACTCGCTTTAGCAAGATTTCAGGGACACCCCGAAGTTCGGTTTGGTTAGGTTCCTTTAAGCCTTGTACACAGAAATAGAAGCCCCGCGGAGCGGGGCTTCGTCGACCTAGTTAGGTAGATTTTTTTTTATTACACCTCGTTATGACATATTTTAATGAACATATGTTGGTGTGCATTCAGTATATTTGGTGGAACACAGGCAAAATTAGGTAAATGAAATGGGAATGAATTGAAGTACTTTTAAATACCATCATAAATGAATTTATTGACTGTGCCTCTATGAGTAGTAATTATCATAGAGGCACAGTCAATAAATTCATTTATATAGATTATGCTCCTTAAGTTACGAGTTGAGCGACACGATATCTGACAAATGCTTGTACTGACTGCTCAGGTCCACTAAAATCGGTGTGGTTCTTTCTTTAAAAGACCATTTCGGACACCTGCATGGTCTTCGTATAGCTTTAACAGTATAATGTCTGGACTTTAAAGAGACAGTGACCTCTGAGTTTGTTTCGGATGTTTCTTCTCAGAGTAGTCAAGTACAAAACACCGGCCACATCTAGCTTTAAAAATATCACATGACGTGTAAAAGTGTTATTTTAACAACCAACTTGGAAAATAAAAATCATTTATTTATCACTCATAATCATTTATTTTAAGGTAGGTACCTACCTAACTAGTCATTAAAAAAATCAATTCACTTTTTACTTTTATCCGTTAAACTGCTTGACAATTGACTCTATCGCAATCATAATTATCTGATATCTTTCTTTCTTACGGTCTTAACTCTACAATAAATACATACATAAACTTCTGCTGCTGACCGTACTCCAATTACGTTTATTTCCGACAATTTTTCCTCTTTACCTAATACCTCTTGAATACTGCTAAATGAGCGATACAAGATACGAATAATGTAATTTATTCACTAATTAAACTCGAAAAGTTTTTCTTTTTTTCATGAGAAAATATGGTCGCCCTCGGGTGTCAGAGATAATTAAGTCGCCTCTGGTAACCCCACTAGTGTGGTGACGAATGGGAATAGACGGTACAAACGAGTAAAAAATAAAAAAGTAATAATTCAACCATTTAATTGTTAATGGTCAGTTTGAAAACTAACCTTTCACTGCTGATTGCAGCCGAAAATAATAAAAATATTTCGAACAGTAAAAATACTTTAAAAATACGGTTCGAAATTTAAAAAATGTACCCTATTACTGCCATTAATCATGAACTGCGATGGCGTGAAAAATAATTCATCTAAAAAAAAGGGCTAACATTAGTCAGAGCCAAAAAGGTAGACGATCTCTGCTCAACGATGTTATTAAACTTATTGTTGGCGAAAACATTTGACAAAAGCGTTGGTTTATGGATCATTAAATGAACAATAAGGAACTGTTGATACAGAGTACAAATGTCAGTTGATCAACGTGTGGTCGACTGATTTTTAGACTGACTTTTTTAATTTTATAAAAGGTTGCTTGGTCCACCTCTGGGCATAGGCCTAGCCATTATCCCCCAATCATTCCTAAGTGTTGCCTTTTTTTGCCTAGTATAGCAAAGGAGTCTAGTTCGTCGCGCCAACGTTTATTTTAGTGACTAAGGAAAGTAGATCACAATGTATCTCAATCGCAATCTTTATCTGTTTAAATCAATCAACGACCGAATTTGTCAAAAAGTAAAAAGTAGAAATTGCCGATGCAGTAGCCTCAAGCATACCCAAGCGGTATTTTTTTACTACGATCATATATCATGGAAATTTCTACTTTATTGCCATTAAGTTAATGTTTAAATGCTTTTTATCACCGGGCCTAAAAGGAATAATATGAATTATGTACATTGAAGCTCACTCCAATCAGTCTAACTTCTGACTTATTAATATTGGAAAGCACCCATAAAGATTTAAAAACTATTTTTGCATTAAGGCGCTCCCTCACCGCGAGCATTCACCTGTAATGTAACATTACAGATTCGAAGACAATAAAGCATCAAATTGCGCACGATGAGGGAGCGCCTTAACATTATAGATTCGACTTTGAGCATTACATTACAATACTACCTCCCTGACTGACGAGCATTCACGTACATTTAGTATAAATTTGACACAACGACGCGCAATGTACGGTCCGTTCTCCATCGTCACTGTTGAAATGCTCGAATCTGTAACGTTACATTACAGATGAATGCTCGCGGTGAGGGAGTGCTTTTAGATATTAAAATAAAAACACAAAAAAGTCTAAAAAACACATTTCAAAGTTCAACAAATTATTTATTTTCGCAACAGACTTAAAAAGGTCACATATTTACGCCGAACTGCAAAGCTTAATTTAGTTATTCTTGGATTGATGATTCTTATTGGATTTACATAAATTATTTATTATAATTTCGTCGAAAAACGTGTTTAGAGTATTTAATTTGAAAAATAATAGTTGATCCATGAGGTTGTCTACGTGTGAAATGTGAACTTGGATATCATTGTGCCGACTTGAGGCCATTGGCCTGATGACAAAGAGCGTCAACGAATATGTTTCGAGGCCCTCAAATATACTTGAGCAAATCCCGACTTGCGCAAGTATAATGTAACGTGCGTGGCAAGATACTTGCACAAATTGCTACCACTATAACTGTCCTGTGTTTGTGCATAGATTTGAACAAGTATACTGGTACTGTGTATGGCCGGCATTAGAGGGTTGGATCAAGGTATTCAGAAGGCAGTTCTTCTCGAAATGGCTTGGATTGTGATAATGTTTCTGTCTTTGGAGGCCTACCTTCCGGTAGCCTGGACTCTACTCCCGATAGAGGCAGGTCACAACTTTCGTTTTAGATTTTCATTGGTACTGGATTTTGGTTCACCAGTATTTCTTTTTTTTTCCACTACCCGCTCTTATACATCTAAACCTTCCTCTTGAATCACGCTATCCCTTAAAAAAATCCAAACACATAAAAAACATCTAAACATGCATAGGCACAGACAGTCTGTTTCTATGCATGTTTAGATCTTTAAAACTACGCAACGGATTTTGATGCGGTTTTTTTAAATAGGTAAAGTAGATTTAAGAGGAAAGTTTTCATTTTTATGACATGCATAAAATAGTAGAGATTACACCCGTGCGGTGATGAGGCGGGTCGTTAAGGTGAAACAAGTCAACATTTTTTTTTCAATCAGTTCCATAGAAACTTCGTTGGGGTTTTACTCCACTATTTGACAAGGTACATCCAAAGTTAAACATGGTATCGTTTTGTCTCATTATTAATTTTGTCTGTACGGAAGCAGAATTTTGAAATAATAAGCCATTAAAAACTTACGAGCTTCCAAGGATTCGTTTATATTGCTAATTTTAACACAACTTTGGGCGTAAATTAGAAATGTAAGAATCATCAAATTTCCAAATCAAAGTCCGTACTAACACAGCACATTTATCAAAAAATTCCATAAATTTTATTTGAAATTGATAGATGCAGTGTTTTTTTCGTAAAACCCCTTCTTCCAAAGGCCGTTTCGTATTTTTTTACGCGTGCCTTTTACTCTGAATGATCGTGCATCTCACTGAATAATGTTTTCCCCTGTTTTCTCCACGGGATGACGCTTGCGGTCACTTGAACAATATGGCTCGATTTGAAAGAAAGAAAGAAAGAAAATTGAGTTTATTAGGCATCAAAACTTAAAACTTAATAAAAAAAACAAAACTAATCTTTGAATGCCAAAGGGCCTCAGCTCAGCATAATGCCAAGTGGCAGCACAAAGTCTACCACTTGACGCTGATTTTCAGCTGCAGCCCACGATTTCAGGTGAAATATCATGGTTTTTGACCACGCCTGCCAGTGAGTTCGAGCTCGCGAGAAGCGCCGCCTTAACTGAACTAACTGAAGAATAAAAAACAAATACGAGTACAATAAAATAATAGTATAAAATAATAATTTTGACTGGCCTGTTGGTCTAGTGGTTAGTGACCCTGACTGCTATGCCGGAGGTCGTGGGTTCGATTCCCACCCAGGACAAATGTTTGTGTGATGAGCACGATCATTTGTTCTGTGTCTGGGTGTAGTTTATCTATAATATGTATGTATTTAGAAATATATAAGTATGTTTATCAGTTGTCTAGTACCCATAACACAAGCTCTGCTTAGCTTGGGACTAGATGGCGTTGTGTGATAGTTGTGGAATATTATATTATATTATTATATTATATTGGATCAACTGGAATTAGCTAGTCTGTGTCCCAACCACTTTTCCTTTTATAGCAGGCTCAAAAATACAACATTTGGACCCGGCCGTCCAACGGGGTTATAAAAAAAACTCTTAGTATGAGCACTCATAATTTCAGTGAAAAAGTGACTTAGCTTGCTTCTTAAGATTTTCATTAAGTAAGGCATTGCTTACTTAATGGAAATCTTTCTCTCTTCTTTTTTTCAAAAGTTGCTGTTCGAATTAAGAATTCTATGCTAAAGACCGAAAGCCCAGGATTGTTGTGAGTGGCATGTAATGGGAAACCTTTTCCAGAGTAGATTTTTACAGGATTAAATGATGAAATTCGTAGCTACGACTGGTGATACAATTCTAAGCTAAAAACAATACCCCACACTAAGAATTTCACGCGCCACCACAAAGAGTGTCAGCATAATGACGGGGGGGCCCCCTTTAGAGGGCCATAGCCTGTCGGGGTCGCGGGTCTTACCGAATTACCGTGAAGAAGAAAGAAATCAACAAACCTAAAATAAAATATTAACATTATTTTATTTTTCCTAAATCGTTGCCCCACCAACTCGCTGCCCGACCAAGGACCATGCCCGGGTCGACGGCGCGTTGTGTCCCACGCGCGCTTCAAAGAGCGTCAGCATAATGACGGGGCCCCCCTCTCAGAGGGCCAAAGCCTGCCGGGGTCGCGGGATTATTTCCTTACCGTGACCCTGGAACAGAAAGGGCTATTGAAGGACACCGTGGATTTTAGTCAGTAGAAGTCTGACAGTCCCTCCCGCCCTGCCTGGGGTGGGAGGACTCATTTGATGTTTTTATCACGCTAAAAAAAAAAGTCGTTGCCCCACACTTTAGGGTTTTAACTACTAACTTTATTTCGTAGAAAATTTTAAAAGTCGTCCATTTAAAAGTATTATTTTTTTAAAAGGCGCAGATATCATAGCAAAGGTCTGCGTCGTTAAAACTTGCCGGGTTAGGTTACCAAAGGAATAAAAGTTAAAAGTTACGGCTCGGTAACAACCTATTAATTTACCCGGAGAAAGTTTTACGAGAACTCGCGATTAAGTTATGGTGACAGAGTTACTTAAACCTAAAAGAAAATAAATAAAAAAGTTTTTACTGAAATATTTTTTTTCTTCTTTACTGGCATCACAGCTTCACTTCGTGATTCGTGTCAGGTTCACATTAAAATAACAGTCGCGGAAGAAAAGTCGTTGTTCACCCAGGTGATAATTTTCCGAGGTGAACAAAGTGGATAACTATGGGTAATATCACTCAGATAATAATTATTATTCCAAGGTGAATTGAGGACACCAATGGTGGTTCACCCAGGTGAACAAATAGCATGCACCGCGGTGGAACCGCGCCTTTATGCAAACCCTAACGTGTATGGCCTCTATTAAATGCAAGCAATTACTTTTCACTAAAAAAACTTTTCATCAAAATAGTTTTGAGCCAAGAAACACTGATAATTTTAAAAAAAATCGAGCTTCAGCTATACTATGCAAACTGGTACAACTCAGTATGTACCGTTTTGATTGATGACACTTCGAAGAGGTTTCATTAAAATATTCAAGCACCCTCTTGTTTTAACCTCAAAACAACAGATGCTAAATAATTCAAGAGGTTAAGACGAGGATGGAATAACTTAGAAATTCTACATTTGCTTACAGTCCTTTCAAAGTTTTGCCTTGAACATGAACTTTAAGTCTTTGAGAATAGAGGTCAATTTACTAAGAGTAAATGACAATGAAAGAAAAGAATACACAATGGATGATAATATTTGAAATACAATATGTTGACGCTTGACTGACAGATTATCTGCGGGAAAAAGAGTAAACCCGTGCAAAATGGAATAAAATTCATGTGATTTTATCTCTGAAAATAAATTCAACTGAGTACAAGTTGTGAGTGGTTGATATATTATTCGTAATACGAGCACTTTCGGACACGTCGGCGCCAAAATCGCAGCGGTAAGTACTGTTTTAGAGTACCTTTTTTTGAGCGGCAAGACATTTAACCTTTGAGGATAGGCGTCACAGCGCCCTGACCTACCGCAAGACACAGGTCCTCACCGGACACGGAAGTTTCGGGAGGTACCTGTATCGGATAGTGAGGGAAGAAAAGCCCATAGAGAGCCAAAGCCTGTCGGGGTTGAGGGATTCACAAATGACCATGACCTCGGAATGTAAAGGACTATTGAAGGTACTCTTCCAGAAAATTGAACCCATGACCATGACATAGTAGTCATGCTTGCGACCACTAGACTAATTGTAACGAGGCATTAATTTTAATAGGGAAAAACATAGTGAGTTCTGACCTCTTAGGCCCGGTATCCACCAAAGCGGAGAGGAGAGGAGGTATTGTGTTTGAATAAACCAATCAGATGTCCACATCTCCTCTCCGCTTATTGACAGATGCTTGCAGCAGACTTCTGATTGGTTATTCAAACACATCTCCTCTCCTCTCCTCCGCTTTGGTGGATACCGGGCCTTATGGAGAGGATTCGAACAAAGCCAACGTAAAAAAAAAACTAAAAATAATTTTACAGCTTTAAGCTGTCGTAAAAAAGGGAACGGTCGATTTAATTACAATCAAGTCTTTTCTTGTAGATTTATATCTCAAAATCTTTTGTCCAATAATAGATTAAGATCAAAAGACAAAATTTTAAATAAATCACAAAAGGAAGAAGGTTGTTCAGTTCATCATGACGGGTACAAAAAGATGAATCATTATACAGGCTTGACGACCTTCCCAAAGATCTTAATAAAAAGAACTCAATAAAAAAAGGTGGTACATTTTTATGTTTGTTCGCACTCAAAGTGTTAGTCATAATTTTGGTTTGCCCTTAGCCACTGTAACGTGGTTTAAAGACGACCATTATTTCAAGCCAACTTTTAGTAGGAAGGAAATTATTGTTTCCGTTTCCGCTAAGGGTCGTTATACACGTACCAAAACCACAACGCGTGAACGCATACTACGTGTTCACAATAAAAATATAATTTACTTAAACCACATTTTGCCGTCATATTCGACAGTGTGACAGGGTGATGCTGACATCGCAGCATTGTCGCAACTACAACGCAACCATCGGCAACATACATCGCAAACTAGAGAGCTATGAACAATTTACCTCATCAACATTATTCGTCAACACCTTAGGGTGCTTGTACACGGCGCAGGTTACCCGTGCGAATAACATGTGCAAGCTACTTGATCAAGTTACCCGAGGGGTGCTTTTACACGGCGCATGCAACTCGAGTAATGGTGCGGGTTAGCGGTTTAACCGCGCGAGTAACATGCTAGCTACTAGCAAGCTACTTGAACAAGCTATCCGCGGGGTGCTTGTACATGGCGCATGTAGCTTGAGCATGTTGAGGCACTTGCGCGGGTTACATGCGCCGTGTACAAGCACCCTTAACCATAGTGCCTTAACGCAATAACAAAGTCTACAGTGACACGTAAGGGTGTTTTTAATATCATACGGATTTCATCACGCACGCGGGATGCGGAACACCCGCAAGTGTCTTTTTCATACAAGTTTGCCGGTAATCGTGTGTGTGTGGTCGATTATTATCAGAAGGGTCGGCAAAGTAAACTGCGTATTCTTAGTTCGAAGTTTATTGAACGACTGTCTGACTCCAGTGAACTTAACAGTATATAATACATACAGTAACTTAGTCTAATGTGCCTAAGATTAACTATGATTATTGTGCCTACGCGCTACACAGTATTTATTGTATTGTAATCCGCGCAATTTCGCAACAAATTTCCCGCATGCGGGGCAATCTCGCGTGCGTGATGAAATCCGCATGATATTTAAAACACCCTAAACATGACCTTAACTACGCTGTGTATAAAGTCGGCAGTGGGGACTATCAAATCGATCGCGAGTCCGACTGTCCCTCCCGTTTCACCATGTGTGGAAGGACACATTATTCGATGATTTTATGAAAAAGCACTTGGATGACAATACGAGTATCATGGTTGTACAAACAGATAACATATTGTAACAGTAATATCAGTGTCAGTTAGAAACAAAACATTCTCAATTTTCCTTATTGAACACTAGTTTTTGCTCGCGACTTCATATCCCAAGGGAAATTTTCACTAAAACAAAAAGTTTGTATATGGATTTATACCGTAGCCAAAGTGGATTTGAGCTAGCTTTTAGACCAACCTATTGCTTTTGTATCTGAATATCAATGTTTTATCTTTAACCTGTCATTTGAGCCTCTCAGATCGAAGACTAGATGATACAATGTATAGAGTTAAGTATGATTTTGGAACAGCAGTATAGGTAAATTTTCAAGGATTAGGTAAATCGCGCTTCTTCTCCACGATCAGACCCGACCGCCTGACAGAGGTGACCTTGGTCCGGTGGGTGTGAAAATCTACCCTGTAGACGTTGGTCGGGCGACCAAATATGGGCGGAGTCAATCGACCTTTGGATAACCTTGGTCGGGAACGTATCCGTCCCCACAGGCTGCGTCCGCGGTGGGACCCGACCGTCAGCCGCCAGCGTTCTAGACGGTTGGGTACTGTTGACACGACCAAGGTTTGGACAAGGTTTGGGACCCGGGGTTTGGCCCGGATTCCACCAAAGCGGAACGGAGAGGAGATGTGTTTGAATTGGTTATTCAGATCAGGTGTCCACATCTCCTCTCCGCTTAGCTTCAGTGGACATCTGATTGGTTATTCAAACACATCTCTCTTCTCCGCTTTGGTTGGTTTGTGGATGGGGGACCATTGATCGTAGCGAGTTTCCGCCGTGCTTCGGAAAGCACGGGCTGCAACAGTTCATACCAATTGGTAACTTATTACCCAGTTACTGAGTTGTAGAAGTCCGATAGTCCGATAGTTAGTTAGTTTAGCTTAAAGCTTAAAATACTAATATTGAACTGCATCTGGTTTGACTGGCCAGCAGTGGGACAGTGTGGGTTAAAACAAAAACAAAAGTTACGCAATTTGTTATTCATTCGTTTAGAAAAACTTGATAGGTTTTCGTTTTAAACGTGGTTCTATAAAATCAAATCCGATAAGCACAAATCAATTTTGATCACTGTCTTCCCAAAAATTCGATTAAACTCGCCAAAAGAATTCAAAGAAAGCAACCCAATGAAATATGTGAATTATCAAAATTAAATCAAAAGTCCTCTCTGAAAGAAATCGAGATTATTTTACTAGTAAATTCAGAAGCCCTAGTACGAACAGGCCACGTAAATGTAACTTAAATATTTTATTCTAAAAGAATTTAGAGCATGGTCGAACTTTCGAGATGGTTTGGAAAGTTCCGCTTAAAGTGAAGTAAAAGGGTCTTTCAGACTCGTACTGACTTAAATCTATGGTGTCCTTCAATAGCCCTCTACGTTCCAGGATCACGGTAATTCGATAAGTCCCGCGATCCCGTCAGGCTTTGGCCCTCTAAAAGGGGCCCCCGTCATTACGCTGACACTCATTGAGGCGCGCGTGGAATACAACGTGCTGTCGACCCGGGCATGGTCCATGGTCGGACAGCGAGTCGCCCATTACTCGCCGTTCGCATGCAAGCGCAAAACGTTTTACCGGATAAGAATCGAACTCGGAACTCTTGGTTTACAGGATCATCCGCTAGACTATGTACTCCTGCGTTTCAGGGCTGTGGTAATTTCAGACTACAATAACCAGGGCAGTATGTAAGATGAGCGATCAACTGCTTTGGTGCCCCGGGTGTCCCGGATTCGATACTCGCACCAAACAATTATTTATAATAGTCTACAGGTTATTGTTACGAGTCTGGCTGCTTGTGTACGTGAATTTGCATGTTTGTTAACGTACCTACGATACAAGAGCATAGCTTGAGCCAATGATAAAAAAAATATCCCTATAATTATGATTAAAGATTTTTTTCCAGTAGATTTTTTTTTTCGTAGCCTGCTCCCTTTGCTCAAAAAGCAAAACATATTTTCAATTTAAAACCACACCACATATTTTCAATTTAAAAATCGTTCGAAATTCAATGACGATTATCCCGCGCTTTTGTGATAAGCCCACAGAGATGAAAAACCGTTGTACCAACTTGACAATAAAATAAATTGTGATGAAGAATTTAACCCGGGAAAGCGAGGCCCATTGTCAACGTAATAGCACCAGTACTCTGAATATTTACACTGTATTTCACTTTTCTTTTTTTTGCAACATTTTTCTTGGCAATGTTAATTTAGTCTTGAGATTTTGGTGATGTTTCTTCAAGAGTTATTGTAATTTGTTTTTCTCAGGAATTGTATTTCTAGACTGTTTAGCATGATTGTGATGTTATATACCTTTTCCGTTCTTTCTCCTACACTCTGAGTAAGTTAGAGCAGGACGAGTATACTATAGTCTGGACAGTTCATTTTTCACATTAAAATCAAATGAGTTGATTTACGCTTTTTGACTTCGAGTGAATAAGTCATTGTTGCGGGCCAAAGGTTCTAAGAAGTGGGCACTAGACCCAGTGGCAGTGCCTTATACAATTATTTTAACCCAGCCAGGCGCAGTACTTAGTGGATTTTGTTTAATCACCATTTCTAACTGCCATTGAAAACTTTGTGAAATAATCAATGTTACACGCACTGGGCCCACGCGGCAAATTTCAGCCCAATCAATCTCATAGAGAAGAGGCCTTTTACCGGTCACAGCAGTGGGAACATGGTATTTAGTCAAAATGATGTAGGTAGTATATATACATGTCAAATTACGAACCACATCTTAATTATATCTTTTCTTCGGTTAAAGTCTAAAGGCAGTACGCATGAATTTTGGTTAATGAAAAAGCAATACGCACAGAAATACGCATGTATATACAGTCTCGCAATATCGTAGTTATGTGTGTTCCCATTTTGCTTACCACAAGATACTAACAACCGCACTTGTTATCAAACGAATCCAATTAGAGTTAACTGTCTGCCAGACTTACCTCACTTTACTTTTTCAGACATGTTTTTGCACTGCCGTATCGTATCACCGAGTCAGAAACTCAGTAAAGCTGGGTACTCACTTAACAGTGTTGCATGTAACGTATCAGACAGATACTGTATCAACCTTAAATGGGTACGGCTCCTCCGAGGACACTGCGAGCCGCCTTTGTGTTAAGCTGGGTACTCACTTAACAGTGTTGCATGTAACGTATCAAATACGGTATCAACCTCAAATGGATACGACTCGTCCGAGCACACTGCGAGCCGCCTTTGTGTTAAGCTGGGTACTCACTTAGCAGTGTTGCATGTAACGTATCAGATACGGTATCAAGTTACGCTCACTGTCAGCTAGAGTAACACAAAGGTGGCTCACAGTGTGCTCGGACGAGCCATACCCATTTGAGGGTGATTCAGTAATACGTTACATCCAAAACAGCAGGCTCGTGCCACTGCCTACGTGCCTACTTATTTGATACAGTATCTGATACATGCAACACTATTTAGTGAGTACTCAGCTTTACAGCGAGCAGTTCGCAGCGGTCTCGTGCCACTGCCTACGTGACTATACACTTGATACAGTATCTGATACGTTACATGCAAAACTGTTAAGTGAGTACCCAACTCAAGAGTTGAGGTTAGATAGGCAGTCACTTATACTCTTTAACGCTAATCTGTCAAATTTTACCAATCAAACATTGACCTTCCTCTATTGTGATAAGGTTGAAAATTTATTTAATAAAAATGACAGATTGAGGTACGTTGATGTGCTGGCGTCTGTACAAAAAACTTATAACACAAATGTTTTACAGTATTGCATATTTTATGGTTACAATAGCGATAATCGCTAAAAACGATATCTTCTAGACAACCTTTACATGAACTATACGAACAATAAAATTCAAACGTATCACGATATTAAATCGTTGAAATTTGAAACGGTATACCTATCTTAACGATATTTCTGAGACAAAGGGAATCCTATCGTAAAACGCCTTTATGTAAAGTTTATGTAACAAAAGATATAACATGAAACAATATCAAGGCCCGCCCTCTGAGATCGTCAATTGTTTCGCCAGAGACATCTTTGGGTAAGGCTTGTTCCACACGCACCACATCCATACCACATAGTATCGCCACTGTGAAAGTTGGGCCCTGCACCCGTAGTATGAATTTCTTTTATTACTTTTCTTACAAGAATAGACGAAATTATTTCTATGTAGGTAATTCGAAATTTTCATTCGGAGTAGAAAATTCCCGGAACTTTGGAAGAATTCGGAAGAAAACTTCGAAAGAACTTCGGAAGAAGTGAAGCGGTCAGTTGAGACTGGTCATCTCTTAGCTGCCACGGTTTATATTAATAATTTATTGATAATTTTGTTTTTGAATTGTCTTAGTTTTAATTGTTACTCTGGTAACTTTTAATCAAAAACTTGCTACATCGTTCTCACATAATGTACCACCTCAAATGAATGATGTAACAAAGGTTCTGTAATAATTCAGGCGATCTAAAAAGAGTGTCCATGGAGTTTCTTGCATGTTCTTCTCCATAAAGATCTACTTCTTGGAACGGGCATCTACGGTACTTTCACAGTTTTTATGTCTTGTGACTGGGACTGTAGCATCATAACTTTTGTAGTGTTTAATAATATTCCTTTGATTGTCTATGACAATTCAAAAGTGCCTAAACTCGCCTACTTGAAATAAATGCTTTGATTTTTATTTTTGGTACTTCACGCCTGGACAGCTTTTAACTCTTTACAAAGCACAAGTCTGATCCTGCATGGAGTATTGTAGCCACCTTTGGGATGGCTCGGCTAAATATCAACTTGCCGCTCTTGACTCAGTGAAACGCAGAGCTAAGAGGCTCGTTGGCGACGTAAAATTGGTGAATGCCAAGCTCCATAGCTTCGGGCATGCAGGCAGCGAGTAAAGTGCAACTTCAGGAGAGAGAGAGAAGATATTGTGCCGTACCGTTGACTACGATTCTATCGATTTCATGCGTTACTATTGTACCCCTGAACTTTACCATAACGAGACCCGCAAATCGCTTCCTTGTTTTGTTGTCTATTTTCATTATCACAAAACGAAATCTTAATACTAATGGATTATGTGCTACTTAGTACCACTATAATCTCTGTGAAATTGCCTATCTCCTGATATAATGACCTTGACTATAACTGAAACGACTGAAAAGTTACCGCGATTTTAAGGATAAATTGTTAAAATTCTGACTAAATTCTACTTTCCAGGGCCATTATCTCAAGAGTCTTAGGATTTATCTCACGGACTTAGGTCACGTTAGGTAGCCTGGGTAACAACCTCCTTAATAAACCTTACTCTAACATTCATAACGATATATCTATGTATTTCAGGAGTCTAGGGCCTGAATAATGACAAACACGAAACAATAATCTTTATTAAAGTAACAAATTGTGCACAGGACATCTTACAACGTCAAATAAGTGGGTTTTCGAAAGGGTTACGGTTTCAAATGTTAGGTCCAGGCCTAGGTCTTAATCTAGGCTACCTGGATACACAAAAAACGATGCTATATTATGTCTTTATGCCCACTTAATTGATGCTACAAATGCACTGTACTTACGGTTTTACAACGACTTCATAACTGTTAGGTTCTATTTAACACTTTATATACACTATTTCACGTAACTGTCTATGATTTACTTAGTCTTTTTCTCACTATGAATCACAATAAACACTTAGGTTTTGATGGTGACGCTTCGTCGCGAACAGCGTATGTGTTCAACTCAGCCTCAAACAATGATATTCCCAACGACGATATAATACTAGACTAGTAATAACAGGCGACCGATGTCTGCCAACACATTAGGCAAAAAAGTCTTATATTCGTCTCATTTCGACCAATCATGTGAGCCGTAAACATACGTTGAGACAGCACAGACCTTGAGTTAGCCAATCACAACGCAGTACCCCGTCCCCCTCGCTTACGTAGTACCTCAGCAACTTGGCAGAATAGTTTGTGTTCTTTAGATCGTGCATGCGGGGTCTAGTATTATATCGTCGTTGGATATTCCAGACCAATGGATTCACCTTCATTAAGGCGCTTCAATAACCACCCGAGAAGCCGATTCAGCTCCTATTACGCATAATATAACGATCAAAATCTCATAAAACCATCTTCAACAAAGCTTGCAGAATCTTCACATAAACTGGACGTTTTGACGGCCTACTCGTATCCATTCGCAGTAAAACCTAAATCAATATTGGTCCAATGGCTGGCTATTCCCGTCCTTGGCCCACACAATACAAAAGGTATCGATAGATACCATTGTCACATCCCTAAATATATCTAACGTATAACCGCGTTCGGATATTGCTGTGAAAATATCTGCAACTTTTTTTGGTATATTCCACTCTGCTCTCTATTAATTTGTTCCACCATCGCAGTTACGGTCAGTTCACACTGAGTCGCGATGCAACGCGATGTGATGCAACGATACTACAAATGTGTATCTTTTCGTGTAGTAAATAGATTTAGATTTTGAGTAGTTCTATTGAAATGTGCGCGCAGCTTCGCGTCTCCGTGTGACTTGACCCTTAAGACAAAGAATGTTGAAATTTTGTTTTTCTCACAAATGAGATTATTGCGTACATTTAAGTTTACTTCAGTTAAAAAGTTAGTATTAACTGAAGTAACTTAGTATAAAATTAAAGTTAATAACAAGTCATTTCTATCGCTGAACCGACGAATAGGTGGAAAAGGAAGGTTTTTTAATTGAGACATAGGATGGGACGTCCCGGCAAGATGAACCGATGACCTAAAGAAGGCAGCTGGTAGTGGCTAAATAAATGTGGCACAGACAGACAGACACGTCAAACTTATAACACCCGTCTTTTCCGTCGGTGGTTAAATAGCGAGAGATCGTAAGATGTGGATTATGGCACACTCCCTCTCACAGAGAGGAGGCCTGTGTCCCAGCAGTGGGAACATTAATAGGCTGATGATAAATATAGCACATTGTATCTTATAGTGCGTCACGACAGGAGTAGTGGTGGCCCAGTGGTATCGGGCCCGACTTACGAGTTGTAGTTCGTGGGTTCGAAACCCGCCAGGCGCATTACTTTGTGTAATTTATTTTATCACCACTGCTTTCAAAACGGTGAAGTTACAAAACGGTGAATGGTGAAGAAAAAATAGAAAAGAAAATTCGAAGACATTGACATCTACCAACCCGCACTGGGCCCGCGTGGTGGATTATGGCCCACTCCCTCTCACAAGAGAGGAGGCCTGGTGCCTGTGCCCCAGCAATGGGAACATTATAGGCCGATGATGATGATGGTGAGTTTCCGATATTTTGGTGGTGATGCAGTGAGTGAGATAAAAGCCACTTTATCCCTCTGGTCGGGGCAACTTGATGGAGCATAGTGGAACATTCAATTTTTTGCCGACCCTAGAGGGTTGATAGTGTAACGTCAAAACTGTCGTGTAAGGAAGTTAGTGAAATGTCTAAGTTGGAAGTTATGAGCTAAGACAAATAGCTCCGTAGTTTCTTCTGCGTGGTCGGCAAAGTTTTAAAAAGTTTTCATAGTAAATAAAGTGGGTAGTCAGTTTTATTATTGTGTTGGGTTACAGTTTTCTTTCTGAATTGTTATTTATTTAGTGAGTGTTGAGCAAATTCGACCTTTATAACTCAAGGTGGTTTAGTTTAGTTTTTTATAAAACTTTTATATCCTTTTAGAGTCATATTTATTTAAAGTTTTAAACTCCCAGCACACTCCTTCTTCACACGATTTTATGAGATGATAAACATTATCATCTCCACTAAAAATCAAATCAAAATTAGAATAAGTAAATTTTTTGTAAAACATAATATTACAAAACGGTCATTGAATCATTCAACGCTGATTACAGTCAGAATACCTAATTGTTTGATATTACAAAATCATGTATTGTGATTCTATATTTATTTCACAATCAAATTGGTATTTACCTGTGCACCATAGCATAAATTTAATCCGTGTTTGGAGAATCTCAACTAACATTTGTTTTGAGTTAAAATTATCTGATATTTGCCAACTAGATTGATTGGAAATAGTTTTAAGCACCAGTTAGCTTTCACATGAAAAGTGAAGTTAGTTATATAGTTTACGAGTAATTCGCTAATACACACATCAAAAGTGTCTAGGGATCAACATATATTTTTGCAATAACTTTTCTCCTGATTGATATTAATTAAAATGTTCTTTAAGGATTCATCAAATAAAGTGTTATCGTTTATCACAGTAACGATAAACCAAGTCACCTTTGCATTCATAAAGAAATTTGCCATTTTCCTAATAAAGGGATTTTTGACATTTGAACCACTAACATTAAAGTTCGAAAAAAAGACTGAAATAACAGTTTTCTTTAAAATTTTATTGGGTAACTTAAACAATTAATAATCCGTGTTTCTACCGCGAACACTAACAACACAAGAACATCGGTTTGGCATACTCAAAATGAGTTCATCCAAATCACGCTGTGGAATGGCCGCCCATGTTCGTTGCAACAACAAAAAAAGGTCTTCTTGCGACTGGATACCCTCCATATTCGGCAGAGCTCTTCTCTGTAGCATATCCCATGCATGCTCAATCGGGTTCAAGTCTGGCGACTGAGCAGGCCAGGGCAGGACATTGATGTTAGCTGCGGCGAGAGTCTGTCTTACAACTCTTGCGGTGTGCGGTCGTGCATTATCATGCATTAACTGAAATAAGGGATCGATTTGCACTTGTAGAGGAACGATGACGTCTGATACAATCGTCTCAGCATAAATTTGAGCGTTGAGGTTGCCTTTGATCCAAATCAACTCAGTTCTTCCGCCGATCCAAATACCCGCCCATACCATGATGGTTCCACCACTATAAGGATGGACTTCCTGGCAGGATTTTAATCGCTGTTGGCGTCCAGGTGTTCTCCAGTGTCGTAAACGTCTTGTATCCGGTCTCATACCAAAACGAGACTCATCAGAAAAGCACACGAAACGCCATTGTTCTTCTGCCCAATTTCTGTGTTCAAGAGCCCATTGATATCGAATCCTACGATTGTGCATTGCTATAGGTGGTACCCGTAGCGGTCTTCGGGAATGAAGGTTCACTTCATGCAAGCGGTTTCTGACTGTTTGGTCGCTAATTAAGTTCCCTGAAGAGTGATGAAGCCTCACGGCTAACATCATGGCGGTTATTGTTGGAGCTCTTCGAGTTAAGATTTGAATGTATCGGTCTTGTCTCCGTGTGGTGCAGCGATACCGTCCTCCATGGCGCTCAGCCACGGTACCAGTGCTTCGGTAACGTGTCCAAAGTCGACTGATAACACTCTGACTTGTATTCAGAGCTAAAGCCACAGTACGTTGCCGGGAACCAGCTTCTATCATTCCCACGGCTCTGAGCATTTCTTCCCTGCTTAAATGACGTCGCCGCTCCATAATAACGTTGGTTTTAATCAGTAGTAGGGAAACAGTAGCACTAATAATGTCTTCAATGCGTTGTATGTTTTTATAGGGAAAATATTGACAGCTGATTTTCATCTTTTACTCGTATTTGATTTACAGTTCCTGATTCAAATTATGAAATGCACCAAAAAGGATCCATATAAATTTATAAAATCATAAATTTATTACAAAGCCACATCTCAATCTCAAGAAATCCGCATAAAAATGCTTGATCCCTAGACACTTTTGATGTGTGTATTTATATTATCATACTGCAATTTTAATTTTAAATACAAACTATAAATAAAAAAAAAACAAGTAATATGTACAGTCACGAGCAACAGAATGTAAACACTAAGCAGTATTCAAAGGGGTGCTATGACAGGAAACCTCCACGTGCGCCCGTGGACTGGAGTTCCCTCTCGGATACGTCCGGGGGGAAGACCAGTTTTTCGGGCCGGTGCACCCTGGGATGCGGGCAAAAACTCTTCCTTAGGCACTGTGTGCCTAAGTGGTCTCTTTGCCCGTATGCGAATAGCCTGTCGTGTGGATGCTCCAACGCGTGTCCCTCTGATTAGCAGAGGGCACAGCGGCGGAGCGGGCTTGCGGACAGTCAGTGATGGGTAGCTCGCCGTCCGACCAAGGACCAAGCCCGGGTCGGTGGGTTTTTTCTTAACCCGGGTTACCGTGGCCCCGGAACGTAAAGGGCATAGGAAGGAACACGGGTGGATTTTAGTCAGTAAGAGTCTGACAGTCCCTTCCGCCCCAGTGCCCCACCCAGGCGGGTGGGGCACTGGGGCGAGCGGGCATTTGATGATTTTACCACCTAAAAAAAAAAAAAATAGCAGTATTCCAAAGCGATGTTCTGCTACCATATTGATTAAACTTGTGAGTTTTCATTAGATTTCTATTTTCGAAGCCATACTATTACGTAATAGGTCTTATTTCAAAGTGAAAACCAGTACTCTGCGAGTAAATTGGGTTTTGAATTTTGCTAAGTGTATACATGTTACTGCTCGTGACTGCACGAACAATGAAAAGAAAAATAATTGGGACTTTGAACATGTTTGTAGTTGAGGTCTTAATGAGAAAATCTTTTTGATATTCCATTTAGGAGTTAAAATATAGTGTTACGGAAATATCGATAAAAAACACTCTTCTTCTCTCCAATCATATCCATACTTTGTTGTGTCCGACAGAGTCCATATTAATAAATATAAGAATGGAATTGAATATACCTACGGTCTTCAGCATAATTAGTCTAGAAATATAATAGAACATTTCAATACTGTCTAAGCAGGATACCGCAACCCTACGCAAAGGGCATAATTATGAAGAAACAAATTACTTTTAATTTAAAAAGAGTCTTAAAGACCCCTATGAACTCAGCGAAAACTTTGAAAAAGTATTATCTGTAGGTACTTATACTGGGTGATTTTTGGTTAATGCGTCAAAATGAAATGCGATCATCAATTACAGTAACATAGTCATTATAAACAGTTTTTTCTAAAATTAGAATCATTAAAAAAATTATGCGATTATCGTTTTTAAAAGGTCCATTGATGTTATTATCTTTATTTAAGTACGAATATTATCGGTATTCCAGCATTTAATATGAAAAATAAATAAACAGAAATTAAATGTTGGAATACCGATGACTCGTATCAAATAAAGTTAATAACATCAATGGATCTTTTGAAAACGATAATCGCGTAATTTTTTTTAAAGCTTCAGATTTTAGAAAAAAACAGTTTATAATGACTATGTTACTAAATAAAGCTCCCAGCTCATTTTGTCGCATTAATTCAAATTCACCCTGTATAAAAAGCGACCTAAAACAATGATACAGATTATAAAAGTTCAAAACTAAACTCACACAAGCATAAAAAATAACAGCTGAACGTGAACAAGGCAATTAAAAAACGTCGCGTCGTTTTTTTAATTGGCGTCGCTACGTTCACGCTCTTTTCATACATCACGGGCTTAACATTTTTATTTATTCTACAAAAACACTTGGCACTAACAAGAGTCCTTATTTTACACTTCAACTGTAACATAGACCCTTGGCTAGATCAATAGCGGTGATTGCTTCGCTACTTGTGCGAACCGTGCCTTCATTCGCATATGTAGTGTGACCGCTTATTAAATTAGAGTGATTTCATCATCTGCTTGATCTGCCTAGCCTTTTCCTAACTATATTGGGGTCGGCTTCCAATCGAACCAGATGCAGCTGGATATTTTACATGGAGCGACTGCCTGTCAGAGCAGTGGTGGCCCAGTGGTATCGGTCCCGACTTACGAGTTGTAGGTCATGGGTTCAAACCCCGCCATGCGCATTACTTTGCGTAGGTAATTTATTTCATCACCACTGCTCTCAAAACGGTGAAAGAAAACATTGTGAGGAAACCGGCATGTCCAAGAACCAAAAATTCGAAGACATGTGACATCCACCAATCCGCACTGGGCCCGCGTGACGGATTATGGCCTACTCCCTATCACAGAGATGTGGCCGGTGTCCCAGCAGTGGGAACATTATAGGCTGATGATGATGATGATGACTGCCTGTCGGACCTCCACAACCCAGTGACTGGGCAATACAATACCCCATGGTAAGTCGAGGTTGTCAGACTTTGCAGCTTTTGATTAACAGTAACGACTGTCAAAGATCTACAAATGACAGCCGGGACCAACAGCTTTACGTGCTTTCCGGGGCACGGAGGAAACTCGTTCACACAGACCAGCCTCGGCAATTATGGCTTAAACCGGAATTTTGGACCTTGCGACTGTAATTATTTAGCCACGAGTTCCTCAAAATAAGAAGGATTTATTAATTATTAATTTGATTTCATATACAATGACATAGGTATTACACAAACCGGGATAAATAAATCGAGTTGTTGCACCGAGCTGGGCCTCCCCAGCGTTTTGCTTCGTGACCACCGAAACATCATACGTTTTGATGTTTTGAATTTGTTTTTTTTTTTATGAAGTCGATGTAATAATATTTATAACATCAAGTTTAAAATGTATACAATTCATATGACTATGTTTACTCTCTCAGTGAAAACAGTTGGTCATAACTGTTATAAGTCACTACGCTAACATTTTTAAAACACTTTAAATAAGATATTTTTTCATAACTTTTTTATTACTGGAACAAAGCCCAAGTAGGGTTAGTTTTGCCGGGAGCTGTTTGAATATGTATGTTTTAAAAAAAAAGTTTCCAACTATTTACAGTCCGCTACTAAATGTGCTATTAGTCAAATGAAGCGTAAAACAAAAAATAAAACTATAAAAGTACAGAGGAAACCTTCGTCGTCTCACAAAAGATAAAAATCATTTTACGCGAGCGCTAGCCACGCTTCCTAGGAAAATGTGAAGTTTTTCACAGAATTTACGACACCCCTTTATAGAAAATTTTCTGCATTCACGTTGACTTTGTTTCTTTTTATAACGAGATTATCTTTAGGTTGCGGTCTGATAAAGCGATATATTATTTTTCTTTTATTTAGATGTAACGTCCGCCCAGTAGCTGAGTAGTGGACTGGTGCTCTGCGATTAGCGCATTTGATTCCCGTACGGAAACAATTCATTTTCATACGAGTGGGAAAAGTTTTTCATTGTATTCGAGGTGGAATACTCAGCTGAGCCGTAGGCGAGGGTGACAAGGGGCCAAAAACAAAACTTTTTATTTCCGCACACGTCATCCAGGTTAAACCTCATCGTAGTACTTTAAGAGCCAGATTTCGAGGAATTGTTGAAAATAATATAAGTATACCTACAAGTTTCCCGGGTCCGGGTGTTGAAATGTTTTAAATCGCACGCACTCTACAGTACTTTTTAGGTAATATGTAACTACGATAGCATAGAATTATAGTGTATTGAAAAATTTTGGAAATAAGTTTTCTTCACATCAATAGTTAGTATTTATAAATGTAAAAATAATACAACGTATAAAAGCTCAACTCCGGACGTCAAAACTCAATAAAATTTAAACCAAAGAGTGAAGTATTGTAAAAGCGATGAACATATTCTTCAATAATTTTGGCTAGGGCAACTCAAAATAAAATACTGGTCAAATGTTTTTATAATAGTTGAACTGGAGAGCGGTCATTTACCCTGCAGTCTTAATTAATAACATTTCAATATTTTTCTTAATAAAATTATCAAATGAATCTTTGAAAGGTTTCATGAAAACGAGTCAAGTGGAAAGGGCTGTAAGACTCGTACTGACTGAAATCCACCGTATTCCGTCAATAGCACTATACGTTCCAGGGTTTCGGTTGCCTGTCTATTCAATATTTATGAACCGTACATTCACTAGAATCGTCTAAAAGCAACACTATTCAAATAATCCGTCTAGTCGCCTACTACCTTATACTAAAAGGCAAATAGCGTCAAGCGGAGCATGGCGGCTTTAGAATAACTTACGACTTGTAATTTGGTAGACGTAATTCAGTGGATATCGCTTCAGCCGAGTTTCAATCTCTTCGTAGTAGGATTTGTGCCTGATACACGACAATAGGCTTGTCCTATATCGTGGAGCTTAAGTACAAAGTATAGGATCAGTTCCTACGACCTTAAAATACAGTTGAAAATGTCAATAAGTTTTCTATCTACAAAGACTTCTCAAATTAATAAATGCCTAAACATAATCAACTCACATTGCTTTATTTAAAAAGAAAAGAAGTATATTTGCAAAACGCTTTGTACTTACTGGAGGGATGTCCAGAATAATACGATGGCGCATTACCGTACGTCTTGTAGTCCGATGATGGATAGGGCCAAGCGGAATCAAGTTATGCAGTTCCATCGCAAACTCTCCGAAATGTAACCGATAAAAAATCGACAGGATGACAACACGGCGTCGATGTTCAAGGCTCTAGAGCTTTGAATCGACCAGAGCATCGTTACCGATTAGCCACTTGTTCCCGCTACTGTGATACAGGCCTCCTCTCTGTGAGAGGGAGTGGGCCTTAATCCACTACGCGGGCCCAGTACACGGTAGATGTCACATGTCTTCGAATTTTTAGCTCTAGGACATGCCAGTTTCCTCACGATGTTTTTCCTGCACCGTTTTGAGAGCAGTGGTGATGAAATAAATTGGGCAAAGTAATGTGTTTGGCTGGGTTTAAAACCACAACCTTGTAAGTCTACTTACAGCCTCTAGGCTGTTGTCTTTATTTAGATTAATTTCCTATTGACACTTTTACTTGGTACATCGTTCTCACATAATGTACCATCTCAAGTTGAATGATGTAACAAACGTTTTGTTATAATTTTGACGATTGAAAAAGAGTTTCCATAGAGTTTCTTGCCCGTTCTTCTCCATAGAGATCTACGCTTTGGAATGAGCACCTACAGTAATTTCATAGTTTTTATGTCTTTGTGACTGAGACTGTAGCACCGTGACTATTTTTAAACTATTTTATTTTACTTTTGTCTGTTGACAATTCAAAAGTGCCTGTAACTGTTCTACTTCAAATAAACGATTTGATTGATTGATTGATTGGTTACCACTGTGCCACTACTGCAAGCTCTCATAAAATACTTCATACATTCTCCAGTATTTTCTATTCCTCTTCTATCGTATAACTACTGAAGTTCTACTCTAAAAATCTCAAGCACACTCGTCAGAACGACCCTCATATTGACTTCTACGACACTGCACAAGTATAACACACTTTAACACACAAAATCCCTTTTCATCTGTTTAACTTTTAAGTGTGTACTTAATAAAGTACTGAGTGTAAAACTCATATACTTATGTCAACAATTAAAATGTTGGGTACAGTCATGAGCATTAATTTATGCTGCCGGGCAAATTCGATTTCTGGGCAAACTCGTTTATTGGTTTTAAATAGTGTGTTGCATTAGGGTCAATTTATAAGTACTAGCGTAGCGGCAACACGAAGCACAATTAAAGTGCCAAATTCAAAATTCAGAGTAAATATCAGTACCAATTATTTTGTTTAATGAGCGACTAACCATCTGACTTTTTCAAGCCAGTTTGTAATGATTTCTTATTTTATTTATATTGTTGCTCTTTGTTCGCGTTCGGACTTGGCCTGCCTCTGGTGTTAGAGTTAGCGGCCTATGAGAACCCTACAGGTCTATAGCAAGGTTTATTATTATTATAAGTCCAGGTTTTCTCACGATTTTTCCTTCACTGATGTCAGTAACATCTCAAAAACTTACTTAGAAAGTACTTAGGCATTAAAAACACATTAGTACTTGCCCGGGTTTGAATTCACAACTGATGCATGAGAAAAGACGTCTTAAGCTATGGATGATTGTAAATTTGTGATACAAAATAGTAGTCTAGGACCCTTACCAATACATTTTTACTCAACAGTAAAAATCGTTTTTGCCCAAACGGGCAAATCGCCTTTGAATTTTGAAAAGTAAATATATCTATTTCTGCCGTTGTCTGTACATTGAGGGAAACAATGTTTATTCGAGCAAATACAGAGAAAGGGGACGCTCTTTGATGTTTCGAAGTCATTTTGTTAAAAGCAATTTTATAAGTAGGCCTGGATTATCGTTAGGACGAGCAACAAAGAGGTTGGTATGCGGCAGGAAATATACCGACACTTCCTTACGAACATTAATGAGAGGAATTAAGAGGGTAGTCTTTTTTACATTTTTATTCGTCCATGCTAAGGTAGCGAGACTGTCTGGGGGTCAAGGGCCTGTCAAAACACGTCACCCTGACACTAGAACGTAAAGGAGTATTGAAGGGATACCGTAGATTTTAGTCAGTATCAGTCACACTCGGGCACGCCGCAATCGCGGCGATAAGACCCCTCTTTGAGGAGTGGCTGGATAGGCGTCACGGCTTCCTGAGCTACCGCATGACGCAGGTCCTCACCGGACACGGAAGTTTCGGGAGGTTCCTGTGTCTGATAGGGAGGGAAGAAACACCTGGGTTTCACCACCTCAAGGAGTGTCAGCATCATGACGAGGCCGCTCCTCTAGAGGGCTAAAGCCTGCCGGGGTCGCGGTTTGTCATTGAGGAGTACTCATTCGATGATTTTCCCACGATGAAAAAAAGTATCAGTCTCTCAGTTACTTACGCTCCACCCAGGGCTCAGGACTTATTTGGTGACTCTATCATTATAAAAAAGGTTGTTAGTCTGTTTTAAAAAGCACTGTGGCCCTAGAATGCAAAAGAAACTTAAAGAATAGTTAAGTATTTCATGCCATCACAGGAGAAACTAATGAATGACTGTGATATAAAAAAAAATGATATGTTCTTTTTCACTTGATTATTATACAAACAAATATCATTTGACAATGAGTCCATTTTGGCCCAAAATTTCGCTTAAAAACATTAAAAAAAAACTCGCACAAATCCATTTTCAATCCATTTTGTACGGGAATCGAATCCACATCACTGCACTTTTTTTCACACTGTTCTATTCCGCGTAAATCAAATGGATTAAAAAAAAAGAAAACACGGAATACAGTGATTGAAAAAAAAACAGGAAAGCAAAAATTCATCGACAAAAATATACCTTTCAATTCTCACCGAACATCTGTACTTTCACATACAAATCCGTAAAGCCGAAATAAAAATAATAGAACCCATATTTCCGATCCTACCCGACCGAGCCCGAATGAATCCGAAGACAAAAGAAAATCAGTGACTCTGATATCCTCAACTCTGTATTATTTGAGTCAACATCTCAGTACTAAAGGTCCTATTTACTCTGTCATTGGAATTCGGACTTTAAAATGACAATGCCAGATCCTGCCCCACCTTTCAGCCCTTGTTACAGGAAACTAATGAAAAATATTAAATGAAAATAAGACCCCTGATTACATAATAGGGTATTTTACTGTATAAGAAAAAAAATCTTTTAATGAATAAATACGATAGTTTAGGCAAGAAGAAGTCGGAAAATGTTAGTATCAGTACATAAAATGATGAAATTAATTTTAAAATCCATTTTAAAGTTTTCACTTTTTTAATCTGTCCTTTTACTAAGCGAAACGGTAGCCGCCATGTTATTGCGTCATGGCACAGTAAACAATATTTTGTCAATGCTAATAACTTAATAACGTTATTTAGCATTGATGCTATTGTATTTTATTCTTCATTATTTAATCATTACGGCTATCATGGAAGACGGATTCGTTAAAGGAGACATCACAAACCTAGTTACCAAGAATAAATTCCCTAATGGTCGGAAAAGCCGAGTTACGGAATGTTAAAACAACGATGTAAGTACTGTTCTCTTCAAATAAATACAAAAAAAAACCTATCTAATTGTATTATAGAGGTGCTTAAAAAGGTGATTGTTTGTTTTCAGGTCTAAAAGAGAATCTTATGGCGACGACGCCGTAGGTTATGTTCAAGTGAAACGCCAAGAAAATGTTCGTGTTGTGAAAAATGTATACAATGTGCCCAGAACACGAAGTGCCATCAAGAACATATGCAGCTACAATAATAGTGGATGAACAAGAAGGATTGGTGACAAGTGAGTGTTAAATGCCATGATTGTCCAGCATCTGAAGGTGGTTGTAAACATGGAGTAACATTTTTTGATGTGGTTCCATCGTCACAGTGAAGAGCCCTCCTGCACGTCTGTCGAATGTTATTGAAAAAGGGCCAATCTCGCCAAAGTTGGGATATCAGTAAAAATATTGAATACCTACTATAGAAATTGATAACCGGAAACCTAAAGAATTGGAACCAGCGCGCTGATGAGTGAATTAGTGTCAGAATGCAAGAAGTGAAAAATAACATCATGCCAGTTCATAAAGCATGAACCTGATTTTATTGATATAGGATATATTCTGTCTTTGCATAAAGTTATGATTAAATTAATATCGACGGGTTCCGGGCTATTTGTATTAACCGACATTTTTGAAACTTTACACCAGAGCAGTTTAAAGTTTCGATTTTTAGAAAAAAAATAATAACTTAAGCAAATCGCATTATTTCTTCAAAAAGAAGGATATTACTGTTTTTATAGCATTTTCCCCATAATCAGATTTTTTTTTTTTTCTAATATTCCTATTTTTAACGAAGTTAAATGTCGCTTCATTCAAAATGACCCATATTTTACTTTTTTTTGTTCCAGGCTAAATGCCTTAACCGCCTATGATTATTGTTTCTTATTCCAGGTTAAATGACTTAACCGCCTAGGTTTATTATTTCTTGTTCCAAGCTAAATGACTTAACCGCCTAGGCATGCAAATAATGGCTCTAAGCTAAGTGCTTTAATCAAAGAGTTGGTCATATTTCAAACCCAAGCTAATTGATTTAAATACCATATCTTAAACTTATTAATAGGTGGCTAATTAGTTTATGCGACTAATTTAAAAAAGTGAAATTGTTTGTAATCATACTTGAATAATGAATTTTGCAGAAATTGGCGGTTAAAACGTTGATAAATTAAAAAGTACATACATAGAGTGTACCTACCTATCTTGTTAATAATTATGTAATGAGAAATTAAACACATTATAAATTGTTTAAAGATAAGTTTTCTCGCTCTAATGGTTGCAGCACGAGCAGTTCTTTGTTTTGTATGTATGAATGACTACCTAAAACTGGACCTTCTGCTGTCAACAGATCCAGATCGTTAGGTACTCAGTGTGGATTTCGTCTCCTTTGGGTAGTTCCGACCACTGTCTGGTGAAGTCTGTATCCATCTATTCCCCGCCCAATCCAAATCTTAAAGGCACTAGGCGGGTTTGGCGGTACAAGTCAGCTGACTGGGATGTGATGCGTTCTTTCTTTGCATGCTATCCTTGGCAGCCCACTTGCTTCTCTTCGGAGGATCCATCACTATGTGCTGACGCCATGACGGACGTGTTACGCAAGGGAATGGAATACTATATTCCATTCTCTTCAGACGTGGCAGTGTCCGGCGTTGCCCGACCATGGTTCGATGCCGAGTGTAACCGTGCTAGTATGGCTAAACACAAGGCGTATCTGGCATGTGCTAACGCTCGACGGCGCAATTGAAATGATGTGACACAGAAGAAGATAGCCTTCAACAGGGCTGCAAAGTCCTGCAAAAAGGTGATGAGAAGGGCTCGATTCGACCATATTAGCAGAATCGGGAACAAACTTGCTTCATACCCGGCTGGAAGCAAAGCATTTGGTCCCTAGCTAAGTCTGTCGAGTCAAATTTCTGTTGCCCCTCTCTACCACCACTGCTGAGACCCGACGGCGACGGGTCACTGGCTCACTTTGCCGAGGATAAAACAAACATGTTTGCCTCCTTTTTTGCGGAATCTTCACGTCTGAACTAAGATGGCGCGTGACCCCCCCTCCTTCTTCTGTGGGATGTGAGACGTGTATGCCAGAGGAGGGAGGTCTATAGGGTGCTGCGTTTCCTCGACGTGAATAAAGCCAGTGGCCCCGACGGAATACCGGGAATTGTTCTTAAAACTTGTACGCCTGAATTGTCTCCGATACTGACACGCCTGTATCGCCGTTCACTGGCGACCGGGAAAGTGCCGAAGGCTTGGAAGCAAGCTAACGTCGAGCCTGTACCTAAGAAGGGTCATGCTGATCCCAGCAACTACAGACCCATCTCGGTCACGTCCATCCTCTGTAAGGGTATGGAACGTGTGCTGAACAATAAGCTCCTGGCATACCTAGAAGACAACGATATCCTTAGTGACCGCCAATACGGCTTCCGTCGAAACCGGTCTACAGGGGATCTTCTAGCTTATGCCATACACATCTGGAGTGAGGCCATCGAGAAACACGGGGAAGCACTCGCTGTGTCCCTTGACATCTCGAAGGCTTTCGACAGGGTCTGGCACGAGAGCCTAATTGCTAAGCTTCCTTCCTTTGGTTTGCCCAGTGGTCTGTGTTATGGGATTGCAAACTTCCTGAGAGATCGTTCCATCCGAGTGGTTATTGACGGCTGCTCGTCCGGTCAGTTAAAAATTAACGCTGGAGTACCTCAGGGGTCTGTGCTCTCAGCAATTTTGTTTTTGCTTCAATAAATGACCTGCTAAAACCCGGAACCTTTGGGAACGCAGATGACAGCACAGTTGCTGAGAGATACGTGACCGATGCCCCGTGCATCGGTCACGTATCTCTCAGCAACTGTACTACTGGACCTCAGATCCAGTCTCTCTGAGAGGCCATGGTTGAGCGCTTGAACCTGTCTTTGGAGGCTGTCTCAGAATGGGTCATGGTCATGGCCTAGTCAGGTTCAATGCTACTAAGACTCAGGCGTATCTTTTTTACGCATAAAAGAGCCAATTCCACCCGGCTCCATCTGTCCGAGGTGTGACCATACCGATAACGGACCATCTTGACCTTCTTGGGTTTACTCTAACATCAACCCTCAATTTCGGTCCATTCATTGAGGCAAAAGCTCAGCTGGCCGCGAAAAAGTTGGGGATCCTCTCCAAGGTTAAAAAGTACTTCACGCCTAAACAGCTGCTTAAATTATATAAAGCACAAGTTCGGTCATGCATGGAGTACTGCTTTCTCCTTTGGGATTGATCCGCCAAATACCAACTAGCCGCACTTGAGTCTATTGATAAAAGGGCCAAGAGGCTAATCGGAAACGATGCTCTGGTCGATGCAAAGCTCCAGAGCCTTGAACATCGACGCCGTGTGGCCAGCCTGTCGGTTTTTTATCGGTTGCATTTCGGAGAGTGTGCGATGGAACTGCACAACCTGTTACTTAATAATCAATGTTTTTCTTCACAATGTAAAAAGCTGGATGTAATAAACTCACCATAAAATCCAAAATTGTCAATAAATGCTCTGCAGCTTCCACAAAACACTAAAGCACGTACGAACTTGCTCACGATTTGCGTCAACTAATACGAGGTAGGAGACGTGGAGACGCCTGAAGCACCCGCGCAGGGTGGCGGGTGCATTTTAAACTCGCGCGTTTTATCGCGATGGCGCCAATTTGACTGTTTTAACCAACGTCATAATAGTCAATCCATATAAAATTTTGATTGTTTTAATGTGTATACTATTCTTATTCCGTTTAAGTTAAACTGTTTGAAGTACTAGAACTTTACTTTTGATATAACTGAAACGACACTGCAAATCAAATATGAATAAAGCTAAAAGGTTGAAGTGAAAACATCTAACATTTCATGTACAGAGCTAAATGTATGGATTGACACTGGGTATGAATTTGACAAAGAGGCTAAATGTATTAAACGACATTCTTGTATATTTACAAGGTAAAGCTAATTGTATTAAGCGACACTGGATACGAATTTAACAAAGAAGCTAATTGTATGAAGCGACATTTCTATATATTTATAATGTCAGGCTAAATGCTTTAACGTACATTGCCTGTAAATTGTTGCTCCAGGAAAAAACGTTTAAACGACTGCCTGGTATTTGGTAGTCAGCTTAAGTATACAGTTCCTTAAATTGTCAATATTTTATGTCGCTTCATTCATTGCAGTCCAAAATGGGCCCAAAAAATGCGGTTGTATTAAGCGACAAAAAAGTGCTCCGATCGTCACCAAACCCAGCTCAAATGACGCAGAAAAATTCGCTGATTCCAAATATGTATAAAAGTCTATATCGCTCAGAGTGTCGCTTAATACAATTAGCCCGGAACCCGTCGATATGGTGATGAAAACTATGAAAGATTTTTAAATGCTAGGTACATCACCGCAGCTTAGTAACGTTAATATCAGACATGCAGATCAACATGCTTAAAATCAACAAAACAGTGGCTTATGGCATGATCTTAGATATGGAAGGATTACAGCTTCAAAATGTTATGAAGGTAGCTGCTGTAAAACTACTGATGTAACTTTAGTAGCTGTCATTCTTGGTGCAAGGACTCCAAAAACACCATCTGGGGCCGAAAGTTGGAAGCCAATGTGAGAAAGTTTGTTGAAAAAAATGTTAAGGATAAAAATCCATGAACCAAAATGTGGTTTACATTTTTATTTATCTAAGGATTTTCCTATGGTAGCTGCGACACCAGATGGAATAAGTGGAAGAACCACTTTTGAAATTAAGTGTCCTACTAGCGAAGAAACCTCAAAAATTATATAGGTAAAGACGGCACAGTAACAAAAAAATATTATGCACAAATACTATGCAGATGTGTTATGCTCAGGCAGAAGAAAGTTATTTTTGTGTTGCCAATAGTGATTTTGAGAAGAGTATTAATGAGATGGAGAAAATGAAACAACCGTTTCGTTCAAAGGAAGATGACGCACAGTAAACTTTTTATTGAGACACGCATAGACAACACAGAGTAGGAAGCGCATAGACACATGCATAGACTAACATGATGGGTACCATAAACAATATTCATTGGTTTATTTAATGTTACCAGATTATTTTCAACACCCCAACTACAGTAAATAAACCAAAAACTACATACAGTAATCTTATTGATACAAACAATAACATCATAACTAATTACTCAACTAAATTACTCATCCCCATACCATCCATACACTTATAATGCTTCAAAGGACACAACGCTTTAGTTAAAACATCAGCTGGCATGGCTGTTGTGGGCAAATATTCTAACTTAACAGTTTTATCATTAATAACATCCTTGATAAAATGATACCTAATGTCTATATGCTTGCTCTTTCTATTACATGCATAATTGGCAACTAACTTTTGAGCACTTTGACTATCGTTATACAAATTCACAGTACACAGATTACCAGTTAGTTCATACAATAAAGACCTTAAGTATATTGACTCTTTGCAAGCCTCTGCGATTGCCATATACTCGGCTTCCATGCTGGATAAAGCAACTGTTTTTTGCTTCCGACTCTCCCATACCATGATCTAGAAGACTGTTTAAGCCCATAAATTGCCTTATTTAATTTTACTATCTTTTTCTTATTACAATTAATGTCTGGCTGTATCATATAAATGTCTTCCTTGAGGTAACCGTTTAAGAAAGCTGTCTTAACATCTAAGTGACTTACATCTAAATTTAACTGAACTGACAGTGCAAATAACAATTTTAAAGTGGAATGTCTGACAACGGGGGAAAATGTCTCTTCATAGTCCACACCGGGCTTTTGAGTAAAGCCTTTAGCCACTAGGCGCGCTCTATAACGTACACTGTTATCACTACTCACTTTCTTTTTGAACACCCATTTGCACTTCACTAAAGTCTTTCCTGATGGCAATTCATTCACAGGATCCCAAGCTTCATTTTCTTTGAACGCGTGTAGCTCATCCTCCATAGCCTCGATCCACTTGTCTTTGTCTGGACCTGACAAGGCTTCTTCAACAGTAACTGGATCCTGAGGAACTTCTGAACTTGACATTTTACATAGATTTGTGTAACCATAACGGGCTGGTGGTTTTCTTACACGCTTGGTAGTTAATGTAACTGGCTGCTCTGGTTCATCTTCTTCTTCTGTTTCTCCTGTATCTTCTTCGGTCTGCTGTAAGGTACAATCCAAATCAGTCAAAGCGTTAAGGTAATCAGACTCTGAAGAAGTATTTAAACTTCGAGGACTTAAAGGTTCTTCCTTTGTTTCTTCCTTAATACTCTTAACATGACTGTCTGACTTATCTGTTTGGATTAAGTCCCCAACTGAAACTGTGACGCTACTATCAGTGATACATTTTTTTTCATTGTTTTCATGGACTACTACATCTCTACTTGTTGTGATTTTACATGTGGTAGGATCATAAACTCTGTAGCCTTTCACATTTTCTGCAAAACCAACAAGGATGTGTTTCTTTGACTTAGTATCCCACTTGAGCCTCTTCTCCTTAGGGACATGAACCATCACTTCACTACCAAATATTCTTATGTGACTTAAATCCGGTTTCTGTTTTGTCCACAGTTCATATGGTGTTTTTCCATCTAATCCTGATGCAATGGAACGGTTCCTTAGATATACTGCTGTATTTGTTGCTTCTGCCCAAAACTTTTTATCTAAATTTGCATCGAATAATAAACAGCGGGCTCTCTCCACTATAGTCCTGTTTATTCTTTCACTCATACCGTTCTGCTCAGGAGTATAACTATTTGTCTTCTGATGCACGATACCTGCATCTTTTAAATAATCTTCAAATATATTACTGCAAAACTCTAAACCATTGTCTGTTCTAAATAATTTTATTTTTCTATTTTGTTGGTTCTCTGCTAAACATTTAAATTCCTTAAAATACTTGAACACCTGACTTTTCGCTTTAAGAAAATAGATAAAAGCCATACGGGTGTAATCATCAATCAAAACAAGAAAGTACCTTGATCCGCCAATTGAGGTTATCTCCATTGGTCCGCAAACATCAGCATGGATAAGATCCAATGGCTTGCTGCTTCTTGTTGCTGACTGGCCAAATGGTAATCGCGACTGCTTTCCCTCACAACATATTGTGCAAGTACTCTTGTCGATTTTATTATTATCTGTGTATGATACACCTGTGACTGCTCCATCTCGCATTTTATTCAGATCATTTACATTTAAATGTCCCATTCTCCTGTGCCAGGTAACATCGCTCACGACTGAAGTAGATGTAAACAAACACTGTTGATTTTCTAACCTCAACTTGTAAACACCATCTATTTGTGTAGCAACTGCTACTAAATCCTTCTTTTGGTTGTAAACACAGCAACTATTATCTTTAAACTCCACACTATTGCCATTCTTTATGAGTTGACTTATTGAGATCAAGTTTGTAGTAAGGTTAGGAACACATAAAACTTCTTTTAAAGTAACTTCATATTTGCAATCTGGAGTGACAGTTATGATATTCACATCACCAGTACACAATACAGGCATAGCACTTTGGTTTGCTGCTATAATCTCCTTGATCGTCGGCGAATAAGACGCATTCTTTATTTTGTTTACATCCGGTGTCATGTGAACACTCGCACCACTGTCCAAGTAGAAGTCTTCTTTGCTATAATTCCCGCTCAGAAAAACTGCTGAGAAAGCATTCGTCTTCTTAATCTGTTGCTGATCAGTTTGTTTACACTGCGATTTATAATGACCAGGTTGACGACAACGGTAACACTTATTATGCATCTTGTCTGCTTTGTTTACATTCGATTCGTCTGTGCGGCGGCCATGATGGGAATTGTCATTTCTGCCAGTGCTACCAACTTTTGAGTGCTGTTGGCGATTGTGCTGCCCTCTACTCAAGAAAGCTCCGCTGGCTGACGAACTTCCGCCTTCGTTTCCGGCTAGATCAAGCAACTTTGCTTTCATGACATCGGCCGTTATTGCAATACCTGAATGCTCAATAGCGATGATCATAGGAAAGTATTTCTCGGGTAATCCTGCTAATAGCAAACTGCCAATCCACTCATCGTCGACTTTGAATCCCGTACCTGATAATCTTTGCGCTGTTTCGATTACTTGCGTGACGTAACTCGTCATTGACTCGCAATTTTCGAGACGTAACGAAATTAAGTTTCGTAACAAAGTTATCCTCCTGGAAAATCCGGAATCATCAAACATGGATTTTAGCTTTCCCCATAAGTTTACGGCACTTGTTGCTTCTTTAATATGGACGTACAATGATGGATCAATAGTTAAAATCAATCTGGCTTTCGCTTTGGCGTCGTTTTCTTTATCCACCGCCAAAATGCAATTTGACAATCCTTCCAAAACTAACATGTTTTCTGTTGCAAAAGCCCACTCATTGTAATTTTCGCGGCCTTTTAGCTTTGGAACATTTGCTAAAAGCGAACTGGAAGCCATTACTGTCGATTTTCAAACTTCGTTGTACAACACACGTTTTTTCGTTTTCCTTTATCACGACAGCCTACGCCTATTCTAGTCGAGTACCTACTTCACAAAACTGTACTTTTACTACTAGAAACCTATAGGGCATACTGGGCCCATAACCTAATGAGATGGAGAAAATGAAACAACCGTTTCGTTCAAAGGAAGATGACGCACAGTAAACTTTTTATTGAGACACGCATAGACAACACAGAGTAGGAAGCGCATAGACACATGCATAGACTAACATGATGGGTACCATAAACAATATTCATTGGTTTATTTAATGTTACCAGATTATTTTCAACAAGTATTATGTTAGAAAGTATAGCATCATTCCGGAAAGAACATAATTATTTTACTTGTTTTGTACAAAAGTGTTAAGTAAATAAATTACTTATAATATTCTGATAAAGCCTTTTTATATTTTATTACTTTCTATCTAATTAAAGATAGTTATATCCCATTGTTGCTTGCCACATGTGAGGATTGGAAATAAATTAAAAAAAAATCAAAACAATAGTTACAAAATCAGTATTGTGTTCAGTAATACCCAATAAGTGTTCTTTCAGATTTGATTGGCTTTCTATGTGGTATAACAGTGAGAGACTGTATTTTCAATGGGGGTATTAACAATAAAGAAAAGAAACATTATTATTCTATTATGTATTTATTTAAACCATGTTGTAATCTAATCAAATCACATGCTGCTTATATGCATTAATTTAACATTCCAATCAAACTGGAATTTATAAAAGAACATAGGTAGTTTTAAAATGCCAAATTCTCCGAGTCTTCAAATAACTCTCTCCACATTGTATTCTAAGACTGGCAATTTGTTTTGTTTGTTTACTTCTGCCTTCGATAATTTCATTCAAGTACCATCCACTGCTATTGGTGAATCTGTAATAACAAAACAATGATAAGCATTAAACAAAAAAAAAGAAAACGGAATGTTGTGAGTTTAACAAAAAGAGGCCTCGATGATTGGCAGATTTGTTTACATGATATAATTAATGTAAGATTACCTTCAATGCAAGATGATGATGCCTTGGGATTGTAATTATCTGTAGGATCTTCTTTCTCTTCTGTTTTTGACTTTTTCGCTTTTTATTTGCAATAAAACGAGATTCATCAGAAGGTGATTCCTGGCAATCGAATATCGAAGACGGTTTCAATCGGTTTCTTTTTTTGATCGCATGAATAGTTTTCTATATCATTTTCCAACTGAAACAAAGTATATATGTATACATATAAGCAACTGAATAACCTCAATGTTTCAAAAATAAAATACTCTTCTGTTTTACAGTGACATCTTAAAGATAAGTAATATGTAAGGGTAAGTTACTAGGTACTTACATCGAAGTGATATTCACAAAAATGCAAACGAGTTCGAGACAGTAACATTGGATCCCTTCTCGCAAGTTTTGTGCAACTTTCTCTCCAGTTTGCACTTGAATCTACAACTTGAAACTACAAAATAGTATTCTTGCATTATGGAACAGCACACCAATGATGAGGATATTATCACAGACTACTAAGAGATACTACGTATGATATTATCTCATTTTAAAATCAAAATTAAACTCTACTTGTAGCAAAACACTACTTAAATTGACACCAGCGTTGCCAGTATGATTTCCCAAAAAGGTACGGTTGGCTTTCTGAAAAGGTACGGTTTTTAACTTCAAGGTACGGTTGGGTCAGGATACTTCTGCAAGAACTAGATCAGTTTTTTTTCTTCTTCGAGTTGACTGTCTGTGATCATAAGTTCGAAAACAAGCGATATGAAATCGAATATTCACAGGGACATGGTGAAGTAAAATTATTACCGATTGCCAATATTGAACAAATTCATTTGTAAATCAATTTATAGAATGAACTCGAAGAAAAAAAAACTGATCTAGTACTTGCAGAAGAATTCCGACCCGTACGGTTGCGCTAGAATTTTGAAAAATGCTATAGTCAACTCATATTCTACAGAAAAAAAGAGGTGTTTCTAAAAAAAAAACTTGAGAGGTGTCAAGGGACACCCGGATGGAACGAAGTTACTGTATACACTCAACAAAAATAATCGTCGCGACTCCACTCCGCTTCACTCCGCTCCGCTCCACTCCACTCCACTCTTTGAGCTCTAGCACCCTTTCGCAACGCGCGATAAGGAACTTCGTTCCAAAAAAAAATGATAATTATTTAATGTTTAAGGAACTAAGAAAATTCCATTTATGTAATTTGTGCCCATATTTTAGTATCAAATGTGTCAGAAAGTTGAAAAAGTACGAGTCTCATTATTTTCTGTTAGTTTTATTAGTTGTTTTTTACCTTTGTAGCAAAAATAAATCACAATTATAGAAAAGGTACGAAAAAGGTACGGTCTAGCCAAGGTACGGTTGTAGTACGATTGTTGTATGACGAATAGTACGGAAAACCGTACTTTTTGGTACGGTCTGGCAACGCTGATTGACACTATTGACAGCCTGACAGCTGAACAGCTGTCACAGAGTACCAACTTTACACACGCACTCACAAAGTTTACTACGATTCTGACGTCATCAAAATGGCGTGATGCGTTTGCCTCAACTTACGCGCGAAATTTGAAAATCATAATTTTAAATGTATTTTTATGGCACTTACGGGTTAAAGAAAAATTTTGTAATTTTTTTGGTAGTTTATTATGACCTAAATATTCGATTGAGACACTTTTTGAAAAAGGGTAAAATACCCTATTGTTATTCTGCAAAGGATGCTTTTAAAAAGTTAGTGATAAAAGGATTTCGAAAACCCAAAAACCATTTCCTGTTTTCATCGCGGCCATGTGCGTTACGCAATAAGCATACCTACACGCAGAGAAAATGACAAATGACACCTTTTAATGTGTTATTGTTCGGATTTAAAAATGCAATATTCAGTTTTAACAAAACATTATTTTCAATAAGTGTGTTTAACGAAAATAATGTTTTTTTTTTTATATAAATCACATTATGAATATACACTCTTAAAAATATTTCACATTTGAGCATAAATGATTAGGTACAACGAAACGTCATTGACGAGGAAATACCTAATCAAAACGTAGCCCTATCATAAAATCTGGACTGAGCACTTCAAGTTACCTAGAACCCAAAAATGAACCGTAATCGCCACCGCTAAGGTTTTTTTTGATTTGCTATAATAATTAGCGTGACGAAAGAGAAGATCAACTTGGATGGCGCTTGTCCCTTTCCTCCTATTGCCAGAAAGTAATATGGATAGAAACAGTAAAATATAACTATTACTTGCCAACCTTATTTACTTTTTCGGCTTTAAAATATTGCTTTCAGGTTTATTTTTCAATATTCATTTTATTTTAATTTTTATTACATAAAAATTAATTTATATTCTGACAAACTGCAGTACTGTTTATCGGCAGACAATTGTACAATTGGAAAAATTATAAAATACTATGATGTTTTAGTAATCACTCTAGTATTATTGAAATCTGACGTACAGCTTGACATAAAATTATAGAAAACCAGAAGTCGCCACTGTCTTCGCGCTACCAGCACTTTGAATGTTTTTTTTTGTTTTCACTTATTACGTTAGTTTTATGGCATAATAATAAATCTAACCAACCTACGGTCTTTGTTTACATCAAATATCAAAGATTTTAAAACGTTGTCAGAAACAAAAAGATTAGTTCCGTTTCAATCCGTTCTGGCCAAGCCGTATAACGATGGGTGCAATGTGGCGGCATTATTTTAGTTGTTTTTATAAACTTCCTAGAAATAATTCGTTTCAACTTCATCTCTCCTCTATTTTTATTGAGTCAGAATAGGTGTCATATCTGTTCTCAATCGTTCTCTCGCTGCTGAGATTCGTAACTTTGATTCAATTTATTAACTACATCAACATCTAGTGCGGTCAGTGGCCTGATGGAGTGCAGTGCTGATGATAGGCATGTCGAGTTCTGCCGACATTTGATCAGACCACCGTTTTGGGCTTCGACCGCTAGGTCTTTTGCCTTCTATCTTTTCGGTCACCATTAGCCGCTCCATGTTGTTGGTACCTCTTCGGGCAATTTGACCTTAATATTTCATGACACGTTGCGGGCAGGTTGAAGAGAGTGGTTGCGCTTCCTCTATTTTTAGTTGTTTACGGATCGAGACGTTTTTGCGGTGGTGCATAGTATCGTATATTTTATAATCATAATCATTGCTAACGGCGAGTACTTACACAGGCATAACCTATTAGCCAGAATTATCCACCAGCAACTTGCTTTGTAATACATACTTCTGGATTCTAAGGTACCGTATAATAGGTTTGTGCCCGACCCAGTTTTCGAACAAGACCATGTCACGCTGTACTGGAATCTGCCTTTATCACTATAGACAGGATTATTGTCGCCAATTAGCCTGATATTGTTGCAATAGACAGATCGGCGCACCGCGTAATGATAAATAATCGATGTTACCATTTCGCATGACGAGAACCTTGTGAAAGCTGAGAAATATAAAAAATTAAATATCTCAACGTAGGACGCGCGGTTGTCGAAATGGGAATGTGAGCTCGGCTATAATTGTGCCGATTGTCGTTACAGCCAATGGCCTGATGGCAAAGGGCCTCGACGAATACCTTTCAGGGCTCTCTCTAGGTAGTTGGATCAAGGGCCTGATTTTGAAGGCAGTGTTATACGGCCCGCATTGTGAGGAGGTTCCTATTTCTGTAGCCCTAACCACCGGTCGTTTTGACCTTGCTCCCACACCGGTGGACTGCTGTTTTTATGTTTCAAAATGTTTTTTTTATTGTTTTTTTTTTAAAGAAATATTTAAAAACGTAATAGTATGTATTTTGGTTACCCTGTTAGAAAGAGACAACCGCCCCCATCGGAGCTAACTCTCTCAGCACGTTTTAATACTCATAATAATTTATTTTCAATTTTTCAGACAGCAAAAAATCCATAGTTTTACGGCATGAGTGCTCAGTCCAGTTTATATATAGTTTGTGTATTTTATCCTTGTGTCAAAATGTCACAACTGGCATTATAGACAAAGTCATGTTGATCTTTAAGGGGCTATCGTGTTTGTTTATTACTATTATATAATTATGTGTTTGAATTGTCTTACAGCTTCCACCAACATCTGTAATCCGTGAAGAGTGTTAGTATTGTATTGTGTGTGCTTTGTGGCTAGACCAGCATTGTGAAATTATGGATGTGACGTTAACGTGTGCTCGACAAAAGTATCTAACCTAAATGTGGTATTTTATTAAATTAAACAGAAACGGCAGGATTATAGACATATAAAACATGATTTTACTTATCACTGATAAAGCACAAATAGAATGCTACATTTGGTATAGTCGGAAGCCAAATTTTATTTGGTGGGTCATAGCTCTAAGAAGCAACTGGCATTGTCTTTTGACAAAAAAAGGTCGGTTTTCGATTTGTTAGTTAGAATACTAGTATTGTACATGGAGTGATTGTCTATGTGACTAAACGCTTATCGTGCTTTCCGAGGAACGAAGAAAACTGAAACTTATTAAACATACCTACCTAATTATTGTCGTAAATCTTTTTGCATACTGGTAGCGGTCCGGCAAAACGTCAACTCGTGCCTCGAACTTGAAAATATTCCGGCACTCGTGCAACGTGTTTTATAAGCTGTAAATAAAAGCCCATACATCTCAATTTACTCGTACCATTACACTTCCCCTTACTAATGTGACTTCAAACTACCCACTCGCCGCCTGCATCACGCCTGGCGCACTCCGCGGTGTAGCCACGTCAACGGGGCCCCCGCGTGTGCTTGTAGTATGAAACTGAACACACACGGGCGCACCGTGGACTTTTTTCACAGTCAGTTGCCGCCCGCCGCGCCTCCCGTTACTCACGCTTTCCGTACAAAATATTTTTACTTTATTCTCACTAGCAAAGATTTTACATTTGCTTGTTTTTGGGAAGTGACACTTCTGTACGTAGTACTTTTAAGTATTCTGTGCCTGCATGCACAATATGATACGCCTTGTTAGAATTGACTTTCAGACTTTTGGAACCTTGTCTTCCAAAGACTGTCAAAGATCTACAAATGACAGCTGGGACCAACGGGTTAACGTGCTTACCGAGCCACTGAGGAAGCAATGAATGGCCACCCATCCACGAACCGATCCTGCCAAGCGTGGCTTAATCTTAAAGATCGACCTGTACAGCAGTTACTATTTGGTCACGAATTCTATTTTTAGGAATAAATACGTTTTCAACAGCAAAAAAGGTTCCAAATTTCTCAATTTTCCAATACATTGCCTCTCACACTAATGTGACTTGAGACAAGTACTAGGTAAACAGAACAAGTCAGGCGTTCACAAGTAAATTACATAAGAAACAACTGCCAAGCGAGTAAGATAAAAAGTCAATTTAAAACCCTTTTTACTCTGAGTAAGGGGATGAAATAGCAGCCGGAGTGAAACTCACGGATTTTGATAAATACCTCTTAGCCCCGCCGCACACGGTCGACGGCGCGTCGTGCTCAAAGAGCTGTTAAAATCTAACGAGGCCTCCTTAGAGGGCCAAAGCCTGCCGGGGTCGCGGGACTTCCTCATCAAGTAACCATGGCCCTGGAATGTAATGGGCTATTGAAAGATCATCGTGGATTCTAGCAGTACGAGTCTGACGGAATGAAGAGTACTTAAAGATGTAATGATTTTACAACCAAAAAAAAACGGACCTTCGCACACAACGCGATGCATGTCTCTGATACATTGTGATTATGTATCCATTGATGCGTGCCTGTGTTCGAACCTCTATGGGTTTGTAGAGCGATAGTCGCGTGAATACCGTGGTTTACACACCACGTTTTTTAAACGCGCGTCAACGACACGTTTTTATCAAACACAGCAGTTCGTTGTCATTTGCATCGCGTCAAAAACGCGCGCGCGCGTCTGTATCATAAACACGCCGGTGCCGCGCGTTTGTTATTTATAAAGGAGTGCAAAGGTCTACGGGCTGCGTCTGACTTGCGTGCGTATTGCTTCAAACGCGCGTCAACGGCGCGTATAAAAAAACGTAGTGTGCGTAAGCTCTAAGTCGTAAAGTATCGGAGACTTACGTTTACGTCGCCTTGTGTATGAAGGGGCTTAAAGACCTAATTTATGATAACGCCTTGCCTTAAAACATTTTTCGTGTTTTTCTTACGGAAATACCTGAACATTACGAGTTGTATTTCGTTATCAGAAATATGAAAGTGTGTTTAGGACTTTTATGTAGGATTTCGTAATGTTTATGATATGAATTTATGTGTTTGGTCGTGTTGATAGTATTTTTTCTTAGGAATGTTTATGAATGTCTTCCATTAATAATATTAAAATAATACTAATATTTTTCAAAGGTAGGAGAATAATGAAAATAATATTAAAATTAAAATAATGTTGTGAAGAGAAAATAATATTAAATTTTTTTCTCTTTATAATATTATTTTTTCTTCATATTAATATTATTTTCTCTTCATATGTTTATTTTTGTGAATGTTTTTCGGCACAAAATTGTCACCCCGACAACTGGGAAGACAATTCCCAGCTGTCACCCCGGAGGACAGGGCTAGAGGGGATAACTGGGAAGAATTCGTTTGTACTGATTAAACTCAATTAAAAACAACTAGACCGATTTCAAAAATTCTTCCACCAGTTGAAAGTTGCCTTGAGTGACGGGCAATAAAAGAGGAGGGGGTTGAAGTCGCTGGAAAAACCTCATCTTCCATATCTTGCTTAAATAAAAACATCAGTTTTGTTGGTCAAGTTCTGTGTAGGGATTGTACCTGCTTTTCGCTCTTTTTCGGGGTTGAAAATGGTGAAAATCCAACATGAATTCATTCACACATTAATTCACATAACTCCTAGTCAAATAAAAGTGGGCCAAAAAGTTAAAAGATAAAACCCATAATTCACTAACTACCTGAATAATAACTCTAACTAACAAAGTTACCAAACCGCTCCCTCAGTTAAACAGATAAGGTAGGTGAACCAAGGAAGGCCACACTAACAAATAAACAGTTATTATTCGTTTATTTACTAAACAAATAAAACTAACAAATATTGTAGTAATACTTTGTTTTATTACTTATCATAAGACCACTTTTTTGAATTGCAGATTTAATCAATATTAATTAGACATAAGTTTTATTGAACTCTACCAAATGGCGTAACTAGGAACAGGGGCTTCTATGAAGGCCATCGTAATAAATAGGTTATTTAACACTAAAAGTTACCGTTATTAAATCTACGTTAAAAAGAAGTGGTTTATATGATTGTTATATAATAAAACAAAGTATCACTTTAACATTTGTTAGTTTAATTTATGCAATAAATGAATTAATAATAACTGTTTATTTATGAGAGTGGCCTTCCATGGTACACCACCTTAATTTTACGTTGTCTATTCCCGATATCCAAGAAGCGAGGGCCTGTTACGTACTACCAAAATAATAGCGCGAGCGATTCGCGGCTGCGTCTGTGATTTTCAGTTGGATGGATCTTTGTATGCGGAAGGAATTTGTCATCACATGGCAATAACTACGAAATTTTAATAATTGGCCTTCGAAGGAGCATGGCCTTCCATGGTCCACCCACCTTACTTCGTAACAAAGTATAAAAAAAACCGTCTAAGAAGGGTACAACCCGTGAAACGGTAATTCATAGAATTTCCGGGGGTTTTGAGAAATGGCCTCTAAAGACTTAATTTATTACCGACTTTTGCCACAATTTCCGTTTTTTTGGGTTCCGTAGACAGTAGCCAAAAACAGGACTATTTTACTAAGATTTTTACGGTGGAATAGTTTTTTAATTTATCTTTTTACATGTGGTTAAAACAAACCGCCATTTCTTTTTTTCCACACATTTATATAATTTCTAACTTTGTTAATAAAAGGTGCCATTAGCTCCAGAGCCATTTCAGAAGCTGCCCAATGTGTTATACCTCAAACGGTATACAGCGATCATTTTAGTATGCCAACACTTCTTTAAGGCTTAAGAATCACAAGTAATTTAGCATAGGTAATTAAAAAAAAAACATCACCTTTTTTTAAATATTGCTTTTGTACGAATTGACTGTTTAAACTCCTCACTGCTTACTTATAAAGTGTTGCAATACGGAACCTTTTCATTACAAAACCGATTCGCTCTTAACAATTTTCATCCTCCCATGAAAAAGGCGAGAGCAAAAAGCAGTATTCCAATGCTAGATAATTTTTAATTTCGAAGAGAAAAAACGCTGTAACGAAAGTTATGGGACGGAGTTAATTAAAACACGGAGCTGTGAGGGTTGTGTACTGATCAATGAGGCAGGTATTTATTTTTAGGATTGGGTTAGGGTATTTTAGGATAGGTATACAGAATTTTAAGGGTTAACAAGGGTTTAAATGAGGCTGACGAACACTGTTGCTAGGCCGTTTCTTTTTGTGGGTGATAAAATCATGAGTCGAGCTACATGATTACTGACAAGCTTGCATTGACTGGACAGGTCCACTCAAATTTGTGTGGCTCTTTCTTCAAAAGACAATTTCTGACATACCCTGCATGGTCCTCGTATGACCTGATCTACATAATTATAATGTCTGGACTTTAAATAAAAGAGACTGTGACCTCTGAGTTTGTTTCGGCTGTTTCTTCTTAGAGTTGTTCCCAGGTACGAAACACCAGCCTCTCCTAGTTTTATGAAAAGACATGTAAAAGTGTTGATATAACCTACTTGCACAAATAAACATCATTTAAATTTCATTACATCATAAAATGAGTTGTCAAACATATCGCATGATATGATATACTGTAAACCATCAAGGATAAGACGGTTATTCCCCTAATAATAAACCCGTATTTACCAGTATGGAGCGATCTTATTGCTGCAATTGAACACATATCCAGACTGCATGACTTCTGGAACTCAATAACACTTTGCAACCGATCATCGAATGCAAAACCTATTGCTCAGCAGTCGCATTAAAAATCACTGGCACAAAAAGGAAGTAAAAAAAGAATGAATTGAAAGTACTTGGTTATAACAAACTTTATACAACATGTCACGTAATTAACGCACATCCTCAGACACCCCAATTAGAATGTTATTTTATAATCGTAATACACATATTGAATTTTTAATTTAACAAGTAAATGCATTGTTATTAACTAAATTAGTTCTATTTGCGTAAGGTTTATTTTTCATTATTTTGTATTGGATGACGGAATTTGTATTAATACTAATAAAATTGCACTTTTAAGTCTTGTTGCTTTGATTTACGGGCTATTTAAGTTTGTTTTAACTGTACAGGGGTAATGTGACTATAATTTCCGTAGTTTTAATTATTTTTGAAAAAAAAAATACCCATTTAAAAAATGGTAGAAATCGATTCAGTAAACGATTCTGAACAAACTAATTTCAGGATGTGCGTTAATTATGTTACATGTTGTATATAAAACCAACCCCAAAATAAAAAAAATATCTGGTGTTTCGTACAAAATGGAATAACCATAAGCACTTTTAGCCCATGAAAGGTTGTTAACGGTTCAATAACACTGTCTACTGCAAAAATTCTCTTTCAAAATAAAAAAAAAACCGAAGTCAATCAGGTAAATTCACAGAAATCACAAAAAGCCCGCATCAATCCACGTTTAACACATCTATTGATATGCTCATTGTGTCTGTATACTCTAACGCATCGCCACAATTGTACTTTGAACGTGAGAAGAGTACTAATATGTTTAACCTTGCGAAGGGATTTGACGTTTGAGTACTGATTAGACAAGCTACAAGGGTTCGGAAAGGTTCTGTCAGGATTTCGGGAAAGTCACATTATAAAGAGTTCATCGTATCGGGGCACCTTTTCTAAGTATTTTTTAAGTAGTAAAATCGTTGAATGAGTCACACAGTATTTATCTATATGCTTGTTTTTGGCTATGAAGTAGTATTACTTTTTAAATTGTTTAGTTTTAAGTTCTTTTTCGTTGTTTCGTTTTAAATTCTTTTTCTTGTGACTGGGACTGTAGCACCATAACTTTTTACTGTTTAATAATAGTTATTCCTTTAATTGTCTCTGACAATTCAAAAGTGCCTGTAACTGGCCTACTTGAAATAAATACTTTGATTTGATTTGTTGCTTTTCGTGATACTTTGTGCACTTGTAGCATGTGGCAATAAACGTTTTTTCTTTATTTCTTTCTCCCACCTAAGACCCCTCTTCTGTCTTGCCATTGACGAGTGCCTGTGTATGAACCTATTATTTACCATTTTATTTGGTACGGGCGGGAGAGAGGTAGGCTTTGCCAGCTACGAGCATGTGGCAATAAACGTTTTTTCTTTATTTCTTTCTCCCACCTAAGACCCCTCTTCTGTCTTGCCATTGACGAGTGCCTGTGTATGAACCTCTATGGATTTGTATTGCGTTAGTCGCCTGGATACCAAAGTTATAAGGTAGAGAGACGGAGACTTGCGTCGCAAAGGGACTAAGAAGCCATTGCATTCCTTTTCTATTCATACCCTAACGTTATAATGTGAGAAAACTGTAACACCAATGCTGATAAGTTTCCTAGGGGGAAATGAAGGTGAATTTGATCAATGTGATGCTCTTTGCCTGGCTTTTAGTAAGATTGGTTGGAAGCAGCAGAAAAATAATAAAGGTAACTGCTACTTGAAGGTTAACGCGAGTGTATAGGTTTTGTTACAGTTAAAGGAACTATTGCACAAGAACAGACCGATATTAAGGCTTTTTTCTCATTGTGCCATCAATATGTCCCATCACTGCGGATAAAAACCCAAACGACACAATGAAGTTCTACTTAATTTACCTTCAGAGGCTAACATCCTTATTTTTTAGCGTGGTAAAATCATCAAACGAGTCCTCTCACCCAGGGTAGAGCAGGCGGGAATGTCAGACTTGTACTGACTAAAATTCACGGTGTCCTTCAATAGCCCTTTACGTTCCGGGGTAACGGTAGCTCGTGAGTCAAGCGACCCCGGCAGGCTTTGGCACTCTAACGGACTACGATGACTCTGAAACTTACCGTACAAAAATAAATACATTTAGTCTTCCAATGTATTGTAGTTGACTACAAATAATGTGTCTAGTATTTCTGTTATTACTTATGTAACAGCTGATACGATCAACTTTCATATTCCTGTGAGAGAATGCTAAAGTTTTTATTGTTTCGCCTTCGGGTATTACTTTTTGGGTTAGATTTTAGTAACAGGCGGAGCGTTAAGCGAAAAAACTTAGGCTTGTATACAGTTGTAGAGCTTCCAATTTCAATATTCGAATACTTCGGATATTCGCCCCATTCCACTATTCGAATACTGACTTTTTTTTTATTTGGTAAAGTCATCAAATGGGTCCTCACACCCCGGGCAGGGCGGGAGGGAGTGTTCGAAAATAACCCCTGACTTGGGTTGTTTTCGAATATTATTTTGAAAATTCTTTAAAATAATTTTTGGTTTTTGCAATTCAATCAAGCAATATATTTAAATAATATACACGAAATTAAACTTCATGGACACCTCACCTTGTACGCTGATGATACTTGTTTATTTTACTTCGGTTCTTCCATTCATCACATTATATCTCAAGCGCAGGATGATTTAAATTCTTTGTTTACGTGGTTTCGATATAATCTCTTAACAATAAATACCTCTAAAACATGTTATGTCATATTTAAGGCTAAAAATAAAGTAATTCCATCTTATAACCCACTAACAATTAACGATGTGCAGCTAGAACTCAAAACCTGTGAAAAATACCTCGGTCTGAGAATGGACAGCTCACTCACATGGAATGCTCACATCGAACACATAAAAAGTAAACTCTCAGCACTTGCCGCTTCATTGCGTAACATAGCTTGTTGTGTTCCATTAAAGCTGCGATATACCATTTATAATTCCTTAGTTAAGTCGCACCTACTATATTTAATTGAAATCTGGGGTAGTGCAGGAAAAACAAAATTATCAGAACTTCAAGTAATCCAAAATAAACTCATAAAAATTCTGTTCAAATATCCTTATTTAACATCAACCCTTAAAATTTATAAAGACACCAAATTAATGAACATCAAACAATTATATATTTACAACACATGTATTTTCATAAAAAAAATCCTTAATAAAAGTACCCACACAAATATAATACTCACCAAACATAAAGAAATTAGTCAACGTAGCACACGACGAGCTAGCTTGCTAGTCGTACCCAAAACTAGAACAAACTATGGCAAAAAAATGCTTACTTTTGAAGGAGCACAACTTTATAATAAAATACCATCATGTATTAGAAATACTCACTCTTTCAATGAATTCAAAACCCAACTTAGTGAGTATATCATGGATGATCGGTCACTTGTGGGGAGATGAATGCATTGGATGAGTAATTGTTTGTTTATACTGCCTGTAACTGGTGACGACGAACTTTTTGTAATTATTTAATTTTAAGTATTGTTCTCAAGTAAGCGACATTGTTATGTTTTTATTGAGAATAAAGTTTCTTTAAACATAATTAAAAAGCACCAAAAGTCGGCAAAGACCGCGCACTGACAGGTTTTCGAACCCTCACATATGCAAAGAAATAAGTCATTATATTACATTATAGAGTCATTGGACGTCATCATTAGTGAATATCAAGCCAAAGTACACCACAACACTTTTCCGAAAAATAGGCACCGTATGGCTCCTAGACGTATGCCTCGAGACACAAAATGCTTGAGTCTGCAGTTTTCAGGTCACAGCTTATTTGAGCCACCCGGCACATCACACGAAGTCCACTGTTTGCCGACAGGTTGTCCACGGATGGTAGCCGCGTTTTCACCAATAAACATCACGAGGTCTAAAGCGCAATTAACGCAAGGCAAGCAGCGAGTTGTTACCGAGTGGTCCATTCACCGTCCGCGCGTAGGATCTAACGGCCGAGGCGATGCGGTGACGCTACAGAGTTGATATAGTGAGCGCATACCCCTACAAGTCCATAATTACAAAGAATACTAGTTGCAAGAGGCGAGGCGTTGCTGATTGGCTTTAAGGAGCTGTGACCTTCAAATCGGCGTAGAGGTGACACTCTAAGAGTAGAGAGAGAACTGAACATTAGTGAACATCCATAATATTAAACACAAAACCGCAAAACACAAAACAGTGAAGCTAGTTCGCAACGCATTCAGCGCGTAGCGTAATTTAAAATGAGCACAACGCAGCGCAAATGTCCCGCAGCGCAATTTTGTCGGCCAGATTAACCGGTAAGTTTGTGGTGGCGAATTTCGAACCAGTTAATGTCGCATTAATGATTCATTGAGAGTGTTGAGTAATTAATTTGTTTTCACCTACACCGGGAAATTTTGATGTCATTGATTGAATCTACTTTATGGAGAACATGGCTTTCTTCATCATCAGCCTATTAATGTTCCCACTGCTGGGACACAGGCCTCCTCTCGGTGAGAGGGGGTGGGCCATAATCCACCACGCGGGCCCAGTGCGGATTGGTGGATGTCACATGTCTTCGAATTTTTGGTTCTAGGACATGCCGGTTTCCTCACGATGTTTTCCTTCACCGTTTTGAGAGCAGTGGTGATGAAATAAATTACACAAAGTAATGCGCCTGCCGGGATTCGAACCCTCGACCTACTACTCGTAAGTCGGGGCCGATACCACTGGGCCACCACTGCTCCATGGCTGCTCCATGGCTTTGGACTTAAAATATTTATTAATATGATCCAGGTTTCTTCACGAAGTTGTTCTTCACCGATGTCTCTGATGTCGAAGATAAACATTTTTTTATCATTGTAAAATCATTAAATGAGTTCTCCCCGCCCAAGGCAGAGCGGGAGGGACTATCAGACTCGTGCTGACTAAAATCCGCGATGTCCTTCAAAAGCTCTTTACGTTCCGGGGTCACGGTAATTTGTATGTAATATTCGGAAGGAGGCCCGTCATAATAGATGCAGATTACAGATGTACAATAATCCAGCTTTATTCGAAATGACCAAACTATGAAAATTGCTTATAACTCTCTAGGAAAAAATCCTCAGCCTCAAATAAAATTTATATATGTATTTAGTTAGAATAGCCCAAGTAGCAAAAAGTTGCTCTATAAATGACATTATAGCCAAAAAAATATGTTTTATGAAGGCCATATTAACACCAATAAGATTGCGTATGGGCACAAATTATAAGGAATAAAACCTTGTAGAGATTTTATAGTTACCATATAGTAAGCTAATCCCCCTTAAACTCGTCATGTGAAGGCATATTGTATGGCTGATTAACTATAAATAGGTAAGACATTTGCTTTTAAGTAACAAATTACCCTTATAACGACAAATAAAATACGGCTATAAGGGCAATTTTTCGTATTGTAGCAAACGCAATACGAATATGAGAAGTTCATGATTTATTCACGCGTCATTGCCTCTATACTTGATTTATTAAAGATAAAAATTTTCTGCATAAAGACATTGACCATATCGCTCTTTTTTCGTATATTATACTGGAAGTTTATGTGGAAAAGCAGATTTGTGAGAACTGTGGGTAAGTTTTATGGCAAATTTTTAATGCGCCTCGTTAATATTATCTTTTTTAAATTTTAAAAGCTGTTTTACTTTTGTGAGTTTCTGTTAATTGTTACTATAAGAAGGATTAGCAAATCTAATGTTTTTTTATATCATTTAAAAGTCATGTACCCTTATTGTAGCAGGCTAGTACAAATATACTCAACCATATTGAAAAAAAATAGGGTTCAGTTTCCATTATTGTTCAGTTTACATTTTGTGAACACCTTTTAATTTGCACTCTTTTTTATTCTATAGAACATAGACAGTGCCTAACATGGATGTGGACCGTTTCATGACAAAGGACGATTTCCACGAATTGTTTACTGAAGTGATATTATGGCCTTGGGAAATCACGCATTTGTTTCATTGTCAATATTTTGTGAAAATAATTCTACGGAACCCGTAACATTTTCTTTCATCTCTACCCTAGACGAAGTAGCTGCTGAAGACAACGAATTTGATGAAGTCATAGCGTCGTACCTTTTCTTCACCTTTCTTCTATAAGAACCACTTCGCTTTAGTTTTTTCCAGTCATTTAAATCCATTTTCACAATATCGAGTCACTATTTTAGTAACCGATTCTAAAATGTCATGGCTGACGATAAACTTTTGTAAAAGCAAAGTCAAGCATACATATAAGAATAAAGTTCTTGTACCTGTTACATAGAGGAGCAGTCAACACTTTATATACTTATAGAAGCTATGTAGCTTGTCATTTTGCATTAGCTTTAATGCTGCATTCAAATAATCATTATAAGGGAATAGGTTTTATATTAGCCCTGTTAATTTCACAAATAGTATGAGACCAATGCGACTACAACGCCTTATTTTTATATGTCTGAAAAGCCGTATTATATGCTTCTATAGGTCCAATGCTTTATAAGGGACATTTACATTGGTTATATAAACGCATGTAAAATAAGGTGATAAGACCGATATACCATATTAGCCAAAAACACTTAAAAATTGCGTTTATAAAGAGAGTTGTGTTGAGTTGAGAAACTGATGCCGTTATATAACATTTACAAGATTTAACACCTTATAAATCATTGGTTATATAGCAATTATGCTAGTTGGGCTAGGTTAGTATAAAAATCCAACTAATTTTCGATTCAATGTCACTCCAAATTAACTTTTTAGAATTCGCGCTCTAACTTCTAGTGAAAACTTGCTCTCTCGAATTTTATTTTTTTATGTGATATCTTAATAATCCACAACCTTAAATTTCTGCCTAACCAGAAAAGTGAGTCAGAAATGTGGATTACATCTGCAACGTTATGTCCAATAATTTTTACTCGCTCCCGCTTACCCACATTGCCAAACCCTTACCCAAAACTAAAAGAGAGTGCAAAACTAAGAATTATCGGCCTCTGGAGACGAAAGTTCGGCCGTACGTAATTGTCTTAATTGGACAAATGGCAACTTCACGAGCATAAGGTTTTTGGACGCTCATGGACTTACCCCCTGGGGAGAAGACTTGGGTTGTGAATGTCACTAAACATTAGTGACAGTTATGAAAAGATGCTTGAGACTTCTAATTAGTTTTTAGGAGAATAATAGAGATGCTTTGTGCTGTAGAGAGAAAGCAATTTAAAAAAAAAAACCACAACTATCACACAACGCCATCAAGCAGAACTTGTGTTATCGGTACTAGACAACTGATAAACACACTATATTTCTAAATACATAAATATTATAGATAAATTACACCCAGACAGAACAAATGATCGTGCTCATCACATAAACATTTGTCCCGGGAACCTCCGACATAGAAGTCAGGATCACTAACCACTAGACCAACAGGCCTGTCAAATTTATTTTTTGTTATTAGGAAAATCATCAAATGAGTCCTCTTATCCAGGGCAGGACGGGAGGAACCGTCAGACTCGTACTGACTTAAATCCTCGATGATCCTTCAATAGCCCTTTACGTTCCGGGGCCACAGTTACCTGATAAGACAGTCCCGCAAAAGAGAGACAGCCTTGAATTCAATGTCTCTTACGCAAAAAGAAATGCGTGTCATAATAATTGTGATAACCTGTTACTTTTGTGGTAAGAATAACCATCACTTCTTCGTACACAGGACGAGAAGAAAAGAGTGTTGAATCTTCAAAACCCGTGAAGTTTGAGAGAGCAGTGGTGGCCCTATGGTATTGATCCCGACTTACGTGTTGTAGGTCGTGGGTTTGAACCCCGCCAGGCGCATTACTTTGTCTAATTTATTTCATTACCATTGCTCTTAAAACGGTAAAGGAAAACATCGTGAGGAAAATGCATATCCTAGAACCAAAAATTCGAAGACATGTGACATCTGCCAACCCGCACTGGGCCCATTTTTGCCCATCCTCTCTCACCGAGTGGAGGCCTGTCTCCCAGCAGTGGGAACATTATAGGCTGATGATGATGAACCTTTTCAAGGTCCAACTGACTGACGGCCACCCCGCTCGTATAAATCGAGGGCCAAGTAACTCGGGCTGCGTTTCGTTCACAGATACGGGTGAACAAAATCTTGAAATATCATCATGTTGACAGTTGGAGGAACCATGGCGTAAACACATTTCACCGAAAGCATTGTCCCTTTATGAAAAATCTTTTTTTTTTAATGTTGCCCCACACTAGGAATTTCTCCTGTGTCGTGCGTGGGTGCGTTTACAAACATAATTATAAAGTCACATGCACAAAAGCCCAGACCTGAAACAACTACTTGTAGATTATACAAATATTTGCTCCATGCGGAAATCGAACCCGCAACACGAAGCGCAGCAGTCCAATCGCTCAGCCATTGCGCTAACCGTGCTGACCGACGTAACGCTCCTGCCTATTTTTTTCACACCCTGAAAAAGATTCTGAAAATGTTGCGGGAAATGACGTTAAATATCTCGGTAATAAGCTATAATAATATAATAATATTCCACAACTATCACACAACGCCATCTAGTCCCAAGCTAAGCAGAGCTTGTGTCATGGGTACTAGACAACTCATAAACATACATAATTATATATTTCTAAATACATACATATTATAGATAAATTACACCCAGACACAGAACAAATGATCGTGCTCATTACACAAACATTTGTCCTGGGTGGGAATCGAACCCACGACCTCCGGCATAGCAGTCAGGGTCACTAACCACTAGACCAACAGGCCAAGCTCAAATGCCTTTAAACGCTTATCATTTACTGTGAATAAAAGAAAACGGGCACCATTTTATTTGAGAGACGATGCACTCTAAATTCGTAACTCGTATCAAACCTTTAAAACGCTGTGAACCATAACACAAACATGCGTCCATAATTCTGTAAAATACACGTTTTAATACAGGTTGTAGCTTAACTCAAAAAAATAAAAACAAAGAATCTCGCAATAAAAAAAAAACACACAGATAAAAACATAGCTTATTACTGTTGTTACAAAGCATACATTACGTTGCGTAATAACTCCATATAAGTTGTATCATTTAATTCGTTCAGAACTGCCGTAAAAGCTTCTGTTCTCTAACTCCACGTTACAACCTCGCATATGTAGGCCGTACCTTTATCTGATTTTGTGTGGGGCTAGGAAATAAGCGATTGATTTGCATAAATATCGAGACCTTGACCTCTTAGAAAAAGACAGGATAAAAGGGTACTTTAGGGTATACAATCGACAAATAAGTGGGCCCTAGGTGGAGCGGACAGAACTTTCAGAAACACGATGCAAAAGAAAAAACACGCTCTTCACATGCCTTTTGCGTTCGAGAGATGTTGTTTTAAGACAGACACAATACAGTTCACACGTGTCATAAGTAATAATGTTACAAATACGAATTAAGATTCAACACATGATAAGAAATAGAATCATCATTCATTCTTTTCGTACAAGTTTGACAGTCCCTTTTAGATACTCCACCGATAGAGATATGAGTCATTTGATAACTTGCATAAAAAATTAAAGCTCTCGTCTTTTTGATCAGGTCAGGTTTCAGGTCAGGTTAGGAACAGTCCGTCAGGTGAGTGTCGGGTCAGGTTAGGAATAGGGTTAGGTTAGGAACAAAAATTGTTTTTTTTCCATATTCCTAACCTAACCCGCACCCGGGTTAGGATTGCGGGTCAGGTTAGGAATAATCCCTAGTTTCTGCTTCTTCTATCACGGTCCATTGTCAATAATAAAGATGATTGCCATCGGACTTCAAATGTCTCACCGCTTACTCCTATGGCATATAAAAATGTAATCGCCAACTTAGAAGCCCCAACACATCTGTTCAACGAAAACCACTCGCGCTGCGTGCCTCAATTTCGTCTAAAATTGAATACTACCCTCACGGTAACCAGATCACGTCCACAAGACTTAATTACCGAACTTTCCCTTCAACCACTTTTGTTTTTCAAATCGTTTTGAGAATACCGATTTTTAACGAGATTTCGTGGTCGAAAACGGACTGTGAGATGGACTGACATTAGTCGAATGTAAAGTGAAGTGGCTTTCGGAATTAAATAGCTGAAGTGGCAATAGACTTTTCTCTCAACATCATCATTACGCTTTAATCCTTAGAAGGGTTAGGCAGAGGTATACGTATATTACCTATATCCACATTTCACCATTTCTGTTTGAGGCTTGAATGAAAAGCAAGCCTTTTTTCCCATAAATTGGGAACAAATCCATACTCCAGACTCCAGAATGCTTGTGATAAATGCTAATGGAAAATCTTAAAAACACTGCTCGACCTGCGAATTGACTCGACTTGAATTGCAATCACTTATTTACTCAAATTCACTAAATCAACGAGGTCACGAAAATAGGCTCGAACCACCAGAATGATTTTTTGGCTTTATACGCTTTAATACAAAAGGATAAATGAAAAGAATCAGTTCAATTCAGTTATATACAGAAAAGTTGAATATATTTTTTTTGTACATAACAAAAGAAGAATTTTCTAACAGGTCCAGGAATCGTCGAGAAATCGGGTACTAAAATAAAACAAAAAGAGTTCCACAAAAGAAAACTCCTTTTTTCGAAGTCACTTAAAATGGCGTCAAATTGATACCATTCTTAAATCAAACATCAAAACTCGAAAAAAAAACAGGTGTTAAGTACATTTATGTTTGCTTAATGTAGGTACTGGACAGCTGATATTTTTTTCACGATTTCGGCTTTGCTCCCATAGTAAAAATTGGTTGTTATCATGAGCACAATCACGTGTTTAAGTATTGTACACTAATTACCAGTCACCCTATATAGTTTCTATTTTCCTGTGACCAAACAAAGTCAATCACCATCAAAGTACAAAGATAACTGCGCTAACAAACATTCAGTAGTTTTCTTTTTTCGTATTTCAGCTTCAGGTTCGTTTGGCATGTTGATTGGGATTCCAAAAACCATTGAATCTGCGACGTAAAGGAAAAAGCTTTTGTGGAGTTCACAGTCTGTTTTCGAAGGCAGTTATCGTGCTACCCGTACCATGGCTACTGGTATTTGGTTGGGTAACGGTAAAAAATACCGGTAGATGTTGGCGCTTCTAAAGGGGATCTGATTTAGGATAGATAAATGAAGCTTTGGGATATAAAACTAGGTCCTATAACAATAGATTACGTACATTTGACTCTTAGTATCGAATCCAGGGTGCCGGGAATTACGGATGTATGAACGTAACTAAAGTAAAAATCAAATTGCGGACGGATAATACGGTACGACTAAAGTTACTTTGACGCGGCGCTAGTATCTATGTCATTACTGGACATTACATCAAATTGTATTAAAAAATCTAGTATCCACAAGTTTTCGCAGGTTATGGGTCTTTTCGAAAAAAAATTACGCTGTATCTGCCTTTTATAATCGAACGCAGTGGCTGAGAGATTGGACTACTGTGCTACGTGTCGCGAGTTCAATAATTCCCACACGGAACAATTATAATTGTATGATATACAAGTAAGTTAAGTAAGATACGGTGGATTTTAGTCAGCAAAAGTCCGACAGTCCCTCCTGCAAAAAAAAAAACTGTCCCTACAGGCGTATAGTCAAGACATACCACTATGATGACATTTGATCAGTTAATTTTACAACGTAATTAGTTTTTAAATTAACTAAAAACTTTATCCCACTTTTCCAGTTAAGTTTTAGCAGCACTAACGAATGAAATAGTTAACAGCTTGCGGCCATAACTCTTAGCGGAACGACTATGTATTTTCAGCAGTTGACATAAAACGAATGTCCTATGGGACGTAGAATTTCAGCTCTGTACAAAGTTATATCGAGGGTACTAAGCAAACACCACACAATAGGGTTTTACTGAATAAATAAAAAGAAAATCAAGTCCATCAGTTACAGTAGTGAAAAATAATGTGGACACGTATTTTTTAGGGTTCCGTAGTCAACAAGGAACCCTTATAGTTTCGCCATGTCCGTCCGTCCGTCCGTCTGTCCGCAGTTTAGCTCAGAGACGCACAGTACTAGAGAGCTGTAATTTGGTGTAAATATATTATGGATTTGTTGTGCCGAAAAAGAGGTAAAATAAAATCTCATAAAATATTTTTTTTAGGGCACCTCCTGTACACGTAAAGTGGGGTTGTTTTTTTTTTTCTCGCGTACCCCTTAGTGTGGGGTATCATTAAATAGGTCTTTAAAAAATATTGTTAGTTTCCAAAAGCAATTTTTTGATAAAAAAATTCGTTTGTGAAATACCTATTAAGCTTTAAGTGCTAAATTTTGCTCGACTCGAGTGTCCCCCCCCTCTACCAGCTAAACAGTTATGTTTGGGGGTGTGTGAAAAAATTCACAATAGTAGTATATATAACGAAATTTAAAAGAAAATTATCATGACTAAGTAGGCTTTACAACTTTACGAGTAATAGTCGACCAACTTATAAAATGTACTTGGACAACATATTTTCTTAAACAAAATGTATCGGAGAACATGTTCTTCAACTGCAAATGTAAAGTCAACTTTATTTTTACAGCTTTAATAGGTATGTTTTTACGGTATGTTTTTTGGGGATTGGTAGGTTTTTATCGTCAACTATTTTTAACTAACTTCAAAAAAGGAGGAGGTTCTAAATTCGTCGCAATCTTTTTTTTAATGTATTTTTCCCGATTTCTCAAAGACTCCTGGCCCGATTTTGAAAATTCTTCTTTTTAAAATTAAATTCAGCGAATAAGTTTAGTTAGTTCGCATAAGTATTTTGATGGGCAACTACGGACACGCACTTGGCCGGTTTTTTGTTTATTTAAATCAATAGGCGCAGCCTCGCACAGAAGGTGCAGCCTATAAATAAATGCCTCGCGAGGCAGCTCGGTGTACGTGCCTAAGGTAAGATTCCCCCCTAACGGCCGGACTAGGCGGCATTTTACAATGCGGTAAAGAACATTGAAATCTATCAACAGTAAATACAGTTCATATTTGCTACAATTTCAGGGACACGTCGCTACGTGTCGCGGAATGCCGACGGAGATAATTTTGCAAGCAAATATGAACTGTATTCACTGTTGATAGATTTCAATGTTCTTTACCGTATTGTAAAATGCCGTCGATCCCGGCCGGTTGGTGGGAATCTTACCTAAGACGAGGCGCGCGCGCTAGTCTCGGTCGAAGCAGGTCCACACTAACCGAGCTGCTTCGCGAGGCTGCTCGTTATGTGTGGACGCGCCTAATGAAAATTGACAAAGATAAAATGCTTCGAAATTCGGTATTGGGGGTTTTGTGATTTTTAGAAGCGTTGTATCTTCGTCAATTTGGGTTTTCGCATCAAAAGAAAAAATGCGTAATTTTTTGATAATGTAACTTTCGGACTTATTTGTTTTTTTCAGTAAAAAAGCCTATTTTCAAACTAAACTCATTTTTAAAAACGAGATATTAAAGAGCAGTGATGTAATTATAAATTCATTATAATAATACGAGTATTATCGGGCATGCGGACGGCGAGTAATGGGTGACTCATTGTCCGATCATCAACCATGCCCGGGACGACGACGCGTCGTTTTCTACGCGGGAATCAATGAGCTTTCAGCAGTCTGACGAGACCCCCTTAGAGGGTCAAAGCCTGCTGTCACGGGTCCATATTGGCTCACCTAAAGTTGTTTACCCGAAATTGTTCTTCCTAACGATTTGTAATCCGAATGATCACTCTTCCTAAAAATTTTCATTCTAAAGTTTTCATTCATACTTTTTGTGTAGTGCTACCGACGATGTTCATAACACTCATGTTTATTTCCGAAAATTGTTATCAATAATATCGTTATTGTAAATATATTTAAACTCCTACTGTTTTTTATCATAAATCCCTAAACATTATTAAGATAATTATTTAGTACCTAAGTCATTTTACTGGATTTAGTTTTGAAATTGAATCCCGAAAAAAAAGTAAAATGTCAGAAAAGTCAACGGAGCACCGCTTCGCGGTGCTCCTACTTCTGGGTGGTTTAAAAAAAAATAACCACGAACCTAACCTAACCTGTTCGAGTCGGGGTGCCCCCAATCGTTTGGTCAGAGTGTCATCTTGGGGGCCTATGAAAAAAATACTTCGAAAATTTTCGCGACAAATTTCGAGGTAGCGCTCGCCGGCCGCTGCCGTGGCACCGCTCGCTTCGCTCGCTCAGCTCGCGCGTAGCTGGTCACAGTTCTAACCTAACCTAACCTATGGATATCTTTTCAGGTACACACCGATAAAAATCAAATTATTAAAGAAGATACTTTAACTAATAAAAACAAAATCCAATTCATATAATTAGTGAGTGCAAAGTAAGCACTTCCTCAAGTATACGTGCTAATATGTCAACAAAATAAAAAGAAATCTAAACAAAAAACATATTATGACTTTGAATAATAGTGTAAAAGAAGGTTATGTTGAGAAAATATAGGAAAACAAATAATAGTATAAGAGATGTTTATTGATACCGACATTATGAAGTCGAATGATTCGGAATTATGAACATTAGGGACAGAGCAATTAGGAGTTGTGATCATTAGGATTAAAAATGTTAGGAGTTTAAAGTTAAGGTGAACTTTGGCGCGCCCTGCTGTCACGGGACTAGCTCATTAGGTAACCGTGACCCTGGAACGTAAAGGGCTATTGAAGGACACCGTGGATTTTAGTCAGTAACTAGAGTAGTGGTAGAGCCTATAGATGTTATCTTTATAATATTCCTTTCTGTTGCCAGCGGCTTCACCCGCTACAACACGAAAAGTATCCTACGGGAACATAAAATCGGGATTAAAACTATCCTATGTGTTAATCCAGGTTATAAACTATCTGTGTACCAAATTTTAGCCAAATCCGTTCAGTGGTTTTTGCGTGAAAGTGTAACAAACATACCTTTATACACACATACATCCTCACAAACTTTCGCATTTATAATATTAGTAGTAGGATAAAGAGTCCTAAATTAATGTTAACAACATCCATTATTATAGTAACTCCCACACACCAACTCACCATCTTATCCAGAAAATACGTGTTTATAAATAGAAATTCTTTCACAAAATATTCTTAAAGTCAACCCCTATTTACTATTATCATTTTTTGGTCAGAAAACGGTAACGCACAAATTCTCCTTAAAAAATTCTCTTTGGCACTATATTTTTTTTTTGTGGCCAGTCCCGAATACAAAGTGCCTCCGGTCTTTAGGAAAAAAGTTGTGAAAAAACCTCCTTTATCATGTAAATACAGTAAGAACGTGTGAAAACCGTTTCAGGCGATAAAATAATTTGCTTCTTTTATGTTTTTTTTTACCCAGTTTATATTTTTATTTTTATTACGTTTACTGCGTTTATATGGCGAATTTTGTTGGCTGCAATGTTTGTGTCCATTGTTTTTGTGATTTAAAAAATAAATCGGAATAGATTTTAATTCAAAACCTTGGTATTTTTGTAGTATTTTATTTTGTTAATAATTATTGAAATAGTTTAAAAATACCAGTGGTTACTCAACACTGTAACTTTTAAACACTGTAAATTTACAGTTATTTAATACTTTTTGTTTGTACTTATAGATATTTTCTAACGAAATGGAAATATTAATAACTTTTTATTAAAACTTCGCAATAGACTAAGAAATACTCCACCAGGCGTAGCATGGCGCCGTAGAAAGGGGTTTTGTCGACGGAAGAATAGACAAAATGACAGAACGTAGAAATATTTTTAGCGTTTTAAGCATGGTAATGTGAAAAATATGGAAAATAAACGTTTTTTTTTCTTCAATATAAATGGTGTCATATTTGTGCAAAAAAAACAGTCGATTTGTGTAGAAATAACGATGAAATAACTTTGTCTTTTCTTGGTAGAATAGAGATAGAATCGCCATGCTACGCGTGCTGTATCATGGTTGCGTTCACAAACATTGTATTGATAATTATGTAAATTTTAAAACTAAATTCATATTTAAAAAAATCAGCCAGACCAAGATATGTTCCCAGAACAACAGACTACTTGTGGCCCATACAAACATTTTTGATCCGTGTCGAAATCGAGACCACGACACGATTTTTGCATTTTTTTTTTTAATCATAATGTACTATACATACTATGGCATAACAGGATCTGCATGGATGAGCACTCATTGTAGTGGAAACAAAAAAAAGATCAACCTATTAACGCCGAGCAAGCTTGAACGCAGCAAATTGTTGTCATGGCTATTTATGAACACTGGATTTGTTAATCGATCGAGGAGCTAATGGCTAAATAATGCAAGCAGCACAGGTCTTTCTTCAAGGTTAAGCCGCAGTTGCTGAAGTTGAACTGTGGATGGGTGATCTATCATGGTGAGTTTCTTGCGTGTTTCGTTTGCCAAAATATGACGTTATTCTCGGCTGCCATTTGTAGATCTTTAAAAGTCAGAAGTTCGAAAGCTTGACAACCATACCTTTTTTTTTTATTTTTTTTAGCGTGGTAAAATCATCAAATGAGTTCTCCCACCCCGGGCAGGGCGGGAGGGACTGTTAGACTTGTACTGACTAAAATCCACGGTGTCCTTCAGTAGCCCTTTATGTTCCGGGGTCACAACACGAGTTTTCACTCTTTTAATTTACAGCGTTTTCCAGTATTTACAGCGTTTCTTGTATGAAAAAATGAAACAGCGCCTCTGGTGTGCGAAGAAGAAACTAATTTTTTCCTTGAAAATTGTCAATTTAAAGTTGTCAAAGTTCCAGTTTACTTTACGTCTCAAATACTGAAAACTCGTGCGAAGGGTACAGTCTTATCAAGACGTATCATAGTTATATCCTAGTATAGTAACTGGGATATAATGCTGGAACTCCATAAACCAGTGATCATGAAGGTCAGATAGGTAGTCGCTTCATGTAAAATACTGATATTCAATTGGAAGCTGACCACAACATGGGAAAGGGTAGGCACGTGACGGTGATGATAGTTTCGTCAATAAATGGATTTTACAGACATTTACGAAGTAAATACAATGAAAGGTTAATTCAGCTTGGATTTAGAATGTCCAACTCATAAAATGTGCTAGGCAGAAGATGCAACTTAAAATGCTCCATGTAAAATACTGATATCCAGCTGAATCTGGTTCGGCTGGAAGCCGACCCCAATATAGTTGGGAAAAGGCAGGCAGATGATGATGATGGAAAATCATCAAATAACTCATCCTGCTCTGGGTGGCGCGAAAGAACTTTGAATTGTACTGCCTGGAACTAACAGTAGTCCTTCGATTGTTCTTTCCGTTCCAGAGACGTGGTAACAAAATTTATGACCCCAATCTTTTGATTTACGACCCCTCAATAAAAGCAAATCAATCTTAGAGCATTTCATTACTTCAATTCCGCTTCGCTCTGTACTAATTTTGTTGACATTTAATAACCATTTAAACATCAAATAAGCAATCAAGGTATCTTAATATTTGTGTACTCAACAATTTATTAGGTACCGGAATTTATTTCGTGGAATTTGTCAACATCTCAGAATATTTGCTCAAGTCGTCACTGATTAATAGTGTCCGACCGAAACTGATTTTTCAGCCGAAACCGAAACCGAAACCGAACTTTCGGCTTAGCTCTCAGTTTCGGCCGAAACCGAAACCGAAACCGAAACTTATTCAAACATTTAAATATTCGATTATTTTCTAAAATTTGGTGTTTTTTTTACATTTGTTAACACAGTAAAAAGTGTACAATTATACAGAAATTACAGGATGCCTGAAGACCGATTTTGTCGAAAACGAAAACTGCATCATTGGATTTATGAAAAATCAATAGTGCTGGTCAGGAATCGAAACCGCAGATTTTGGAAAAAAAACCACACATTATTACACCATTCGATAGTGTTGCTAATATCAAGATCAAATTCTGGAAATTAATGTTATACGGCAAACTTATGGAACAAATAGGTTTCTAAGATATTGCAATTTTTCTATGTTATTTAACTTCTACTGAGCCATAATCTATATTTTCTGCCTTGACGATTGATAAGTTTAAACATATTTTTTTATTATTACATGAATATACATTATTTACTCTTGGCAGTAAACTCGAAAACATAACCTCAACTCACGATTAAATGAACGGTGGCGAACAGCGCCGGGCCCCGCCGTCAAGCAATCATGTGTTGGCTACGAATGTTACTGAACGACGCAGGAAAATGCACGAACACTTCAGTTTCGTCAGGTTTCGGTTTCGGCAAAGTTTCGGCTATATTGTGGCCGAAACCGAAACTAGGGCCGAAACTAGATATTTGGCCGAAACCGGCCGAAACCGAAACCGAAACCGAAACTTTCGGTCGGTCACTACTGATTAAATTATAAAATGGTGTTACATACTATGATATTATATTATATACGACGTACGACAGACAGACAAAACACAGCGCATCAATCGATCGAACGTAAGGGTTTCGACCATGGGCAATGCTCGGGTCTCAGCCACGTCATGTTCCATGCGCGCCTCAAGAGCTTTCAGCAATCTGACGGGACCTTCCTAAGAGACTATGCACACCACGTTTTTTAAACGCGCCGGTACAGATGCAGTCTAGAACAAATGACAACAAACTGCTCAGCTGAAAACGCGCCGTCGTCATGTGTGTATAGGCTCTTAGAGGTCCAAAGCCGCGGAACTTTCTCATCAGGCAACCGTGACCCCAAGGTCACGGTTGCCTGCCCAAGCTATTGATAGACCAAAGTGGACTTTAGTACCTAAATACACTCATTAGATGATTCTGAATGAAAAACTGACGAACTAATGTTAAAAAATAACCTGCCTGCGCTTTAAATGGCAAAACGAATTTCACGGGCCCTCAGTGGATCAGACTTGTATTGTAAGAATTGTATTGTACAATTCAGAAATGTGAAAATATATTACAAGGAAGCATGTTTAAGAAAACAATTGACCATTTGAGAAAAGCGGTTTATTCCGCGTTCAACCCCCAAGATTTTCTACCCTCTTCCGCGTTCGACCCCTAAACGTTTCCACATTCAACCCCTGAGGGTTGAACGTGGAACTCAGTACATTGGTAATCTTTTCTTTGTCCAGATTCAACCCCTAGTTTTTATGTCACTTAAAATGACATTCAAGTAATAGTGAAAGCAAAAGTGTTTAGCCATTTATTTTCTTTATTTATTTTTGCACTTATTAATTAAATTTTTAAACATTTTTATAAAAAACAAACTAAAAACATTTAAAAATATAAAAAATAGCAGTCCACCAGCGTCGGGAACAGGGTCCGGGCCGCCGGTGGTCAGGGCTCTTGAGAGAGGAACCTCCTAACAATACGCGCCGTGTCCAAGAGTACTGCCTTCTGAATCAAGCGCTTGATCCAGCTACCCAGCGAGAGCCTCCTCAGGTGTTGTTCGAGGCTCTTGGCAATTAAGCCATTGGCAGATACGACTATCGGCACAATAACTGCCGTATTCACGTCCCACATGTCAACAACCTCGCGAGCCAGATCAAGATACTTGAATTGTTTATCCTTTTCTGCTTTCACGAGGTTCTCGTCATGCGGGACCGTTATATCAACAATTATTGCGCGACGCTCGCGATCGATCTATCACCACAATGTCAGGCTTATTGGCAACAATAGTCCTATCAGTGATGATAGGTCGATCCCAATACAACGAGATATTGCCATTTTCGAGAACTGGGTCGGGCGCATACTTATAGTACGGCACCTCCGATTCCACAAGACTGTACTTCAAAGCAAGTTGCTGGGTGATAATCCTGGCAACGAGGTTGTGTCTATGCAAATACTCGCCGTTAGCCAGACGAGAACACCCAGAAATAATGTGTCGAATCGATTCTCCCGGACGGTGGCATGCCCGACATATGTCAACCGTACCATCCTTCACAATGTATTTCCGGTAGTTATTCGTCATCATAACTTCGTCCATAATTGCACAGACAAAACCTTCGGTCTCCCCGAACAGGTCACCGAAGCGCAACCAGGATACGGACGCTAAAAAGTCTACATCGGGACCATGTACTGCCCGGTAATAGCGTCCGTGAAGCTCCTTGCTTTGCCATACCTCCTTACGATCATTAGTGTCTAATACTTTAGGTTTGCGCCAGTTCTCGTTGGCCAAGGAGAGCGGAGTAAGACCCTTGTCCACTGTGACCACATCTCGGTGCATCCCCACGTCGGCTTCTAGGAAATATTCCCTGAGACTGCATACCTCACGGTTGTGCAGGGTCTTAGCATTTAAGAAGCCACGACCCCCGCACTTCCGTGGGATATACAGTCTCATCACCGACGACCGCGGGTGATGCATCAGATTTGCAGTCAGCAGTGAACGGACTCTCCTATCCAGGGCGTCAAGTTCTGTCTGAGTCCATTTGAGTATGCCGAAAGAATACATCAATACCGGCATGACCCAACCGTTGAAAGCGCGCACCTTATTACCACCTGACAAAAGACTGTTAAGTACTTTATTCAGGCGGCTAAAGAAGCGCTCCTTCAACGATTGCTTCATGTCAGCATTATTGATGCCTAATGCTTCCGACATACCCAAATATTTGTAGGTCTCTGTTGAAGAGAGGGATCTAAGGTGTATGGAATCCGAGAGTTGAGTTCCCTCTGATTCCATAATCTCCCCTCGCTTCACATGCATGACTGCACATTTGTCCACACCAAATTCCATCCTGATGGCGCTACTGAAAGTTTCTGTTACCTTCAGTAGCTTCATCAGTTGCAAGTTGTTGGGGGCAAAGAGTTTCAGATCATCCATGTAAAGAAGGTGAGATATGACCTGACCACCTCTCTTCAACCGATATCCTAGCCCCGAACCCTCCAGTAATGTACTGAGTGGGTTCAAGGCCAGGCAAAACCACAAAGGACTCAGACTGTCACCCTGGAATATGCCGCGCTCAATCCTTATCGGTTCGCCGCTACCTCGGATCCGTCGACATCCTGGATAGCGAAGGACTGTCTTCCAGGTCCCCATACACGACAACAGGAAGGTACGTAGAGTTATATTAACTTTATACAACTCTAGCACCCTCATGAGCCATGTATGGGGTACCGAATCATAGGCCTTCTTATAATCTATCCAACATGCGGACAGATCCTTTCGGGAGCGGCGAACCTGTTGGCTAATGGCCATATCAATGAGGAGGAGCTCCTTAGTACCGCGGGACCCGTTCCTACATCCATTCTGAGAAGCAGACATGATGGAATTAGTCACAATATGTTGATTAATTTTAGCTCTCAGAATGGATGTAAGAACCTTATAGACCGTTGGTAGACAAGTGATCGGTCTATAATTTTTGGGTTCCGCAGTACTACCTGATTTATAGAGCAGGTGGGTCACTCCTGTTGTTAAGAATTGGGGTAGCGACCCTGACTCTAAAGCTAATTGGAACTGGGATGCCAAGCGAACGTGTGATCTTTTGAACCATTTAATCCAGAAGTTGTGCAGCCCATCCGGCCCTGGAGATTTCCAGTTCGGCAACAGATGGACTGCACAAGCTACGTCTTGGGGGCTGATGGTGATAGCCCCCATTTCTGGAATGTGATCACACGCTCGCTCAACATCCCTGATCCAATCGCCCTCAGTGTGACTGACAGGCACCGACCAGATGCTGCGCCAGAATGAACTCATGGCATCATCATCCGGCAGGGGCGAGTCAGCCACACCTTGGTCCGGTCGCTCCCAAGCCCTATAGACCCACCTTTCGTCACTTTGGAAGGTGCGATTCAAAGAGTACCGCTCCACTCGTCGCTTGTACCGACGAATACGGCTTGCCCATGCACAAATCTTCTGCTTCAGGAAGTCGATACGTTCTGTGACGCGGGCCAAATAATCACGAGGATCGATATCGATTCCTGTGAACGCCCGCCTCACAAAACGCATCACTCTAGGGCGAGTATTACCCTCCCTGAAGCAGTGCAATTTGCCGATGAGTGCTCTAGCCTCACCGATACGCCGCTCAATCCTGCACTGCCAAGCTGGAGCTGCTGATTTTGGTCGCGTAGTTCTGTCACTGTCAGGGAATTTGACGTGAGCTACACGACATGCCGCTACAGCACCACAGTACAGGATTGAGTGGGTATCAGCAAGATCGTTACTGTTGTCAAAACAATTTGACAGTTCTGAGTCTAGAGCACACACAAGCGCCTTGTTTTTATTGTGCATAGGCAAACGAGGTAAACGTGGTCTAAGTTCCGGTGGTACGGAGCGGTACTCCCGAAACGCACTCTCCAAAGCGCTCCTCAATTGTGCGTTGCATTGGGTACTCACGGATATAACTTCGTCATGATCCTCTTCACAATCGCGATCGGGTCGCGGTGGCATACCAGAAGAATTTTGTTGCTGCACCGCGATCATTGGCGAAGCAGGAATAACTCGGTTACTCCGTGAGTCCGAGCGTAGTCGATCAAGTACGGTGTCATCCAGCATACAGTTACGTTGAATGACCCGCACCTGATCCGAAAGTCGTTGCGCCGACACGCTGATACCTGGCTCAAGCACCTGAAACAGAGAGAGCATCCGACCACGGTACGCAGTCAAGCTGCTTCCCCCCTCAGTAGCCCCATAATATGCGCGCATGACGTTTTCGTTCATGGACTGGGTCCATCGCATGCGCGACACATTTCCACCGGCAGCGGGGACCCTATTCGGGGCCTGTTGGCCTCGAGGTCCCAAGCCCGCTGGTGGCCGTCCTCTTCCTCGTCGTCGCGGTGGTGGCGGTGTCGACGGCGGGGAGAAAAACTCGTCGCTCGAGCTCGACGCAACTGCAGCGACCGGAGACACAACGCTCTCGGCTGAGGCGCGTGCCGGCGGCTGCGAGGCGGAGCTCGGCGACGAGCCCGGAGATGGTAGGTGTGCTTGTCGTTTTGTCCTGCTTCTAGTCAGCATTCAGATCGTATTTTTTGACATTTCATGTTCCATAATTCTGTTTGTATTTTCATATCCTTTTTTGTTGTATTTTTTAGTTTAAACTTTAATTTTGGTATTTATTGTAGATAACAACATACTTATTGTTCAGTATTGTACGATTTATAGTTATTTTCTTGGAAAAATAGGAACACATAAAATTTTTACGTCTTTCAGCTTGACAGGCGGACCACAGATTTCTTTATTATTAATATTTTCTTTTTTATAGATAGTTGTAACAGACTACCCTCTGGTAAATTGGTATGGTTTATATGGTAGGTTAGGGAACTAGGGTAATTAGGTTGCTAGGGTATCGCGATTGGGTTAGGTCGGGTCAGTAGAGTCTTAGGTAGTTCAAAGTATTATGAAGTTTTTATATACGAATTATTATGTTCGATGGTTAGTTTCTACCAGCAAGCCTTTTCAGAATAATAAAATAAGAACCAACAAGTTGTAAGGTCCTTATGTCTCTTACTATAGAAGGTATGGCTACGGAAAGAAGGTATGGCTACGGAAAAAGGAACGATAGAGGAGAAACGTTCATTCAATTCTGTCTTCAATACAACTTAAAAATCTCTAACACTATTTTCAAAAAATCTAATAAGCTTCGGTGGACCTGGAAAACACCTGATGGAAAATCGAAAAACGAAATCGACTTCATAGCTACAAATGTCACAAAAAGTATACAAAACGTAAATGTAATGAGCAAACTGCACCACCCAAGTGACCACAGAATGATTAGAATTACTTTAAATATAGTGGAAAATAAAAAATCCCGAGCTCACTACCGAGGCAAAGCATTTATAGACAATAAAACTACAAATGAAGACCTGCCATCCTTGTCCGACTGCGAAAACGATAGCGTGCACGAATTTAACAAGAAAATTGAGACATTTTTACTAAAAGGCTACAAAAAACGAACTGAAGATACAACTGAGAAAAGAAATAAAGAAATTATAACAAAGGAAATAGAAACTCTAAAAAACAAAAAACACATGTTAAAAAACAAGAAAAACAAAACTAGGCAAGAAAAGAAAAGTCTGAGTAAACTATATAGAACAATACATAAAAAAATAAAACAAAACATTAAAAAGAGGAGACTCGATACAATCAGCAAGTTCATAGAAGAGACAGGTGGAATAAAAAAGGCTTATAAAACGTTAGAAAGTACCAAGCATCTCATGACACAACTCCAGAATGCCTCGGGAATCATCGTCACTCATAGGAAAGACCTAATGTCGATAGCTACACAGTTTTATCAGAACCTCTACACGTGTGTAAATAAAAATCATAAGACACCAATGCCAAAAAATTATAAACCAGTTCAAGAAACAGTACCACCTTTTTTAGAAAGAGAGATAGAGCTATCTATAATAAAACTAAAAGCAGGAAAGAGCCCAGGACCTGACGGAGTGACAAACGAGATGATAAAAGCCGCGAAAGAGAAACTAATAAAACCACTCACTAAACTTTTCAACTGTATTTTAAAAACAAAAGAACTACCGGAAACATGGACATGCTCGGAGATAGTTCTACTGTATAAAAAGGGAGACCCCAAACTGATATCCAATTACAGACCCATCAGTCTTATATCCTGTCTGTATAAAGTATTTGCATCGACCCTACTAAGACGTGTAACAACGAAGATTGACGAGAACCAGCCTGTAGAGCAAGCGGGATTCATGAAAAATTTCTCTACCAATGACTACATACACACACTGAAAGTAATAATCGAACGGTTTAGGGAATATGACCTCCCCTTATACGTTGCTTTCATAGACTACTCGAAAGCCTTCGATTCAATTTCACATGACTCTATATGGCAGGCTTTAAACCAGCAAGGACTAGACCACGACTATATAGAACTTATTAAAGCTATTTACTTGAGAAGCACAACAAGAGTACGTCTAGACTCAAGAGGACCATCATTTCAAGTCGAGAGGGGGGTAAAGCAAGGCGATCCGCTCTCCCCAAAGCTTTTCATCGCAGTCTTAGAATCCATATTCCGAAACCTCGATTGGAGTGATGTGGGAATAAAAATCAATGGCAAGTATCTCTCACACCTCAGGTTTGCGGATGACATAGTACTGCTGTCGGAAGACCCGCGTAAACTTAACGACATGATAGAGTCCCTTAGCCATCACAGTGAGACCGTTGGGTTACAGATCAACTGGGACAAAACGAAAATAATGACCAATCGTGAAGAAATACCTATATCCATACAGTCTCAAACTATAGAATATGTCTCAGATTATACTTACCTCGGACATCTAATCTCAATAAAATCCTGTACAGAAAAAGAAATCGATCAAAGAGTAAAGAAAACGTGGAGTAAATACTGGGCTATGAAGGAAATTTTCAAAGGCCCCATACCCACAAAACTGAAAACGAAAGCGATGAACATCTGCCTAACGCCGGTTCTTACCTACGCATGCCAGACATGGTCCCTCAAAAAATCACTCTTAAATAAAATAAGAACCTGCCAAAGAGGACTAGAACGGAGTTACATGAACATCAAATTGAAAGATAGAGTCAAAAGTTCACTGATAAGGAAAAAAACAAAGGCGAAAGATGCAGTCAAACAGGTCCTGACATTAAAATGGAAATGGTCTGGTCATATTCAGAGAGCTACGGATCAAAGATGGTCACAAATAATCACAAATTGGTACCCAATATATAAAAAACGAAGGAAAGGTAGACCATTTAAAAGATGGAGTGACGACATCGTAGAAATAGCCGGAAACTTATGGTCCAGACGGGCAAATGATAGAGCCACCTGGAATGGTTTGGAGGAGGCTTTCACCGCAAAAGGCGGCCCTTACACCTAACAATACTAACCTTATTTAAAAAAAAAACTAACATTACTAACAAATAATTAAATAAGCATACTTAATAGTAGATAAGAAATACATATATGTAAGGGATTAAATAAAGCTAATAAATAAATATGTCTCTTACCACCAGCTGCCAGCGTAGATTGCCATGAGACTAACGGGTTCTGTTCGCATGAGGTTAAATAAAAGAGATGCTTGATGTCTTCTCAGCTATTTAATTTAATAGTGCACACATAGGTACAGGATCACAGCACCTGTCAAGCTTCCTTACACGGTTATGGTTATAGTCACAACACTTACTTTAGGTAGAACATACTACCATCTATCCAGGTCGAACCGTGGACATGCCACGCAGACAGCATTCACAGCCTGTGTGTCTTGTAGAATGTAATGCGTGGCTTGGAACCAGAGCTTGTCCTAGCTTACTCCATGTGTGCCAAGCGTAGAGAAGACGTTTAAATTTTTCTTTCATTAATATTTAAATAATGGATGGAACCCTGAGAACAATATCAGAAAGAATCCGTGAGCATTTCAATACCATAATCATGGCGGGTGATGCCATGTAATTGCAACAAACATGAAATAATTATCGATACATACGCTTATGCGGTTCCTTTATATTAATACACTTTCATTTTCGCCGCAGTCCCACTCCTGGTTCGCGTCATAAGAATTTAATTAGATTCTTTTGTTTTATAAATCAGTCAGCGTCTTTAACGTGTCCAGATTCCAAGAAGAAAAAAGGAAGCCAAAGGTTCAACGTCATCTAATCGCTCAAACCCGCTTCTAGGCTTTTGCCCTTTAGACCATGCGTTATATAATTAAATTTAATTCAACTGAAATCTATCACAATTAATTATTTGAATTTTATCTATGTACTTATTATTATTTTATTTAGAATTTAAAGTATCGTAAATAAATATGTTACTCTCTAACGCCATCTATCGATGAACTGTAACTATTTACTATTAGTTCGCGATTCTGTTACTAGATGGCGCTACCCGTCTAAAATAATCAATAACTACTTTTATACTTGTTACAAAGTAACTACTATAATATAATTCGTACCTAAATGAAAACTAAGCAATAAGAAGAAATGATATTTTATGTTGTTATACATAAGTAAATTTCAGGACTGTCTTAGCTCTCATTTCACATTATGTTTTTAATGGGGATCTCTATTTATTGTAATTTATTTTTAGTATTTATATTTATTTACGAACACAAATTGAGTAGTGGAAATTAAAAATACGTGTTATTGGCCTTTTATTTATTAGAGAATTACGCTAAGATCTGGCCCTTTTCTTTGTTATTTTTAACAATTTGGCATGATACTTAACTAAATAGTTGTTATTGAGTATAATATAATAAGCACGTGTGGTGATCCAAGTGAAAAAAAAAAATGTAAACAAACAAAAGTGGCGCGAAACTTTGAGTTCAGATATCAAATTCTTCATTACCACTGCTAATTTATGTTGAATGATGTATGAATTCGTCACAATACTAAATGACGAGTTATTCATCCCCCCTATAATGTTCCGTTGGATGTCCGAAAACCAATTTTTTTTTTTTGATTTTTAGCCCAACCCAGAACTGCCATCAAAATGGCGACGATAATATCGTATTTACACTTTTGGATTTTGTTATGGTATCTACGTTAAGAAAATGCGCGCTAAATGTAGAAAGAAGTTTTAATGGTGTGAACAAATCATTTTTTTTTTTTGTATTTTACCTCTTTAAGTTCAAATATATATTTAACCCAAATTCTCCCACTAGAATGTTTGTCTACATAAACGATGTTATTACCGATCGTAGTAATATCGTCCACGTACACATTAAGCGAAAAAATAATGCTCATAACATAAAAAAGTACTAAACCAAAGTGAATGAAATTCAAGTTATTATTGATTTTTCAAAAACCGCTTGTCCGATTTGATAAAATTACCGCTTGAATATTTGGGCAGTATACCTTTCCAAAGATTTTTTTAAATCGGTTGGCAAGCCATAGAGTTTCCCGAACAAACATCCGAATTGAAAACCTCCTCTTTTGTTTAAAGTCGGTTAAAAATAAAAACGTGTAAATCTTTTCTGCTTCACTGTCCAATGGGGGTTGAACGTGGAACAAATACATTTGAAAAATAAAATTCCACTTTCAACCCTTAGGGGTCGAATGTGGAAACGTTTAGGGGTCGAACGCGGAAGAGGGTAGAAAATCTTGGGGGTTGAACGCGGAATAAACCAGAAAAGCGGGCGTTGGTATTGTTTCATGTTATCTTTTGTTGCAGAAATACTCACATCGACTGAATTCTTAAAACAACACGCAAACATATCGTTAAAGGGCATCAAAAACTCCTCAACACTGACAAAGGTAATTTTTCCAAGGGTTCAAGATTATGGTGGCGTAACCATCTTACAAGGCAACGCTTAGAATGTGTTTTTGCTTACTAAGGTTATAATGGCAACCTATAATGTATTTCTGCTAACTCATCATCTGCCTAGGCTTATCTCAACTTTATTGGGGTCGGCTTCCAGTATATTTTACATTCTTAAAATCTTAACTATTAATAAAAACTATTAACTAGTTAGCTATGTACAAAAAAAAAACATTCAAAGGACGTCAAAGAATTCGTCCGCATCGCTGTCAAAGTTGAACCAGATGTAGCTGAATATCAGTATTTTACTCTGCACAACCCAGTAACTGGTAACTGGGTAATGCGATACCCCATGGTAAGACTGGTTGTCAGACTTTAGAGCTTGTGACTAACAGTTACGACTGTCAAAGATCTACAAATGACAGCCGAACCGGGACAAACAGTTGTACGTGATTTCCGAGGCACGGAGGAAACTCGCTGTGACAGATGGTCACCCATCGACACACAAACCTCGACAAGCGCTTCCCACTGTAGAATTACTCTCATTTACTACTTCGTAAAGCGTTAGGGTGCTTGTACACGGCGCATATAACCCGCCCGAGTGAAGATGCGGGTTATCCGCGCGAGTAACATGCCCAAGCTACTTGATCAAACTACCCACGTGGGGCGAGTACACGGCGCATTTAGCTTGAGCATGTTGAGGCACTTGCGCGGGTTACATGCGCCGTGTACAAGCACCCTTATGGTAGGTTACCAGGACACAAAGATTGTAAAAACGGATTTGGTTTCTTTAAAAAACAAACATTGGCATCGTATCGTATGAAACAATGGACAAACAAACTGAAAAAAGTTTTACAGGCCTATAAAGGCGTGATGCTTTCCGAATTGTCCATTTTAAACATTAAATTTAATGTTCGTCTTAAAATTGCTTCCTACCTTTTAGTTATTCAAATGGATCGCGTTTTAAAGACTCGTTTACAACCTTATTTTTATTTAATTACTTTAAAACAGAATAAAATTATTTTAAGTACTCCTTCATCACCATCTGCCTAGCCTCTTTCCAAGTTTTTGGAGTTGGTGAACTAGATGCAGATGAATTTTACGTGGAGTGACTGCCTATCTGACCTCCGCTACGCAAAATCTCGGTTAATAAAATACCCCTTAGTCAGACGGGTTGTCAGACTCACAAGCTTCTAACTAACAGTACCTAACGATTGTTCACAACCCAGGATCTGGCATCAGATTTGAAAGATCTGGGACTGGATTTGTAAGCTCTCCAAATGAGAACTGGGACTAATAGACTTACGTGCTTGCCGAGACATGGAGGAAAGTGCAAGATCGACGAGTTAGGTTGCGGTTCCACTGAGGCGGAGTGGAGCAAAGCGGAGATGAGTTGTGCCGCGATTCACCAATACACAGTGTCACGTGGCCAGCCTTGTGCATCTACCATGTGATTGGTAAATCGTAGCACAGCTCGTCTCCGCTCTGCTCTGCTCCGCCTCAGTGGAACCGCAGCCTCATTATTTACCACGCGGTCCTTCTAAATTATTTAAAATTCTTGTAACCAAATAAGGCTACATAATTATCAGTACAAGACTACATCCAAAGAGGCAACTGACTGTAACTCTGAAACTTTCAGCGAAGTATTTCAAAGACTAAAAAACCTATTACCGAGTAACAAATGAAATACGCTACACAGACTGAATATTTATCAGTGGCGGTACTTTGCAAACGGCTTTTATATAAATGGCCAAGTTTTATTCACAACTTCTAATGGGTACGTGCGTATTTTTTTAAATACATTTTCAACAAGTTCAAGCACAAACTTAGTAGCCAATTTTCTGGAGTGTTAGAGCGGTAAATCTGTTGCTAAAACTCTTTCAAGCTGTTCTCGTGAAGATGGCAGACCGATAGTATAGTTTAATGGAAAGAGAAAATTTGAGTGCGGACAGCAGGTTTTGTCGACGGAAGAATAGATAAAATGACAGATCGTAGCATTTTAAGCATGGTAATGTATAAAATATGAAAAATAAACGTTCTTTTCTACAATACTGTACGAATGGTGTCATATTTGTGCAAAAAAACAGTCGATTTGTATATAAATCACGATAAATAACTTTGTCTTTTCTTGGTAGAATAGAGATAGAATCGCTATGCTACGCCTGCTGTACAGATGACTTTCTTGTATGCCAAATGCAGAACAAAACAACAAAAAGTTTTCAACAAATCACTGAAATAAAACGAAATGACACAAAAAACATCAACTTTTATATTCATGTTTTCACACTCTCGTTTGTGTAAACTGTTAGTAACAAATGTTTGAATTTAATTAAACAAAACAGATTGTATTGATACACGTTATTGAAGCCATAGAGAACGGATTTATTTTCTAATCCAATTCACAAATATTGGAAATGGAGAATGTGTGAAAAGCGAATATAAGAATTTATTGTTCAATTCCAAATATTCATGCCCTTTCAAGTTCGATGATAAAACATTTTGCTTTGTTGAATTTTTTATGAAAAAATCAATGATATGGTATTGTAAGATTCTGGATTGATTTTAATCTGCCAAATAAATGGCTTCAATTATTGACAAGTTTAGCATGGTTTTTTGTTGACCTAAAATTTGAGTCTCGTAGGCAAAAATACAGAACGATATTTTTTTAAGTAGTGCGTATAATTTTGTTTATTATACACTTACGAAAATAAAATGCTTACAAAGTTATTTATCTGTAACAACCGTAGTCTACTGAAAACCTTACTATGAAAAGAATAAAGATCATTATATTTGAACAGTGAAAGGACTGGCCCACAGACTTTTAGTATCCATTTATCAATACTTGCCACATAAATAATACAATCCACATTTCTCTAGTAAAGAAAAATATAATCTTAACCTCCTTTTATATTTCAGTAACTTCAGCAAAAACAATATTATTTCACGGATAAAGATATCCCGACAAAAACAATAAAACATAAAGTCATTCGCAGCTGGACCCTTTTTTGCTGACGGTACGGTACAAAGATGTCGTCGGAAAAAGAATAAGAAAAGTATCGACACAGAAAGTATTCGATATGTAAAAGTTAATCGTGCGTGACTTTGTGTCTGACCATACGCAGGACCGGATTTGGGACGGAATTTTATTCGCTTTAATTTTTTGACACGTAAGTCATCATCTACCTAGCCTTTTTCCAACTATAATATTGGGGTTGGTTTCCAGTCCAACCAGATGCAGCTGGATATCAGTATTTATGGAGCGACTGCTTATCGGACCTCCACAACTCTGTAACTGAGTAATACGATAACTTGTGGGAAGACTGGTTGTCAAACTTTAGAGCTTCTGACTAACAGTAACGACTGTGAAAGATCTACAAATGATAGCCTTCCGGTATAGCAACTGTCATACGTCTTAGTACTGTAAAACGATGATTACGAATATTCATCATCAACCCAGAAATGTTCCCACTGCTGGGATACAGGCCTCCTCTCTGTTGGCCATAATCCACCACGCAGGCCCAGTGCGGATTAGTGGATGTCGCATGTCTTCGATTTTTATGGTTCTAGGACATGCCGGTTTTCTCACGATGTTTTCCTTCACCGTTTTGAGAGCCGTGGTGATGAAATTAATTACACAAAGTAATGCGCCTGGCTGGGTTCGAACTCACGACCTACCACTCGGCCACCATGACTGCTCTATTGCTTACTTGATCGCGAATATTGCGACGGGACAAAGCAACGATTCACAATAGATAATCGTGAAGAGCCTACAACACACTCACGTTATGGTGCCACCAAAGGTGCCTCTAAAGTCCTGACTTTTTTTTTTCGTGATACATATCGCATTTCTTGAGTTTCTATTGCGTTTCTCTGTTGACAGTTAAATTATGATCACTTGTTCTAGTGACAATCAAAGGTAAACATACTGACTTTTGCATTTTGCAATGAAACTGATAAATGTAAATGATCCCTAAAATCAACTATTCTAACGCTCTTAAGGCACTCCTCAACTTAGACTCATAGCAGTCGATAAAATATAGAAATGTCAAGTCATCCAAGTTTAGTTGATAACTGCTGGTACATTGACTATCAAGTTAGCCAATAGCCTTGCTAAGGACGTAAATGCGATATAATCAAAGTGAATAAACGTCCAGCAAAGATATATGATGTGGTATCGACGTAGCCGTAGACCAATCAAGATTATTGATTATAATCACGCGCTCAGCTGACGTTTACTTTGATACATTGACTATCACAAGCTTGCAATAATGGTTCTGTGTTAATATCGTTAGACAATTATAGGTTTCATTCCCCCACTCCCTCCCACAGAGAGGAGGCCTGTTATCCAGCAGTGCGAACATTAATGTATAGGTTGATGATGATGATTAGGTTCGATTAGTTTCTTAACTGCTATTATAAGTTAGCCACGGAATCAAACTTGCCTTATATGATAGAGGACTAACGGCCGTTCCCAATATTAAATCCCCATTCTAAAGATAGAAAAAGTGTTCCTATCTCTAAGTAAGGCAAAACCAAAGACAGAGATAGAAATAGTTTTTTTTTTTATGTTGGAACGTATTAATCTAGGCGAACAGTGTATAAGACGGGAACGCTAGGTATAATTGTATGTCCCCATACAGTTTTTAGAAATAACACAACATTAAGGTAGCGCAAGCGCCATCAGGGCGTCATTTTCAAGCGGCCATTAACAAATGGCGTTCTGTTGGCGCCTGCGCTACGTTAGAATTGCTTTATGTTTGCCTTAAGCTCAGATCAAAGAAATAGGCAGATAGAACGCTCAGAACACGCGAGTGGTTCCACCAAAGTTAATACAAAATCAAATCGAATTACATTCCATAATGTTTTCTTTGTTTTTGAGAACAACTTTTACAATGGTTAAAGACACGTGACGGCATATTTTGGCAAACAACAACAACGACACGCAGCTTGGTACGACGCGTAGCTTGGTACAGGGATTCGATTTTGATTTTGTATTAACTTTGGTGGAACCACTCGCGTGTTCTGAGCGCTCTATCTGCCTATTTCTTTGATCTGAGGCCTTAAGTATGTGTTTTCCCATCATACATCGCGTCCCGTCTTACATATTTTCGCCTAACACTTTGGGGATTATAGACGTAATTTTATGATTGTGATGTGTTTTTTAAAAACTACATGCACCAAATCCGACCCTGTCTCTCCGTTTCAATACCAGCTAACAAAAAGATTAGCTAGAGAACTACGAGTGGGTTGCTGGCCAAAGATATTATGTCCTATACCTATTTGAATCGTTATGAAATACGGAACTACTCTTCGATTTTAGTAGACACCAAATAAATTGGTAAATAAATAGTATTGAGAAAAGTGGCGCGACGTTTGAACTTTTTTTACTTTGGAGTTGAGTAAAAGCAGTAAGTAAAGTTCCGGGTATTGCTGATGTTAATTTTTCTGTTTTTAGTTTGTCTTTCTCTGTTTTTCAATTACTTATGTTTTTAATTATAACTTTCTTTGTTTTTAACCGACTTAAAAAAGTAGGTTATCAGTTTCACCTGTATGTATGTTTGTCCGCGATCATCTCGCGTTTGTGAACGGATTTTGATGCGGTTTTGAGAAAAGTGTTCGTTACATTCTGGGGAAGGTTAGTATATAACAATAATGGATATATCCGTATAGATCCGTTTTTGTTGCTAACTAGGATTGTAGATTTTCAAAGACACCGTTAATATTATGAAGATTTGTGTTGAATATCTAAACTAAAAAGACAAATATTTTTTTATTAATAATTAATTTGTCTGTTTTCATTTGCATCCAATGTATCTGGAGAAATAAATTCTTTTCTTTCGATAAACGAGCCTACATGAAAAAACACATGGCTAGCTACGCCTCACCATTGTGACGTAAAAATCCTTTCAGACCAAATCTCATTTCCCAGTGAAATAAAGGCCGGGAATCAAATTAATTTTCAAGGGTTTTGTTCCCGTTATTATTAATTTTCGTTTTTCTATTTATTTGAGAGCCACTCAATGCTGTCACTGGCCAGGTTCAAAGCCCATTGTTTAAGAGAATTGGGTTTTACGCTCGTTAGCATACGATCAGTTTTTGAATGCTGTGTTGTTTTGTTATGGAGCTGGGTTTTCATTGAGGTGGACTACCTGTGGGCGTTGACCCTAAAATCATTTAACTTTTATGGTTTTTATTTTGTTTAGATAGCGAAAGGTGTTTAAAACATCTGTTCTGTTTATTTTAATCGAGGTCCTATGTGCCATATACGGGGCATGCGGGTCCTTTACTGTTACTCGCTGCACGACCATGGACCATGCCCGGGTCGATGGCGCGTTGTGTTCCGCGTGCGCCTCAAAGAGCGTCAGCAAGATGCCGGGGCCCCCCTCTAGAGGGCCAAAGCCTGCTGGGGTCGCGGGACTTATCTCGTGACCCCAGAACATAAAGGGCTATTGAAGGACACCGTGGATTTTAGTCAGTCAGTCCCTCCCGCCCTGCCCGGTATGATATAACGACGCGAGTAAAAAAAAATGTGCCATATACGAGTATGAATGAATATCCTTTTTTATTGAGAAAAAATCATCAAATGAGTCCACCCACGGCGAGGACTGTCAGACTTGTACTGACTTACATACAATGTCGCTCTTGAACAGCCCTTTATGTTCCAGGGTCACATTGCAGTTACCGGATGAGACAGTCACGCGAGTCTGGCTGTACGAATATCTTTATAAAATGTGAAATTGTATGTTTAGATGAATTTTGCCGATAGGTAAAAAGAAAAACAAATTCAGATACCAAACCTTTCTGGGATTACTGACGTGATGTTATTTATGTTTATGGATGAAAGCAAACTGGAACACAGGAACACACACCGGTACTGAACTACTGATAGTGCTCGCTGTAGCCTCCACAGATTTATGACCGACATAAACAGTGCAAAGCTCAGTCTAGTGTAAATTTTAAATCAATTTTGTAGAAGCAGCACATTATTGGATGTTTTTTCAACGAGATAGTTGATTTAGTGATTAGCTGCGGTTACAATTATTTTTGTTTAGTGAGAGCTCGTGTACCCATTCGGTTCCCAGGTTGTACAGTGTGGTATAAAAAGCGGCCGCCTCCTTCTACAAAGCAGTCATGCTAGCTATGGAGGAGTCGGGACGCGTGAAGGAGAGGACAGCGTCCAGCTCACGACCCAGCCCGGGACTATCGGGTAACCGTGGCCCCGGAACATAAAAGGCTTTTGAAGGACACCGTGGAATTTAGTTAGCACAGGTCTTACAGTCCCTCCTGCTCTGGGTGGGAGAACACATTTGATGATTTTACCAGAAAAAAAAGGATTGTGGGAACAATAATAATTATAATTATGTAATATAGTTTTTTTCTCCGTCTAAAGTCATGTAAGAAAGCAGCCTGTGCATAAAGAATAGAAAGAAAAGCATCTTAGAATCTCGATTTTTATTGCGCGTGTAAGAAAACTTAAAATGGTAAAATAAAAGTTTACAGTTTTCTTTGGTGATTAATACTATTTGACAGAGTTGATTTTTACAACTTTAAATAAAAATAATTTTTCATCGAATCTCAACCAATGGGAGTCCTCTAGTATTTATAAAACTCCAAAAAAAGTGCTAAGGGACTATTATACTCTCACACATACATACGATAAATCAAACCACAAACCGTGAAATGCTTTCAGAAGTCCCTGTACAATACAGCTGACAGTTTTATAGGAGCTAAAGAGTGTCGGAAGTTGGTAATATACAGGGTGTTTGGTCCATCGTGTGCCAAATTGAAATGGTCGATAGAAGGTGTCTTTGCTATCCTTTCAGATCCCTTAACACCCCTCATGCCCTGTGGATTTTTTTTAAATCGACTTTTTATTGTTTTACTAAAAAAGACCCAAATTTTACATTCAAATGCAATTTTCTTTTTGAATATCGGTCGTAGACTCTGAACTTTAATTTTATTTAGATGTGTATTGTTTAAGAGTACTTTTAAATACAATATTAGTGACATTAGCCACCTAGTTTTCTTTTAATTCACTCGCAAAGTTAAAACATGAATTAAAGTTGTACATGTTACAGCTGTTAATATGGCTACAGAAAAAAAACTAGAAGCGACTGGGATCTTCCAACTTCCTAATTAATTCTCCAGTCTATCCCCTTGCTAATGATGTGCCACATGCCATAAAAATCTTTTAACAACTTTGTGAATTCACTAGAATTGTGAATCGAGTGCCCTAAAGCTGACATACAAAATTATGATTTTAAACATTTTTTTGCTTGAAATGATACCTGACAAACCTATAAATCTTATCTATAAATAATCTGTCTCGTATCTCTATGTTTTAGTGGGATTTACGAGTAAAAAAAAATTGCATTTTTAACATTTATTTCATAATTGTTACAAATCCTGCTAAAATTAGTGACCGAAGATGTGCCCGTGTTTAATGAACGTTTGCCCATGGTATTTCAAAACGCTGTCCTGCGCATTGGCGTTTGACTGTGAGGAAATATCTTAACAACATTACGCATTGTGGAACACATGTTCCACAATGCGTGGATTGGACGCGATGGACCTATTCCATGGCCGCCACGTTCCCCAGATCTAACTTCGTTACACTTTATGTCTAGAGACTTCCCAAAGGGCTGGTATAGGTACGCAACGGACGTTCCAACTAGGGAGTTACTAGTCCAACGCATGGAAGCTTCATTCAATACCACTAAGGAGGAAATACGGGGCATGCGGGCAATGAGTAAAGGGCAACTCAATGCCCGACCATGGACCATGCCCGGGTCGACGGCGCGTTGTGTCCCACGTGCGCCTCAAAGAGCGTCAGCATAATGACGGGGCCCCCTCTCAGAGGGCCAAAGCCTGCCGGGGTCGCGGGATTATTTCCTTACCGTGACCCCGGAACAGAAAGGGCTAATGAAGGACACCGTGGATTTTAGTCAGTAGAAGTCTGGCAGTCCCTCCTGCCCTGCCCGGGGTGGGACCCTGGGAGGACTCATTTGATGATTTTACCAAGCTAAAAAAAAAAAAGGAGGAAATACGACTTCGTACAACAACTGTCTAAATAGATATCGGGCCTGCATTCGCAACAGAGGCCAACAATTCGAGCAGGATTATGAAATAAACGTTAAAAATGCTTTTTTTTTTCAAGTAAATCCCACAAACACATAGAGATACGAGGCAGATGTTACCTTATATGAATGAGATAAGACTTATAGGTTTGCCAGGTATCAAAAAAGAAGAAAATAATTAATTTTGAATATCAGCCTTGGGTGACTCGATTCACAATTCTAGTGAATTCACAAAGTTGTTAAAAGATTTTTATGGCATGTGGCACATCATTAGCAAGGGGATAGACTGGAGAATTAATTAGGAAGTTGGAAGATCCCAGTCGCTTCTAGTTTTTTTTCTGTAGCCATATGAACAGCTGTAACATGTACAGCTTTAATTTATGTTTTAACTTTGCGAGTGAATTAAAAGAAAACTAGGTGGCTTTTTTTTTTTTTTTTTTTTTTTTTAACGTGGTAAAATCATCAAATGAGTCCTCCCACCCCGGGCAGGGCGGGAGGGACTGTCAGACTTGTACTGACTAAAATCCACGGTGTCCTTCAGTAGCCCTTTATGTACCGGGGTCACGGTGAGGAAATAATCCCGCAACCCCGGCAGGCTTTGGCCCTCTGAGAGGGGGGCCCCGTCATTATGCTGACGCTCTTTGAGGCGCGCGTGGGACACAACGCGCCGTCGACCCGGGCATGGTCCTTGGTCGGGCAGCGAGTTGCCCTTTACTCGCTGCCCGCATGCCCGCGCCTACGGTGGCCGGAGATCATCAAGCGACGTCCGTCGCCGTGGGCGCCTACCACTGCGGCTGGGGCGGAGGGAGGACGCTGTCCTCTCTCGCTCGCGGCCTGCCTCCTCCTTGACGAGCATTACTGCCTCGCAGAAGGAGCTGACCGCTTCCCACTCCGTCTCGCCCCGCAGCATGGCCGCAACCAATGCCGGGCGCGAGAGGTCTCCGCCTATCGCAGCCGTGAGGACACGTCGGTGCTCCGCCCAAGCTGGGCAGTCTTGCACCGTATGCTCCACCGTGTCCTCCGGGCGATCTTCGCAGTGGTGACACCCAGGCGTCTCCTCCTTTCGCATCAGCCACAGGTACCTCCCGAAACTTCCGTGTCCGGTGAGGACCTGCGTCAAGCGGTAGGTCAGGACGCCATGACTTCTCTCCAGCCACTCCTCAAAGAGGGGTCTTACCGCCGCAATTGCGGCGTGCCCGGCCGTCGGTCGCGACAGTCGTTCCTTCCATACTGCCCTGAGATCACGCCGGAGGTCTTCGCGCCGCGCCTCGACTTCGCGAGGCAGCGGGGTCACGCCCCGGCGCTGCGCCTCCACGCGCCACTCATAGACGCGCTGGAGGGCAGTCGCCTCCAGATCCCAGGGCAGCAATCCGGCAAGGAGGTTGGCCGATTCGCCGGCGATCGTGCGGTATCCCCGGATCATCCGGATAGCCATGACCCTCTGGCATGCGACCAACTTCAGTGGTCGCGTCCGGATGCTCAGGGCCCACACAGGGGCCCCGTAGAGGGCCATGGACCGCACGATACCGGCGTACAACCTCCGGCAGGAGGTGTTTGGCCCGCCGATATTGGGCAGGAGTCGCCTGAGGGCGCCTGCTGCCCGGTTCAGCCTCGGGGCCAAACTCAGGAAATGCTCCCTGAAGTTCCATCGGCTGTCGAGGACGAGTCCCAGGTACTTCATCGTCCTCCCGACGCCGATGCGAACCCCTCCCACCGTTATGTGGGACTCTGACCGCGGCGCATTCAGACGGCCATGAAAGCACATGGCCTCCGTCTTGTGCAGCGCCACGTCGAGTCCCAACCGCCGGATCCTCTGAACGACTGTCGCGACCGCTTCCGTCGCCACGTCGGCCGCCGCCTGGTGCGACTCTCCCTGTGCCAGGACGAGCGTGTCGTCAGCGTAACATATTACGCTGACGCCATCAGGGAGGTCGCTGCGCAGCACCCAGTCGTATCCGATGTTCCACAGGGGCGGTCCCAAGACCGATCCCTGTGGAACACCGCACGACATCTCTCGCCGGTTCCACTCTCCCCGGTGACCGGGGTAGATGACGGCTCTGTCCGTCAGGTAATCCTCGACTATACGACGGAGGTAGGTCGGCACCCGGTGATACCGGAGTGCCTCCCTGATGCAACTCCAGGGCAGGGTGTTAAAGGCGTTGGAGATGTCCAAAGACACCGCCAAGACGACCCTGCCCCGGGCCACTGCATCCCCCGTCGTGAGGGCTCTAACGCGCATGATAGCGTCCACCGTCGAGCGCCCCCTGCGGAAGCCAAACTGGCACTCCGACAGGTTCGGGCCCACCCGATTTAGGTGCCCGACGAGGCGGTCTGCAATGACTCTTTCCAAGAGCTTGCCCACCTCGTCGAGCAGCACGATGGGCCGGAATGCGGACGGAGAGTCCGCAGGGCGCCCGTGCTTCTGGATCAGGACCAGTTTCCCCGTCTTCCAACGAAGCGGGAACTGGCCCCTCTCCAAGCATGCGCTAAAGAGCCCCCCCAGTCGAGGCCCGAGAGTCCCCGAGGCCAGGACCCAGGCTTTTCCTGGCAGGCCGTCGGGTCCCGGGGCGGTATTTTTGGCTTTGAGCCGCTGTACCGCCACTCTCAGGTCTACCTCGGTCACCTCTGGAGCGTCGTAGACGTCGTCGCCGCTGTGGTCCGCGTTTGCGTCAGCTTCGTCCTCAGATTCCGTCGGAGACGGAGCCATAGGCGGGGGGTATGCTCCCCCCGCGATGGGAACAGGGCGCTCACCACATCCTCCACGAACTGAGGCTGGAGACTCTGCGTCAACGGGGGAGCCCAGGGGCGGAGCTTTTCTCGCACCCACTTGTAGGGGCGGCCCCATGGGTCCCCGTCCAGAGACTCCAGCATCTCCTTGCGGGCCAGTTCCTTGGCCCGCCAGATCTCGTCGCGGAGGACAGTCTTCGCTGCCCTGTAGCCCTCGTACAGCTCCGCCTCCACAGCCGCCGCGTCCGGAGGTCGGGTGCGGCGCCTGCGGAATCTGGTGTACCGGCGGCGCGCGGCAACGCACGCTTCGCGCAGCGCTGCTAACTCGCGCGACCACCAGTACAGCTGACGCCGGGCGCGTCCTTGCCGGACCCGGGGCATGGCCACGTCGCAGATCTCCGACATGGCCTCCCGGAACCACTCGGCCTCGTCGTTTATGTCGGCAGGCCTGTCCGGTGATGACACCCAGGCCCGCACGATCGAGGCTTCCAGGAATAGCTCCCGGTCCAGCTGCTTCAGCGCCCATCGCGGACCACTTGGGTTCCGTCCACTTGGGACCGGCGCGTCTGAGGTCTGGGCGGAGACGTCGAACCGGATATACCGGTGGTCGGAATAGGTCTCCACCTCCTCCACAACACGCCAGTCGGTGACGCGCGGCGACAGGTCGGAGGTGGCGAACGTAATGTCCACCACCGACTCGCCCCGCATCCGCACGCACGTGGGGACAGAACCCCGGTTCTCGATGACCAGGCCATGTGCCCGGGCCCAGTGCTCGAGCATCCTGCCCCGCGTGTAGTCCGTGTACCGGGAACCCCAAGCCACATTCTTGGCATTGAAGTCCCCGAGGACGAGCGCGGGGAGGGAACCAAGGGCGACGACGACGTCTCCCAGCTCCACTAGGGAGTCTTGGAACTCGGCGAGAGATCGGTTCGGGGAGAAGTAAACGCCTACCACGGCGATCTCCCCGAACCGGGCTGCGACAATCCCGCGCCCTCTCTGTACGCGATCGAGAGGCGGGGTACCGGCGGCGGCCGACGAAATTAGGGTCACCGAGCCGTCCAGGTCCGCTACCCAGTCGTTCCTGGGCGGGACAAAATACGGCTCGGCGACCACGGCGACGTTTATCAACCACTGCGCCATGCTCTGGAGCAAAAGATCCTGAGCAGCGGCGCAGTGGTTGATGTTCGCCTGGAGGAAGCGCAATGGAGACATTATTCTGAATCCATTGCGGCCTCCTCCAGGGCCCCCTGCGAGGGCGCAGCCACGGCGGCGGCGGCGGCGGCAGCGGGAGCGGCGGCGGCGGCGGTGGCAGTGGCGGCGGTGACGGCGGCGGCAGAGGGCCTACCTCTGCGCCTGGCTTCAGTGGGTGGAGCGCAGGACTTTCCCCCAGCCCGGTGATCGGCCGGCTTGCCAGCCGCCTCACATGCGAAGCAGTGAGGCGGGGCGGAGCACGAGCCGGCCTTGTGACCGGGCTGACCGCAGCGGAAGCACCTATCGCTGCGGTCCACCTCCGAGGTGCAGACGCATGCCGCGTGGTTACCCACTTGGCAGCGGTAACACCTCAGGGGTCGGGGTTCCAGGATCTTTACCTGCGCCGACACCCATCCCACCAGGAGCCTTCGGCCCTCCTGTATCTTTTTGGCCGCCGTTACGGGGCAGCTAACCGTTACGGTTTGCAGCCCCGCAAATCCAGGACGCAGAGCGCCCGCCCTCACCTCCTCGGGAGAGCACCCCCCAGTCCTGGCAACGGCGGCCACCACTTCTTCCGCCGTCACTGAGTCGTCCAGACCCAGAATGCGCATGTCTGCGCGCTTGGTGGGTCTGGAGACGCGGGCCTCCTCCGCATTTAAGGACGCTCTGAGCCGTTCGGCCAGAGCGTCAGCGGTGGGGCCACTGGCCGCGCCAGGGAGCTCCAACATGCGGGCCCCCGTTGCAGTGACCCGCAGACGGAGGCCGCCGGTGATTCCGAGCTCCCCAAGGTTTACCGCCTCGCGCGCCTTCGCGAGCACGTCGCGGTACGACACGCCCTTCTTGACCGCGTCCGGCTGCAGCGTTATCACCACAGCCGCGGTCTTTGGGGGGCGCAATCGCGCCGCGACGTCGCGCTCCTTTCGCTGTCGCCGCCTCTCCCTCCGCTTCTTGGATCGGGCCGCCTTGGCAGCCTTTCTCCTCTCCCCGGCCACTTGCCAATCGGCGCCGGCCGGAGGAAAACTAGGTGGCTAATGTCACTGATATTGTATTTAAAAGTACTCTTAAACAATACACATCTAAATAAAATTAAAGTTCAGAGTCTACGACCGATATTTAAAAAGAAAATTGCATTTGAATGTTAAATTTGGGTCTTTTTTAGTAAAACAATAAAAAGTCGATTTAAAAAAAATCCACAGGGCATAAGGGGTGTTAAGGGGTCTGAAAGGATAGCAAATGACACCTTCTATCGACCATTTCAATTTGTCACACGATGGACCAAACACCCTGTATAACTGTTGTAAATCATAAGGTGTGTTCTAGAGTCACTTTGTTGTCGGGCACCTGGATTGGTGGAGAGGTTTAAAGTGGTTTAAACTTGGTTTAAGTTGGAGAGATGGCGTTTAATTAAACGTCACAGTCGTAAATCGACGATCTCTACGTAGAAACGGACATGTCAAAAATCGAGGTTTACAGAAAAGAAAAATCGTTCTAGAAATAATTCTATGAGTACAGGGAATTCAAGTAAACCTCTGTACACATAATTGTTGCTTAATTGCTGTTGTTGGCTGCTACCAATGCTTTTACGATTGCTGCTAAAGCTTAACGCTCTTGATAGAGATATACATAAATATAATCCATGTGGACACCCAAGACTCTATCATATATCATCAGCCTATTAATGTTCCCACTGCTGGGACGCAGGCCTCCTCTCTGTGAGTGGGAGTGGGCCATAATCCACCACGCGGGCCCAGTGCGGATTGGTGGATGTCACATGACTTCGAATTTTTCGGCTCTAGGACATGCCGGTTTCCTCACGATGTTTTCCTTCCCCGTTTTGAGAGCAGTGGTGATGAAATAAATTACACAAAGTTACGCGCCTGGCGGGGTTCGAAGCCACGACCTACAACTCGTAAGTCGGGACCGATACCACTGGGCCACCACTGCTCCACTGACTCTATCATACCATATCTTAAATAAAAAAATAAATTACTATAGAATGGTCAACGTAACTGAAAAGCTTGTTACAAAATGCCAACAAAAACAAATGGACCACATGAATGTCCCAAATCATGAATTGTCCCGTGTCCTAGTTGTCCGTCGTTTGTCCGGATCTCACAACAGGGGACGATAATAAAGAATATTTATGTGCGCGCTGATGAAACTCGCCATGTTACCGTTATTATGAAACACCACTAAATAAATACGTACAGAAGGCCTAACGAAATTCCTAGAAAAATAAAATGAGTAAATAACCAGGCGCCATTAAAAGCAGCAGCACACATGATTCCGAGCGCGGACATGCGGACGTCGAGTTATGGGTGGCTCGCCGTCTAATCATGGACCATGCCCAGGTCGACAGCGCGTCTAGTTCTACGCGCGCCTCAAAGAGGCGAGCTTTTCGACAAGCCGATTTTCAATGTTTGTGTGACCCCGGAACATAAAGGGCTATTGAAGGACACCGTGGATTTTAGTCAGTACGAGACAGTTACCCGCCCTGCCCGGGGTGGGGTTTAAAAAAAAAGCCGTTTGTCAAGTCTGACATGACATATCTAGAGCGTCCACTAGTAAGATCTTTAAAATGGTCGTAGCGATATTTGACTCTATGCTTGTGATCTTTGTTAAAAACGGAGAACGCTCGATTTTCTGTAACAAGTATGTCACTCGTGCTAGCGTCTGTGAATTAAAAACCGCTCCGGTAGCATGTCGAGTCTCTGCGGTCTATCATTGCGATTGAGTGGTGTTGGTGTATCTTTTGGAATGCCAGTTAAAGACGTCTATGTGCGTGTACATTTGCGCTTACTCACTCTTTCTATCCGTCCAGAGCCTGTAGCCAAACGGCAAGTGACAATCGTTAACGTTCAGCAGTCGCTAATACATTTTCAACTTTATACTCCATTGCATAAAATTAAAAATCCAGTAAAGACTTCTGAGCGATAGCGAACGAAACAAACGAAAATGATCTGTAATTTTTGATAGATTGTCGACTTTATGCAATGAGGTATTAAGTTGAAAATGTATTAGCGACTGCTGAACGTTATCGATTGTCGCTTGCCGTTTGGCTATAGGGCAAGTACGTCACTTATGCTAGCGTCTGTGAATTAAAAACCGCTCCGGTAGCATGTCGAGTCTCTGCGGTCTATCATTGCGATTGAGCGGTGTTGGTGTTTTTTGATATGCCAGTTAAAGACGTCTGATATGCGAGTACATTTGCGCTTACTAACTCTTTCTATCCATCCTGGCGGCCTACAATGACGGTCGTAAAGCGAGAGTGGTTCCACTGTGGAAACGAGATGGCGCTAGACAACTTGTATATTTTGTCTCTTTCCCACAGCCTAAAGACGTTTTAAGACGTCACGGTAGGCCACCAGAAGGTATTACAACGTCTTAAAATCAGGCTAGTTCCAGTGAGTGAACGAGATGGCGCTAAACGACTTGTATAGCTCTGTCACTTTCACTCGCCGGAATAAGCCTGGTTTTAAGACGTTGTAATACCCCCCCCAGGACGGATAGAAAGAGTAGGCGGTCTGTTCTTTGAATAGAGACGATCTTCTGTGAATTTCTGATCGGTGGTCGCTTCGTAGAGAATGGGACGACTTTCGGCTCAGATATGCGAATAAATGAGGCATTGTTATAACTGTGATATTATTTAGAGCAGTTTATTTTAGGTATACCTAGGCTGTTTAAAATGTTTACGTATTTGCCTCGGAAAGAAAATTGAATTTCGGATGCTAAAATGTAATTTGACAATCGTTACAAATGTTAGTCTTAAAAGAAGTCTTTCAGGATGATGACATTTTGAAGCATTGATTAAACCCCATTCAGAATAAACAAGGTGCATTTTTCAACTTGGCGTGGATGGTTATAATCCGAAACCACCGAAACTAAGGAATTTCGAAAAACGTTGAAAAGAGTCTCGAGGACGATTTTGACGAAAACTAAAACTGCATCTTTGGATTTTAGAAGATAATCCTGGCCAAGAATCGAACCCGCTGATTTTTGGACAAAAATCACACAGTATATTATTACAACATTCGATAGTGTTGCTAATAAGGATCAAAATCTCCAAAGCAATGATGTGCTGCTCTGAATTTTCAACTTTATAAAAGTTGATGAATTCAACACAGTAATCCATTATTTTTATGACGACGCCATTTTTTAATAAAATACAGATCCGGACTTAACGGATCTCCGGATTTGTGAAACACTAAAATTCAATTTCGGCAGTAGTTTAAAATAAAGCCGATTCTGTTTCATGCATCGCTTAAGTCTGATATTATTATGAAACTGATAGGTGACACACACATAAAAAGTAACTAGTCTCTAGCATAATCTGTTTTTTTTAGACTGAATTGAAAAGAAAAAGTCTTTGTTGTCTGTTTTCTTTTGATAGAGTAACCAGTTTGAAATTAAAAAAAAAAAAAGGTTGCACTCCAGGAGTGCCGGTAGAAGTGAAAACTTTTTTGTTACTATGTTTTATTTTTAATTTGAATGACGTCTTACTCATTTTCGATCAGGGTCACGTGACCCTGACGCGAGTTTTAAATTTTTTACCCATTACAGAAAAAGTGTACAACGCCGCTAAAGAAGTTTTCACTTCAAAAAAAAAAAAAATATTCTATTGTAACAAAAAGATTTCAATTTTTTAAAGGGAAATAATAAACCGAGCCACAAAATTACTAACTCAGCCACTTAGCAAGATTTCAGGGACACCCCGAAGTTCGGTTTGGTTAGGTTCCTTTAAACCTTGTACACAGAAATAGAAGCCCTGCGAAGCAGGGCTTCGTCGACCCTGCTTAGGTAGATTTTTTTACACATAATAGGGAAACTTTATTTGGTTTGTGGCTGACTAAGTAATTTTGTGGCCAGTGTAGGATTAAATAGAAGCCGGTTTAAATAGCACCCTTTTTTAAAGTGATCGCAAACTTTTTTGATTTGTTTATATTTAATATCCAAAATCGTGACAGACGTTACAAAAAATGTCCAACAGTAGGAGTGTGTGTGTATTTTTGTCCACTAAGATGGGACCATCAACTTCTGTATCTGTCCCATCCCATGTCCATCACAATCAATGATATTCTAATATACAGACATGTTATACGCTTACAAAACAAAAGAAAAAACTGTTCCGCGCCGAGCGGCAGCACACATACACACTTTTTATTCACACATTACATTCCACTACAAGTGAAAAGGATAGCTTGATAAAATGCAATAAGAAAAAAGTGACAGCGAGATAAACAAACAGCGACACGCGTCATCAATCCCCCCGAACGTCGGCATCATAGACTTGCAATTGTCCCACGCAGGACATTTTCTGGTCTTCACTTTTGCGCGCTCATAACATATCTGTTTACTAAAATATCATTGATCACAATTGATAAAACAAGCTAGGTAAGCTAGATTACAAACAAATCACTATCAATAAAAAACCTGCCAAGTGTGAGTCGGGCTTATGCATAAAAGGTTCCGTTCCAATTATAATCGTATCTCTGTAGTATTGGAGCCCCTCCCCCCTAAATATTTATTTATTTCTGTTTTTTAGTATTTGTTAATATAGCTGCAACAAAAATACATCATCTGTTAAAATTCCAACTGTCTAAATAACACGTTGTATGAGGTATAGCCTACAGGCCAGTGACAGATGGCGAAGACTAAGGCCCGGTATCCACCAAAGCGGAGAGGAGAGGAGATATGTTTGAATAACCAATCAGATATCAACTGAAGCTAAGCGGAGAGGAGATGTGGACATCTGATTGGTCACAAATCTCTCCTCTCCGCTTTCCCCTTTGGGACCCATGACGCTATGCGATGCGAGTAGACCGATTCCAACAACAAGTGAAAATCAACCTAACCACTATGACATATAGACATAAAACACGTTGTATATCCTACTACTATTATAAAGGCGAAAGTTTGTAAGTATGGATGTATGGATGTTTGTTACTCTTTCACGCAAAAACCACTGAACGGATTTGGCTAAAATTTGGTACACACATAGTTTATAATCTGGATTAACACATAGGATAGTTTTTATCCCGATTTTATGTTCCCGTGGGATAACTTTCGAGTAGTAGCGGGTGAAGCCGCTGGCAACAGCTAGTATTATCTAAAGGTAGATAGATAAAACAAAACACGATCGCCACAACGACGTCAAAAGTGTAGGGAACCCTAAAAATAAACTGAACTAATCAGTAAATACTTTGGTGATTAAATTACGAATTAATAAATGTAACTCTTTGAAATGTCAATACATTAAAGCCACATTTTCGGTTTTAAAGCTACTTAGAGGCGATGTCAAAGGGACCCAGTATATTTGTCCAATGTCCGCGTCAGTGAATGGACAAATAAACATCAGTCGATCAAACAGCTACCAGCATGACCAGTTGCGGTTTACAATTAGAGGCCAAAATCGCTTGCACTTGGAGTTTGACCCAAGAGTGGGGTGTAGGCGATTTAGCCTGAGATTTCATTTTGGAATGACTGTCACTAAGGATGAGAGCAGTGGTGGCCCAGTGGTATCGATCCCGATTTACGAGTAGTAGGTCGTGGGTTCGAAACCCGCCAGGCGCAATACTTTGCGTAGGTATTTTATTTCATCACCACTGCTCTCAAAACGGTGAAGGAAAACATCGTAAGGAAACCGGCATGTCCTAGAACCAAAAAATTCGAAGATATGTGACATCTACCAACCCGCACTGATTATGGCCTACTCCCTCTCACAGAGAGGAGGCCTGTGTCCAGCAGTGGGAACATTATAGGCTGATGATGATGATGATAAGGATGAGAAAGTTAAACTAATGGTGTGTGGTCGCAAGATGATTTCCGGCGGTCATATTAGACGGGCGGTGAGTAATGGGTACCTCACCGTCCGATAATGACCAGACCCGAGTCGACGGCGCGTCATGTTAAACGTGTGCCACAAGGAGCTGTCAGCAAACAGACCGTGCCGAAAAGTAAATGCCTGCAAGGACATGGAATGCCAAGGGTACCTGAAGGATGAGGAGTCAGTACGAGTCTGACTAGCAATTCCACCTGGGGAGATATTTGATCCGGGGTCGCGGACCTGTTCTTACAGGTAACCATAACCGTGGAACAAAAGTGCTATTAAAAGGACACCGTGGCTTTTAGTCAGTAAGAGTCTGACAGTCCCTTACGCCCAACACTTAAGAGGGCTCATTTTATGATTATACGAGTATCAAGAAAATGAAAAGAAGGAGATATTTGATTATTTATTGGACCAAATTAAAAATCAAATCAAATATTTAATTTGTAAAACATAGATATATTACAGATAATAATAATATGTCAAAAGTATGTGCACTACATTTTGCCAAGAAATGGCGTACAAAATCAAATGGAGACAAACAAATAAATTAGAAAAGTGGATTAAAATATGTGTAAGTGGATTAAAAAGGTATATGTATGTGTCTATTGCAGGCTTTGCGTTACAATCAAACGGCATATATCACTAATAGCCTGATTAATGTTTCTGTTAACAAACAAATAATATTGACCGATTTAACCGCATTTGAAATCAGATAATGTAGTAATTCATTATTTTGCAATATTATAGCGAGATGGTTTAACGATTTGCCAATTTGTAAAGTAGACTGCGTTGATGATCTAGTGGTCAGAAGCACAACAGCTAAGCATAAGTTCCAGTGTTCGATTCCTTGGTCGAGCTAAATTTTATTGGGTTTTTCCATCAGTACTTTTTCATGCAGACAAGTTGTGCAGTGTGCACCCCACTGCGCTGAGCGTGCCGCCTTTGCTAATACTTTCATTGTGCACAAAGTTATGGAGTGGAATTCTCTGTCGGAGTATGTATAATATACCTATCCTGATAGCTGTAACCTTGGGGTTTATATGTCAAAAGTGGATAGGTTACTTCTAGGCATACTTGCATCACCGTCGACCACAAATGATCGCTTTCGGATGACTGAGCTAATAGCTAGTGAGCTAAAAACTTGACCAGCAATGTCACATGTCCTTTTTTTCTCATTACAGAAATTCAGGCCTGGCTGAGAAGTAGCGGGATTGAACCAAATCAGACATTTTAAAGATGAGATTATTTTGGTCTCAAAAAAAGTCCTTGAGGCATCTTGAAACCTTTATACCATAGGTCCATAGCTAAGGCAGGGCTCAAATGTTGGACACAAGCTACCGATGAATATTATTGATTTATATAGAATTGAATCAGTATGAAAACATTCACTCCCTTACAAACGTACACTTTATTTTGTGCCCAGTTGCTTCCACTTAACACATATTCATGAACTACGGTTCCCTGTGGGCGGTGATAATGTGCTGTGTCGACAACAGAGTATCTACATTTGCGCAGCGCACCTTAGATAAGGCTAATTTTAAGCTCTACAAATTAGAACCTTAAAGACACTGCCCTACATATTCTTGTCATCAAAATTCAAACACGCACAAACAAACGAGCTCATCAGAATACTGATAGCTGTTCGCACATATCACTTTGACGGATCAGAAGTTGATTGTGCGTTGTTGCGTTCATTTTAATTAACTTTAGCGATTATCGTTTGATCTGTTTTGTTTTGATTTGATTGGAGGACTGTTGTGTTGAGAGCTTTTACCGCAATAGGCACGCAATCAACATAATTGTTTGTAACTAGCTTCTGCCTGTGACTTTGTTATGTTGTTGGTCCCAAACCCACCAGTTCCCCTTCACATCGAAGATTGATGATTGGCCTTCTATGGCGGCGTCCTATTGGTCAGCGAAATTGGACGCTCCGCTCGAAAGCACGCTCTAGCGAAGACTAGTAGCGTGCACGCTGAACGCCACGCTGCACGCTGCAACGCCCCGCTGTACGCTCCGCTGCATGCCCCGCTTTTCCGAATTTGCGCCCTTAGAGAGCCAAAGCCTGCCGGGGGCGCGGGACTAACGAGCTGCCGTGACCCCGGAACGACTTTACGTTCCGGAATCACGGCAGCTCGCCGACACCGTGGATTTTAGTCAGTAAGTCTGACAGTCCCTCCTGCCCTGCCCTGGGTGGGAAGACGGTTTTGATGATTTTATCACATTTTAAAACTATTTATTCGCCAACTATTGGTTGAATTTTTATGTTATATGCCTATAGCTTTTCTCGATAATATTAGATTAAGATTAAAGACGTATACGGTTGTATCCTAGTACCTGACTGAGTCCAGTCAGGTACTATATAGAATATAACCTTATTACAGTAGTAATGCATCTGCAGACGTTCAGTTGAATCCAGTTTACAAGTAACACCACGACTGCTAAGTCACCGTACTACGTAGCTTTATTAAAATGAGAGGCCAGTTTATACCTACTGGTTTACCAACCTCTGTAACTGTATAATAAAAAGGAATACTTTTTCCTCATACCAAAGTGAAAAAGTTCTAAATAAGAACTTCGTTTCCTCTGGGATTAACCAATGGCTTTCACTATAAGAATATGGTGTATCCCAAAGGAGATGCCAGATCCTAATTTGCTGAAGACATCGGTCGATTCTTAGTTACGGATACTCAGAAACTTGAAAGTCTGTCAACCATTTCTTAGGAGCATTATGAATCGCAGATTCTGGGAAAACTAGGTTATGGAATGTAAGTTCGTAGCTACACAATAACAGCTTTAGTAATAGATTTACGAAGTAAACCACTCTTGTCAAAGTCAGTCCAATAATGGGTGGTCATATAAAATATATGGTTAGATTTCTGACAGTTCCTTGATACGTCGACGACACGGGCTAGTTCCTTGATCGGACATTGAGTCTCTCATTACTTGCCGGCCGCAGGCCCTGTCCTACAGTGGCTGGTAATCGCGCGTCTTGACTGCGGCCCGGTCGTGAAGATGCCCTCTCCCTCACGGCTTCCGCTTCTTCCTTTATTAGTATTTCTGCTTCGAAGAACGAGATGACTGCTTCTTATTCCTTCTCACCTCATAGCAGGGCCTGATCCAGAACCAGGCGCGAGAATATCAGCCTTGGCCCAATTTAAGCCACGCGCCAAAATATCCTTGCACAACTACACCGCTGTTATTTTCCACTTGAAAACTTCTTTCATCGTCAAGTTTACCAATATTGTTACCATATCTCTATTCCAACATGGAGTGTAGGCAACTTCCTGGAAGTTTTAACAAGGAAACAGCGTCGGTATTCAAAGAGAAAATGCAAATTGTGTCAGTATTGTTGACAACCCGACACGGCAACAGAAGTTTTAGATAGTTGTATAGAACTGTTCTGTCGAAGTGTTGCCGAGAGGAGTTTGAATAATGATACAGCTGATGTAGATGGCAAATCGATGCTGAATTGTAGGGTAGGTTAGAATGCATATTGTTTGTATGTTTTCAAGGTCAAACCATCAGGCAAGATAGTAATCAAACGCGAAACTTTCGTTAAATAAAAAAAAGTAAGTTATGGGCTGGGATCGTCAGGCGATTTCCTGCCAACGTAGACGCAGGCTTGCCGAGAGCATGCAATGAGTAGCTTGCCGTCTGATTAAGGATCAGTGACGGTGCCTCGTATTCCACGTGCATCTCATAGAGCTGTCAACAAACTGGCGGGAGTATATCGTATAGGAAAAAGCACCTGCTAGAGTGGACCCACACATGAATTCTGACCAAAACAATATCTGGTCTTTCAGGTACGAAATAAGAAAGACTTAAATGTTTCCACTGCTAGGATGCAGGCCTCTTCTCTGTGAGAGGGAGTGGGCCATAATCTACCACGTGGGCCCATTACCCATTCGAAGACTTGTTACATCTCACAACCCGTTGGATGTCTTCGAATTGTTTGGTTTTAGAACATGCCGGTTGCCTCACGATGTTTTAAGAGCAGTGATGATGAAATAAATTACATAAAGTAGTCTTGCTGGGTTCAAACCCACGACCTACATCTCGTAATATAATTTTATTTCAAACATATATTATTATAGATAGATAGATAGAATACACTTTATTGCACACCAAAATTGTTACATAAAACGGTTTTACAATATTTCAAATTCATTCATAATTCATTTATTGCAAGTGTACGTAAATATTCAAATCTATAACAATGTAAGATAAAGAAAACAGGTTGATTTATGAATTCCCTCACTTAACATGCCTTCAGAATACACCCTCTCACCTTTCCTGCCCTTGTGAGTTCAAAACCAAAGAATTTACCTGCCTACCGAAAAAAAAGGCTTTTCCTTTTAAAGATATATTGCAACCTATCAGTTAATCTCCCAATCTTGTTACCCTCTATCAGGGGTACTACTATTTAAGCACGAGACCCGTAACTTCGGCCGACGTTTCGGGCATTTCTTATTCTTTATCACTTACGGAAATAGGATTACTTAGTCATCATCTGCCTAGCCTTTTCCCAACTATATTGGGGTCGGCTTCCAGTCGAACTATATGCAGCTGAATATCAGTATTTTACATGAAGCGACTGCCTATCGGGCCTTCACAACCCAGTAACAGGGTAATACGATACTCCATGGTAAGACTGGTTGTCAGACTTATGAGTTTCTGACTAACAGTAACGACTGTCAAAGATTTACAAATGACAGTCGGGACCAATGGCTTTACGTGCTTTCCGAGTCATGGTGGAAACTCGCTATGACAGATGGTCACCCATCCACAGACCAACTTCGGCAAGCGTGGCTTAGCCCGGAAGATTGGCCTGCATGGCTGTATTTATTTAGCTACGAGTTACATATTATACGATTACCTACTTAGACAGATTAGATACATGAACTTAGTGATACAAACTAAAACTTGGTCACACCGTAATTGGACTGTTCAACCAGACTCCTGACGTGTTGTCAGAACTTATGAATTCAAAAGTTCAAAAGTTTCGGCCCGTGCCCGTATTTTCGTTGACAGGTAAAGAGAGTAGACCCCCAGTTTCGGAATAAATAAGGAGATTCTTTCAACAGATGCATCCATAGGGAGCGGGTTGTGTTTGTGTGTGTAAACCAATTTTTATGTACGTCTCGCTTCAGGGACTAGATTTATAGGCGGGCGAGAGACGTCGAATAGTTAGTTGGGTTCTATTAATGGCGGGTAGGTGGAAACGTACTTTTTTTTTACAACACTTTAATCATTTTCGCATACAAATGAATCAAATGCGAATTGAAAGAAGCTGTAAGGCGTGGGCCGCATAGAAAAGACGTAAGACGAGGACGCGTCGTAGACGTGTGAAAATGTATGGTGCACGTCACATAGAATTACTCCTTGGAATGGGCATCTTCGGTACTTTTACAGTTATTATATTTTGTGACTGGGACTGAAGCACCATAATTTTGTAGTGATTTTTTTTTTGTCTTTTCACAACAATTTGCCTGTAACTACCAGGCTTTCTTGAAATAAAAAGACTATTGTCGCTCTCACAGGCACCACACCCAAATCACACGTGCGATGTAAACGACACCGCAGGTGACTGTTGCTGTATAATTTACGACATCAATTCCCAAACTCACACGCAGCGTACGTTGCGTGCGATTTCGCGCTGTTTTACCTACAAAGGGTTTATGTGGCGTTCCACACTGGATTAAGCTGTCTGAAAATAATGTCAGGGTGTTGTAGAATGACGTACAGCGGGTCTACCGTGAAGTCTTAAAGCGAGAGTGGTTCCACTGTAGGAAAGAGACACAGCTATACAAGTCGTCTAATGCCATCTGGATAAAGTACTCATAGTACTGCGGATAGACAATTTTACTGAAAGGAAACATTCCTTTATTTTTTAAACTTTAACTTTAACAAATCTTTGAATGCAGTTTGCATTCAAAGATTTTCGAAAATTCTCTTCTCCCACACCACAAAATTATACCCTGTACTTTTATTGCATCTTTTGTTAGGGTCAATTATAAGGATAAAATCTCTCTAACAAAAATGATAAATTAAATGCTTTCTATTCAAAAATAAAGGAATGATTCCTTTCAGTAAAATTTTCTATTTGCTGTAGGTATTAAGAGTACTTTCCCTCTAGGTGGCTGTTTAGGTTTCTTGAGTAAAACTTCGTCGCACTGTTATAATATTGTTTATTGGACACTGTTGACACTGTTGTTACACTTTTATAATAGAAAGCACTCTTAGAAAACTAATTATCATTATTAAAGTTATTGGTTGCAAGAGACGTGTGCGCTCTGTTCCTTGTGGTGACGGAAGAGGGAGAGAGCGACATCTGTTGGTCGTATTTGGTATGACAACTGAACTGACGTTGACAATACTAAACATTCTCGGGCCTCCAAAGAAAGGAAAGCCTCAGTGCTGGTACATCTAAGTTTACACAATAATAAATAAAATTATTGAATTTAAATAGAACATTGAGTTTCATTTATGTAGTCTAGAGCCTTAACATGAATAGAAAACAGTTATATAATAATAAGGTAAGTATGGGTAAGGAACATAGCTTCGATAATATTAAAGTACAGCATTAGCTAGTTAACAATCTTATTTCTTTCATTAAGTACATAGATATTTACTTAATATTACACCACAATAATACCTAACAAGTATTATTAATTAGGTACTAGTTAAGTTTAGTTATCTTAGTAAGGAAGGTAAATCATATAGCATTTTTGAGAACATAGAAGTTAAACAATCTTAACTTCTACTTAGTTAAGTAAATAAATCTAAGTCTTAATCTGGATTAAATCTATATCTTAGGAATAATTAGATACTCACAAAAACTTATGCATAATAAAATTATAGTAAGTTACAACTACAGGTAGGATAAAATACACAATATTAGTTATTTAGACTCAATCTTTGTTAGGTAACAATATTACTTTGTTTACAGGTCTAGTAAATTCTCCTCTAGTAGTTCGAATCTTTACAGATCTACATAGGCCGTCCGTCTTGTTAGTGTGTACAGAGGTAATTCGACCTAAAGCCCATGAAGTGGGTGGACAAGCTTCATCTTTAATTAAAACTAAGTCTCCTACACTTAAGTTATTTTGCACCTGTAGCCACTTATTTCTAGTTTGTAATTCAGATAAATAGCTAAAATAGAATTGTTTCCAAAATCTTTGTTTATATTATTTTTTGATATACATTTAGTCTAGATTCGCTAACATCTAGTAAATTAGGTTCGGGTAGATCAGTTATAGCAGTACCTATAATGAAATGAGCAGGTGTTAGGCAAGTTAAGTCATTAGGTAAATCAGTAATAGGACACAAAGGTCTGGAATTAAGAATTCCTTCAATTTGAACCAAAATAGTATACAACAATTCATAAGTTAATTTAGTGTTAAATAGGTGTCTCTTGAGGAGAGATTTCACAGATTTAATCCCTGCTTCATATATACCTCCCATGTGGCTTGCAAGAGGACAGGTAAACTTGTACTCTATGCAATTTGCAGTACATAAATCAATAATTTCACTGTAACTAGTATCATTTTTGAACATTTTATAGAGTTCATGTAACTCAGTTTTGGAACCTTTAAAATTAGTTGCGTTATCTGTATATAAGCAAGTAGGTATTCCTCTTCTAGAAATAAATCTTTTAAGAGCACAAATAAAGGCTTGTGCAGATAAGTCAGAAACTAATTCCAAATGAATAGCTCGAGTAGCTAGGCATACAAATAGGCATATATAACCTTTAGAGTATTTGCAGTTTCGGGTCATTGAACTTCTTATAGCAATAGCACCACTAAAATCAATCCCTACATGAGTAAACGCACGGGTCAACGTGACTCTGGGAGCAGGAAGGTCTGACATCTGCTGCCCACAAACCTTGCCTCTAAACCTAGTGCATCTAACACAGGAATATATGCATTTCTTCACTTCACCTCTACCATTGATAGGCCAGTATTTCAGTCTTATGTTACAGAGTGTATTTTGAACACCTGAGTGAAGTAGTTTGAGGTGATAATGCTGTACCAAAATCTGTGTGATGTGGTTTTTGGCAGGAAGTATGATAGGATGTGCTTGATTGTATGGAATGTCTGAGTGTTTTATGCGACCACCAACTCTTAGCATGCCGTCTCCATCTAAGAATGGATTCAGTTTTCTTAGTGGGCTTGATGTGAATGTATAATAGCTTTGCTTTTGTGAAGTCTGGAGGTTAGTGTTAATTTTTATAGATTGTAGTTCCTGAATTTCCTTTGAGAAAGAATGATTTTGAGTTGTGAGAATTATAAAATTGTGAGCATGTTTTAGTTCTGTCACTGTTAAATGTGATGTATTTTTGTTATGTTTATTTTTTATATTATGTACAAATCTAAGTATGTATGCAACAATTCTGATAAGTTTAGTGAAATTGGAATGTTTTGTGAAGCTATCAAAAAAGAATGAATGATTGACGAGTGAGTCTGTGCAGAAATTGACTACTTTGATTTGTGGAGTTTGATTGTGTGATGTATCTGTATCTATACTTGGTGTCTGTGTCATTGAAGATGGCCATTGTGATTGATATTGAGTCAACCATGAAGGGCCTTGCCACCATAGTGTACAAGATTGAAGATCTTTAGGCATGACTCCCCGGGTGATCAGATCAGCTGGATTTTGTTTAGTGTTTATGTAGTACCAGTCATCACCGCTGGTGGTGTCAATGACCTGCATGAGGCGGTGTGTGACATATGTGTCATGTTTGTGCTTGTATGGAGCTTTGATCCAGTGTAGTACAATAGACGAATCTGTGAATAAATAAGTTTTCTCAATTTTAATTTTGTTATGTGTAGTGTTTATGAACTTTTTTGCTAATCGGGCTAGCAACAGTGATCCACACAGTTCTAAACGTGGTATAGATTGTTGTTTTTTGATAGGTGCAACCTTAGATTTAGCTGTGATTAGTGTGCAGCTTGTAGGCATGTTAAGGTAGGTTGCTCTTAGATATAGGCAAGCACCATAGGCTTTGTGAGAAGCATCACAGAACCCTAATAATATTATTTCCGTAGGTATATCTGTAAAATAATATCTAGGTATTTGTATAGCTTTCAAGCAGTGTAGTTGCTGAACATAGTTCTGCCAGATGACTTGAGAGTCCTTTGAGATCAAAGAATCCCAATCAATATTTTGTTTCCATATGTCTTGCATTAATATCTTAGCTAGAATAGTTGTAGGTGCTAGTATACCTATTGGATCAAATAATTGAGCTATTTGTGATAGTATGTTCCTTTTAGTGCAAGGAGCGGTACTATAATCAGGTATGCTAACTTGAATTGTGTCTTGTGTAGGTAGCCATTGTAAGCCAAGTGTTTTGACAGAAGTTGATGTAAAATTGTATGTATTATTTGAGTCTTCTGTAGAACTTGTGCCTACATGTGATAAAATGTCAGTGTGGTTAGATGACCACTTGTGTAATTGAAAACCTGCTTTGCTCAATAAATCTATAAGCTCAGAGCATACTTGTTTACATTGTTCTATAGTTTGACAGCCATACAAATAGTCATCCATGTATCCAGAGCTTTTAATGCAGTCAGCTGCCTGTGGGTGAGTATCTGAGTGTGTGTCAGCTAAATGTATCATTGTGCGACAAGCTAAGTATGGTGCACACTTTGTACCATAGCAGACCCTGCTGATCTCTAAACACTTGAGTGGTTCAGATCTGGAGTCTCTCCATAGCACTCTTTGTAAAGATGTCTGTTTTGAATTTATTTTTATAGCTCTAAACATTTTGACTATGTCACAAGAGAAAGCATATTTATAAAGTCTAAATCTGAGTATAATTTCTAAAAGGTCATTGTATATGTTTGGACCTTCATACATAATATCATTGAGTGATATACCAGTGGATGTTTTGGCACTAGCATTGAAGACTGCACGTAATTTTGTTGTGGTACTGTCAGGCTTTATGACTGCTAAATGTGGCATGTAGTAAGCATGTGTATCTATGGGCGAGTAGTCCTCAATGTAGTGAGCATGTCCTAACTGTACGAACTCATGTATGAATGCTTTATACTGTGTGTAGAGACCTGCATCTTTTTGCATTTTAGATTCAAGTTTTAATAAGCATCTATAAGCTGTGTTGAAAGAATTCCCTAGATCCTCTATTCTATCAACCTGTAGTGGTAGGTCCACTGTGTATCTGCCTGAGCTGTCCTGTGTAGTTGTAGACATGTATAACTCTTCACAGTGTTTGTCCTCAGGCGAGAGTAGCTTTTTAGGAGGCAGCTCCTCTTGCTCCCAAAAGGTTTGTAGTATTTTATCTGTTGATATAGGTGTAGAAATCATGCTAGCGTGCATAGCGCATTTTGGTGAATTCAGGTGGGTATCAGGTTGGTAGGAACCAGAAACAACCCATCCAAAAAGCGTTTCAATTAGGAATGGTAGGCGCGACCCAAGCTGTATGCGCCCAGTTTGCAGTGTAGCATAGAACACTTCAGCATTAAGCAGTAAGTCAATAGAACCCGGCATGAAGAATGTGGGGTCAGCGAGTGATTGAGCTTGTTTTTCTGGTATATGCCATGTTTGTGTATGTACAGGTGTGTGAGGTAGCGGCACTGAAATACTGTCCATGAGCAAGAAAGTTTGTTTGCTTTGATAGGTGTTGTAGCGAGATGCAATATTCATGTTTACACTTACTTGAGTACGCTCTTGGCTATTGCCTACGCCAACTATGAGGCATGATTGCTGCTTGCCCTGTAGACCCAGTTGAGTCACAAGTCTGTGGGCAGCAACGTTGACTTCACTTCCTGTGTCCAGAAGTGCTCGGGCAGTGATCCACCGGCCTGAAGCATGTTGAACCCGTACCAGAGCTGTGGAAAGCAACATTTGATATCTGTTAGTGTTTGTTACCAGTACTGTAGACGGTGTAGTGACTGATGTGTTTGAAGATTGAGTGTTAGTTGGCTGTAAAGAACTTTGTTGTATGTGTGCTTGTGTAGAATCTACTGCCTGTTGGCTTTGTAAAGGATTGTTTGTCTCTTGACTATGAGTTGGAATGTTTGCCTGTTGGCTGTGAGTAGTTGTAATGAGATTAACTTGTGGTTGAGGTCTATCTTCGTGTATGGATGTGTGATGTTTACCTTTGCATTTTAGGCAGTGAAATTTGGAGCACTTATGCCTGAATTTGTAGGGCTGTAAACAGTTGTAACACAATGATTTAGATTTGATCAGTTCAATACGTTTCTGAGTTGTAAGCTCAAGATATGTAGGGCATTTATGCAAAGCATGACCGCCATTGCACAAAATACAAGTCTCACCGACTGTCGCAGAGGCCACATGGGAGACTTTGACATTTTGATTTTTATCATTATTAGATTTACCATCATACAGTAATTCGAAGGCTGTTCTACGTTGGTTTAGGAAACCAAGCAGCTCGCTCAGGGAAGGAATAGAATTTTCTTTGCGGTTGATTTCCCAAGCAGCTCGGAGTGAATTGTCTAATTTTTGTGTAATTAGAAACACTAACAATACATCCCAGTGCTCCACAGGGAGCTGGATGGCTCTTAAGGAATCTAAACTTTGTTGTAGCAGAACCAAGTACTCTTTGAGGTTATTTCGATTGATAGTAGTAAAGCTAGTGATACTTTTTAAATGGAAATTTACTATTATGGTTTGGTTTTCATACCTCTTTGCTAGAATTTCGAGAGCTCTGGGATAGTTCTCCTCTATGATGAGCAGTGACGCTATGAGGCCCGCAGCCTCCCCCGTCAGCGCCGACTTCAGGTACTGCAGCTTATTCACCACGGGCAGGTCGGTGCTGTCCACGGACGCGTAGAATATGTTCTTGAACGCTGGCCATTGTCGAATGTCCCCATCGAACTTAGGGAGTTCCAATTGAGGCAACTTGACACGTGGCTTGGCATGGTCGTAGTGTGTAAAGTTCAATTGATCGGTGTGGCGTGAAGGTGATGCCGCCGCCGCCGCTGGTGTAGGTGATCTTGCCGTCAAGGTGTCAATCATCAATGCCTTCAGACTATAGAATCTGTCCTCGAAGGCGCCTCGCTCCTCTTCGTGAATGGCTTGTCTGTCCGCGGCGTCGTCGATTGATTCGATTCGTAGCTGTATTTCCTCGAACCGCTGAATCAGTTGTTCTAATTCGCCTTGTCGAACTTTGATTTCGTTCACGGAGTGTCGATCTGTGTCGAAGTTCTGCAAGTATTTTTCTATTCTAGTAAGCTTGCCTTTGATTGCACTTCTCTTCTGTTTGAGGGCTTGTAGATTAGTTTCGACATTTTCTTCTTCATTGTGAGACATTGTTGAATAATTTCATGTGTTGTTTCGCTGTTGCGTATATTGAGTTGAATCGCATGGGTGCGGTGCGTCGTAGTAGAAAAAGAAACCGCGTGGTTGCTTGCTGATCGCGTGGAGCAGAGACGAAAAAAGAAATGGCGTCGGTGTAGCGGAAGTTCAGAATGTTCTCGAATGTTCTGTCCACAGGTTGTCACTGTCGATAAGTTTTGCGTGTTCGCTGATTGGCCAATTAGAGATGCCGATGTACGAAGTATGTGGCTGTTGCCTACGCGCGATTGTAGATGTCGCTGTGTGGTATGGAATTTTGATTGTCGGTAAAACAGTGTCCGATTGATTTGTTCGATTTTTTCTTGAAATCTTGAATTTATTATTAATTTTCGACTGTTGTCGCTGGCCGTTGCTGGTTCGCCACCAAAACTCCTGAGTTTGTGTGGTGCGTACGAGCGCTGTTTGCTTCGTTTTCTCCGCCCCCACGCCAAACGACGACGCGAAGAAAAAATATGGCGATCCAATGTTGGCACTTCGAAGGACCAGAATGTTTAGGTTTCTTGAGTAAAACTTCGTCGCACTGTTATAATATTGTTTATTGGACACTGTTGACACTGTTGTTACACTTTTATATTAGAAAGCACTCTTAGAAAACTAATTATCATTATTAAAGTTATTGGTTGCAAGAGACGTGTGCGCTCTGTTCCTCTTCCTTGTGGTGACGGAAGAGGGAGAGAGCGACATCTGTTGGTCGTACCTATTTGGTATGACAACTGAACTGACGTTGACAATACTAAACAGTGGCATTACAAAATTCCACCCTGTAGGTATACACGAGTATATAATACGCACCGGACTCAAGTACGAACTTGAGTTTGTATATTATGTACGAAAAGGAAGGAGTATCAAAAACGTTTATTTTTCTAGCCTGTGTTGTCCCACTCCCACAACTCCTTCAACCTTGCCCCACACTAAAATCTGTTCAGTTCGTCACGTCATCTCCTTCGTGGCCTACCACGACCTCGAATCCCTGTCTCGGGGTAACGTCATGTTTGTGTTAATCAAAAAGGGAAAAATAAGTTACTGCGATAAAATTACATAGGTACATGTGACGGAAATTGCTCACCCACAAAGTCACCCTTCAAAGGTTAACGGTAACAGTTTTCTCACCTTAAAAATAACAGGAAAAGAAAACGATCTCCTATAATCCTCCGCCATTCCTCATTGCCAAGTCAGGGGCACGCAATCTTAGGCAATTTTCTCTAATATTGCCCAACCTTTTCTTTACGCACATATCGTTATCCCTGCAATATGTCAGGGACCGCAATTTGTACAGTGATCGGGTTATGACGTCAGAGATCGTCAGGTCACACACATTTGACGTGACATGTGTTGTACGAGAGTTTTTAGAGCGTCGTAAAGAGGGGGTAATGAGTTGAAAGGTTGGCGGTCCAAGATTTGTTAGAGGTTTCCTTTTTTGGCTTTTGGCTGTGATCGGTAAAAAGCTTGTTACATATTATACCTATAGTGCCAATATTATTCATTTAAATTAGGGTATGAGTCATTGCTAAGATTATAAAATATCAGTCATTACCTTTTGCCCGTGGCTTTGCTTGGTTAAATTATTAATTCAGGCAATCAATTCGGATAGGAAAATAAGGAACTTTTAAATTCCAGAAATATACAGGTGTTTAGGCGTAAAAAGATAACAAACTTACATTCACATTATACTGTGTAATAAAGCAGCTAAAGAATAGATCAAAAACAGAAATAAGTAGGCACCCATTTACATTAGAATAATCAATTTCACTGATCAAAACTATTAACCATCCACTTCCGAAAATGTATACTACGTAGGTATACTTTAACCATAGAAAATAAATAAAAAAACTTTACCCTAAAAACAACAAGAATTCAGCCAGAAAAATAACAAAGAAACTTGGCAAATCGGATCACACTTGAAGGTAAAAGGTAAAGAGCCAGGCAAAAAATAACAATCGTTCAGAAAAAAGGGTTACCGATGCGTGGTCGTTAATGTTATGGGTTTACGAACGAAATATAGAAAAAATATTGATGTTTTTCATACAAAAAGTTTTAATACATTGTTACGTCAACTGTATTACGAGACTTTTCCAGAATGTTACCGAAGTTTCCAGACGTTTCCACTTAGTTCGAGAACATTCCAGTATGGAACTGCGAAGATGTTCAAGGCTGTTCTAAAACATTCACACAATAAAGGCTATTTGCGGTAATTTATTGGAGACTTCTAACTGATTGGATTATAAATAGGGCGCACTGTGTTGAGTGGGGGCTTACATTCAAGGCACACTACAGGATAAGCAGAACACAACCTCCTCTAAGTAAAACACTGTTTTAGGCTATCACGGTTTGCTTCACAATTTAAAATGTCACTATAGGGATATCTTCCGTGATTATTTAATTTTATTATTTTGAGTTCCCGATATCGATACCGGAAGTATCAATTAACGTAAGGGACATTTTGGCGTAAATGAGTTATATATATCATTGGATTCAGAATTTCGAGCTCTATCGATTGGTATTATTAAAAAAATTCTATCTTTAAAAAAATGTCCCTTACAGTACAAAAATTTTGACCGCAAAAAACGATTTCGTGAAAAAAAATTGATGTAACAGTCATTAATACTTTTTCTTCTCAAAAAATTGAAGTAAGTCCCCGTAATAAATAATTTACTCCCTTACCTTAGTCAAAAATAAGTCGTTTTAAATGACAATGTCCCTTACTTTAAATAAAATGCCTCTAACTTTAAAAACCATGTCCCTTACCGTAAATAAAATGTCTCTCACTGTAAACAACATGTCCCTTACTTTAAAAAATTGTTTGATGATAGCTGAAGTTTATATAAAATGTTAGGGATCGGTGACACTTACGACATAAAAAAATCTGAAGAATTACCTCGAAATAATTTAAATGGAACAGAAAAGGGTAAAGAAATTTGGAAAATTACGGCATTAGACATAAAAAACAAACTATAGACAACAGAAATCAATCTGCAGGTGAAATTCATCATCATTATAATTTCTAAATATACCTACATAGGCTTCACCCAAGGAACACCACAGTGCACGATCTCCATTCTAAGTCGGACTGAGGTGAAATCACTACAGATGAAATACGTCAAACAGATATTTTTGCTTCATCTTTCACGCAACCCATGCACCTTTTATTCTGTCTTTTCCCCTTACGTCCGCTTTACTCTTCACTTCTACTTTCATTGACATCATACTAATATCATGTTTCGCACAATTCCTATGCCTTAATTCATCGACCTTTCGTTTCCATTAAAAGCCGCGTTGACGCGGTCAGAGTGTGCTCGGACCAAGTGGGCTCAAACGAGTAAGTTGCATACAAAGTGTACTCGGATAGTGGTTAATAATGTTAAATATTTTATAGTCAACAAAGAAAAAAAACTAATTTTGTTTTATATTGTATCTGAATTGTCAGAGACATGATAATCGAAGAGTTAAGACGGGAAAAACATAAGTCTTTTATAGCAAAAGGATAGTAATCTGTGAGAAGGAGAACAATTTGGACTATTCCTTTGATTCAACGATCACGAAGATCATCGCACATCTAGCAATTTTAACAAGGAACACGTAAATCCTGCTTCATAAACATCTAAAACTATAAAAAACTACTCTGAGCCAAGTAACCGAGCTAGCTCGGAGCTGTAGGACGAGGTCCGACTCGAATAAGACTTAAATCTGCAATAGCTAGCAGTAAAACCTGAAACTGAACTCATTTACTCTATAATCTCATTTCCATAGTGCTAAAATAGTATAAATTGTAGTAGATAATCTATTGTTACATTAAATTGCAACGCTGACAAAGTCTTTTACAATAAAATTTCGTATAATTTTCTATTTCTCTTGCTGCTTACACTATGCTCGACGGATTATCTCTAAAATTTCAGTAACGTAACGGTCATCTAAACATTTTTTTCTAATGTAAAGGACATGCTATTTTTGAAACTAATGGGTATTCCTCAATCTTTCGTATAAAACAAGAAAGAAGGGGAAATTCTAAGAAACTTTGCTCTGAACACCATAAAAATTGGACCAGACAGTAAAAAGTTATGGACAAAACAAAAAAATAAAAATCGTTTTTTGGCTCTCCTGAAAAGTCGTATTTTGTCCCTTACGTTAATTGATACTTCCGGTGTCGATATTTCAAATTTATAAAACGTCGAAAACAGTTGCTCGGTTCGGGTTGGTCGATTTCATGGAGAAGAACCGGCAAGAAACTCCATGGTTACTCTTTTAAAATGTGGTATAGTTTTCGACGCTGTTGCAAGCGCCATGATCGTGGGATGACAGTCTGAAGTCAATCATCCCGCGATGATGATGACGTTGAATATCGGGAACTCAAAATAATAAATAATCACGGAAGATATCTCCTCTAGATTGACCAGTGAAAAGGGTTAAAAAAACTAACTATCAGAAAATAGCGTCCAGATGAAAATTAGTGTTTGTTCAAAAAATGTTTGACGGTCGTATAATCTATTAATTTCCTGCAAAACACAACATAAAACTCCAGAACCACTCTTGATTAATTCAATCACAAAAACTCTCTTTATAAAGTTAGTTATTTTATTATTATGAAATAACAATAGAAAATAAAACCCAGTGCTACTAATGAACCTACAAAATAAATTCACCACATAACACACTCAACTAACGTTTCGTATCAGCATTATCATTCCACGCAAATACCGAAGCCAAATTCCGGCAAAATGTCACTGAATAAGGGTGCATGTACACAGAAGCGGTGCAAGATAGCGGAGCGGAGCGAAATGAAATGCAGAGCGGAGTTGCAGACTGTAGTGTTTTTCAATATTAGGAGAAACCCGCACCCGCACTCATGCTAGTAGCTTTTTAGCTCCGCTTTCTTTCTCTGCTTCCCCACTCGAATTTCAGGTTTTTTGCACTCGCGAATCAAAGTATAGAATCACTTCTTTATTTCCATCTGTCACCTTCGAGCTTACCACCGGGGTAGTGGTTACTCCGATTCCCCGCGCATTTGAGTACTTACTATAGTTAAGTTAGTTTGTGCAATCATATTGCTTAAGATTTCTCCGATTCTTCGCTCCTGCGGACAGGCAGCCATAAGAGCGGAGATAGGGCTTTGGTGCTAAGAAACGACGACACCATCGAAGAGGAGCGGAGATTTAGTGCAATTCATTCCTCTTCTTCTTCCTAATCAGTTTTCCCGGTCCGCACACTGACTCTACTCTTGTGGACAGACCGCCTAAAGCCTGGTTTCCACAAAAAAGTTACATCTCCTCTCCGCTTAGCTTCGGTGGAAATCTGAATGGGTATACAAAACCCATCTTCTCTCGTTTCCGCTTTAGTTGAGACCGGGCCGGACCCAGCATATTCACTGATTTTACTTAGCAATAGGATATGTATTTACGCTTCTATGGGAACACCTACCTCTTTTCACAGCTCAGTTTTGCTCCGCACCGCTCCACTCCGGCTCAGTGAAACCGCAGCCTTATTCTCTGAATAGAGCATGCCCGAACATTAGTGACATTACCATAATTAAAGCGTCGGACAGGCGTTTGTCAACGCGCAAAGTGTCGCCTTGGAAAATGTTATTTTAACGCTCATCGCTGGTTCAATACGCGTGGCTTATGGCTAATTGGTTGCAAGAAGTAAATGAGGGTTACTCGCAGTAGTAAGCGTGATTACTCTGCAGGTTGTGAGTTTGGTCCAGTACCCTTAGCACGAGTTATCAGTATTTGAGACGTAAAGTAAACTGGAACTTTGACAATTTTAAATTGTCAATTTTCAAAGAAAAACTTAGTTCCTTCTTCGCACATTATAAGCGCTGTTCCATTTTTTCATACAAGAAACGCTGTAAATACTGGAAAGACGCTCTGAAGTAAAAGAGTGAAAACTCATGTTAAAGGGTACCTACTGGTTGGGCATAGTGTGAATTAATGAGTAATTTAGGAGTAATCCTACAGTGGTATCTGGCAGAAAGCAGTGGAGACAGAAAAAATGAAATTAGTTCAAAAGTAGTTTTTTCAAAAAGTTTTTTACTCCTTTTTTTACCAACAAAAAACTTCGTATAATCGGCGTCTTTGTAAATTTACAATCCAAGAAAGCATGGGAAATCCATTATTGTTATATACTAAAACCTTCTCCAGAATGCAACAATCTGCACTTTTCCAAAAACCACAGCAAAATCGGTACAGCCAAATACGAGGTAATCGTGGATAAACATAAATACGTACCTATAGGTCATCATCGGCCTAGCCTTTTCCCAACTATATTGGGGTCGGCTTCCAGTCAAACCAGATTCAGCTGGATATCAGTATTTTACATGGAGCGACTGCCTGTCGGACCTCCATAACCCAGTAACTGGGTAATAAGTACGATACCCCTTGGTAAGACTGGTTGTCAGACTTTAGAGCTTCTGACTAACAGTAACGACTGTCAAAGATCTACAAATGACAGCCGGGACCAACGGCTTTACGTGCTTTCCGAGGCACGGAGGAAACTCGCTATGATAGATGGTCACCCATCCACAGACCAACCTCGGCAAACGCGGCATAACCCAGAAAATCGGCTTGTGCGGCTGTGATTATTTAGCCACGAGCTCCTCAAATAGGTACCTATAGGTATGTATCTATAAAACCCTCGATTGCACGTCCACTCTTCACCACTCCAATAAAAGCAGATAACAGTTTCATGCCTAAAAGTCCAATAAAGGCTTCTATCCAATTTGCCATGCGGTTTTCACGCGTGCACGGCGCGCACTTTGATGCTTGGACATAAGCGCTTAGTCACGTGGAGAACAGGGTGTAAAAAGGCCATTTAAACCGAATTAAAAAAGGACACACACAGAATAATATGAATTGCGATAAATTCCTGACTTTATTCATAATATGAACCGAGTCTGCGATCATTTTACGAAGCGGTTGCCAGCGGCGTCGCCTGCCTGTATCTTGAAAATTTATCCTATGGGTAAGTAATAGCGGAATAAAAAGTTATTTCCTATGTGTCAACCCCAATTAAATAAACTACCAGTTTATTTTATTTGTAAAAGAGTAGAATAAACATATTTAATTCCAACCATTAATCCAATCTTTCGCATTTCTAATCTAAGTTAGATAAGTTTCTTCTTTCTTTGTCGTGGTAAAATCATCAAATTAGTCCTCCCACCCAAGACGGGACGGGAGTACTGTCAGATTTATACGGACTGAAATTCACGGTGATCCTTCAATAGAATTTAGATGAGTCCTGCGACCTCAGCATGCTTTGACCCTCTTCTTTCGGCATTCCCCACGCATTCCCCGTCATTTTAATGACAGTTCTTTAAGGCGCGCGTGCAATTATGATTCTGTTAAAGAAGCCTTTTAGGCCCCCCAGGACCACAGTTAGAGCAACCACAACTTGATTATCCTATACCTGTGCTTGGAAAGGATCGTTCACTTGCACTGTGGTCTGATTACTGACTGTCAGTGCATGTATTGATCAGAATTTCATGCTAACTTGTTAGACGTGACTATTAATTAAAAGGGAGAAATCGTTTTTACTGTGTTCCGTCGGGGCAATAGAAAGAAAAAAAAAAGTCGGTGCAAAAGAATTCCAGTTACTTTAGGTGAGCTCGCTTCATTTTAGGCATCATTTTTGCTACAAACACTGATTCTATTTTTCATCAAAAATTGGTCTAACTGCTAAAGGATACTTATACTTTTGATTCATAATTCGGTTTAGTACATAATATATATTTTTCGCTTACTAAAAGAAATATTTCCCCACGAGTCATGAAGGCATCAATATACGTTTTCCATTTTATTTACATAATATTTTTTTTTTTAATTTTCCGATTTTAGATAGTCTACCAGCATTGGGAACAGGGTCCAAACTGCTACCTGGTTAGGGCTCCAGAGAGAGGCTATGCACCAGTGTGCACTCTTGGACTCGGTAGTCCAAGGGTGCTGATGCTTTCTGCATCAAAACCTTTTATTAAAATTATTATTAAACACTTTCAAAGTTTGTGACCTCTAAACCTTTCAAATTATCAATGCTATTAAAAGCCAAAACAACAAAGCACCTAAAATAATTCGTACATGAAATGTAATTTGTGGTCCAACAAATGTAAGTCGCGCGGCATTCCCAATATAATGCTGACATTAATATTTACCAGTGGTTTACAATGGGGTTAAGGGGCAGCCTCGCTCTGAAATTAAAATGGATGCTGCTTCTAGTAGGGGAGTCGTGCTACCAAAAATTTAAAGCATTTTCGTGATAAATAATTTAGTTTGCAAATGTTAGAATAATTTAATTGATTTAACCTACAATAATTAAAACTATACGAAAATTAATTAAATCTAAATATTAAAGAAATAACTGTACATTATAAGTTAATATTATTTAGTTTATTTTATTGTTTTAGGGCGACTTTCACCAAAAGTACACTAAATAAAATTTTAAACAAATTATAACTTTTGGTGAAAGTCGCCCCTACTGTGTGATAATCGTAATGAAATTAAATTATTTTAAAAATATATCATGCAAATCTTGTAACGGGGCGAGTCAATTATAAAAGTTGTAAAGAATAGACAGGTACACCGTGCAAGTGGTTTTTATAATTTGGAATAATTATAAGATTAGGAATTACACCATTTTAATTTCAAACCATAAATCAGTCAGTCGATATATTTTATAACAGATGGTGAAATCAATAATATTGTGGAACAATATAGGTTAATAATAATTTAAAAAAGCAGTAGAAAATAAATGGCGTAAAAAATAATACATTATAATATTATGGTGAAGCAAGGAATAAGAAAAAAAAAATTGATTGTAAAAATTAAAATCACCGCCGCTTTGAACTCTAAAGGTCAGCTCAGACCGAGACGTGACGCTGCGCGCACATTTCAATAGAGTTATTCAAAATGTAACTCTATTTTAAAAAACAAAAGATACACCTTTCGCAACGCAGCGAGAAATAGCGCGGCGCCGCTTGATGCGAATTAAAAATCTGACTTTGTTTACTACAAGAAAAGATACAAATTTGAAGTATCGTTGCGTCAGGACGCTTCGCGTCGCGTCTCGGTGTGAACTGACCGTAAGGAAACCGGAAGACTGCCGGTAGTCTGATTCCCTAGAAAAGCTTCTTTACAAAAAAAAAAACAGCCTTTAGAAAACTTGCAATTTTTAGACGCTGGCGCTGGCCTCCCGGACTATAGGCACTTTTTGTTTCGAAAACAATTGTTTAAAATTTTTACCCCATACAATTGTTTTGTTCATCCTAATGTGGCTTACAATACAGGAGGAAGATAATTATATGGACTTTTAATGAGGTGGTTTGTGTTTCTGAAAATTTTATTTCAAAGAGAACGACCCTGTGAGTTTTTTTTTTTTTTTTTTTAGTTTAGAAAGTTTTACGTATTTCAATAAAGGTTTATCTACACTAATAATAAAGAGAACAGACTTGTATTTTGTATGTAAAGACACTCAAAAATAATTGAGCCGATTTAAAAACAAAGTCGCCTATCAGAAGAGGCTGTATTGTCAGTCAACAACATAAAATGCTCGTTTATAGAATTGTCAGCAAGTAACATAAGCAAATACTACGAGTATTTTGTTTTATAATTGTACAGACGCCAGCACATCAAGCTATCACAATCTGTCAGATTTCTTTAATAGAATTTCAACCTTATCACAAGAGTAGAAGGTTAATGTTTGAGTGGTAAAAACTGACGGATTCGGGTAGGTTGACGTGCTGGCGTCTGTACATAATTATACGAATTTAGGGCTTGAACGCAAACGCAACGAGTAGGTTTTATTCATAAACTTCTATTAGAGACTTAAAAGCAAATATTTGTTTTCCTCTTCTATGTTAGGGGTTATGGTTTCCGCACTTAGTCCTTTAAGTGGACCATTGTGTTGTTTTCCTCTTTTTATTAGAGAGTATGGGCAGCTATTGCTCAGTCCATCGGATCCTTTTAAGTATGGTTTTAGTTAGTGAGTAGTCCTACCAGAAAACCAGAGCTGTGACAAATGTCGCAGCACATGCTGGGTTAGGAGCCTTTTGGCCTCGCACGGGACTAAATCGTTTTTTTTTATAATGTTTTGTGTGGGCTTACCTTTTGTTTTTCTTTTATTAATTTGTTTGTTTTTATCCATGTAATTTTTGTTTGTTCTGTCCTGTGTGTTGCAATAAATCTCTTTTCTTTCTTTCAATGCACCCAGCGCAGTAGGAGTTTTCCATAGCCAGTCTTTTTCCGAAGTCTCGAAACTTTCTCTTTGCCTAATTAGAATAAATTACTGTCATGTACTTTGGAGCTAAAAATTAATCAACCCACTTCGAAAACTTTACATCATTAAGGACATGACAAGCCAAACCCACTTCCCGAAGTTAACTTAAAAAATGAATACTGGCTAAGAGCGAGCCTTATTTAAGAATTTAGAGTTTCGTACATAAAATAAAAAAATGTGGAGGTTTTTTTTCTTAAGTCTTTTAATAAATAATAAGACTTTTCTTCACTTGTATTGTCTCAATGCTGGACGTTAAAACTATTGTAAAATTTATTTCTGTGAAAATACGGACACGATTTTTGTCCCCTGTTGCCTCAAACTCAAGGGACGCTAATTATCTTTTTTTGAGACATCAAAATGACTTCTGCCGTTCTCAAAAGAGGAGAAAGGCGAATCAAACTTGTACGGACCCACTATGTTCCTTTAATTGCATTTCCTAGGGCTGCGGTAAATCTCCGTAAACATGGCAGAAAGCGACGCTTCTTACGACGCCTTGTTGTGTCTAATGGCATGTTCTAAGGCTAAGGAATGACACACTATTGTATTACCTAGTTACTAGTTTGTAGAAGTTAAATAGGTAGTCGCTTTAGTTACGCGGTGTCTTGTGTGACGGGACGCGATTGGAACTGTTTCAACAAATATTATAAAATTATCATAATATTTACTTCGTGTAGCGTCGCATCGTATTCGCCGCTCACGCAGGACACTGCCTTACTCGATTCGACCCCGACGTAGTCAGGAAAAGAGTTAAATAAATAATATTCATAATGCCATCTAGTCCCAAGCTAAGCAGAGCTTGTGTTATGAGTACTAGACAACTGATAAACATACATATTATACTTATTATATTAGTTGGCAGATAATTATGACTTTTCTTCCGAATCGCTATCACAGCACGCACATCCCTTAAACTTGACATTAATTGTAACTAAACAATTAAGTACGGAACCCCAAAGAACAATTTACCAAAAGTTGGGAATTTTAAAGTGATTCCCCATTTTTTCGGACGAAGCATGCCCTTAACACATTCACTGGTCTCAGTAAAATGATTGATGGCTGAGCCCAAATTGCTCGGGCCCGTCTGCGCCTACTGGCTAACATTTTGGACCCGCTCTTTACTTCACTTCTGGCGTAAGTTAGAAGAGTAGAAAGAAAAACTTTTGTTTTATATGTGTGGCAGATTTTGAGTGAACCTTTTGAGTGAACCTTACGTAACCTTACGGAATTTGGTACAACTGTCTAGCTTGTCATGTTGTCACCAATTTTTAGTTCGTACCAGAGTGATAGAAATTAGAAACGCCCGAAACGTCGACCTAACCTACGGGTTTCGTCCTTAGGGTGCGTCCACATCTGGCGAATGCGCCGCAAATGCGCAGCTCGCCGTTTCCGAGCTACGCGCGAGCCGCGCGCGAGCATTCTCGGCAATGAGAATGAGAATTTAGTATGCCAAAAGGCGGGCGAGAAGCGCGCGTGCGGCACGCGATCTGCACGCGTGCAGCTTGCAAACGGCGCGCGAGCTGCGCATTTGCGGCGCATTCGCCAGATGTGGACGCACCCTTAGATAGTAGTACACTGGCCGTTTTTGAAAGTGAGGTTTTTTTTAAACGCTTCCACGATGCAAATTTGAAATTACGTGACATCTCTGACTTCGAAAAAAAGAACATCGTGTAGTAAACTGGCCTTATGGGATCAATATAAGTCTAAAGCCATGTCAGAGGCCTTTAGGACTCCCAAAGTGGCTTGGTCAAACCTTTTTTTTTTTACGTGGCATAATCATCAAATGAGTCCTCCCACCCCGGGCAGGGCGGGAGGGACTGTCAGACTTGTACTGACTAAAATCCACGGTGTCCTTCGGTAGCCTTTTGTGTCCCGGAGTCGCGGTATACGTATGTCCCGCAACCCCGGCAGAACTGTGGCCCTCTATAGGGGGGCCCCGTCATTATGCTGACGCTCATTGAGGCGCGCGTGGAACACAACGCGCCGTCGACCCGGGCATGGTCCATGGTTGGACAGCGAGTTGCCCTTTACTCGCCGCCCGCATGGTTTGATCAACTCTGACATCAAGCGGTTTCTACATCCTCACACGAAATCAAAGAAGTCCGTCCTCTTCTCCCTTAAACCACACAGGCACTCATGTCCGACACGCCAGCTCCAATTTGCATGCAATCAGCCAATCGTAACTGGATATTGTACCTGTGCTATTAGATTATTAAACGCCTTTGCTTTTACTAGTACCGTCGTCGGAGTAGTAAACGCTGGGTTGGATGATCGGGTTTTGGTTGAACTTGTTCAGTATTGAAGGTTTATGGGAAGGTCAATTTGACGGGAATATGTGAAAGGGATGAATAAAGTGTAAGCGGAGATTAGTACTGAGCATCTGAAGATATGATTGGTTTTATTCTTTCTTTTATTAAGAAGCGTTGCCTCACGATGTGAAGTTTTCTTGTGACGTAGGTGCGTTTACTAATACTAAAACTAGCAGCTTTTTTTTTTAGGTGTTAAAATCATTAAATGAGTCATCCCACCCCGGGCAGGGCGGGAGGGACTGTCAGACTCGTACAGACCAAAATCGAAGATATTTTCCTACACCGTTTTGAGAGCAGTGGTGATGAAGTAAATTACACAAAGTATTGGGTCTGGCTGGATTCAAACCTACATCTTGTAAGTCAAGACTGTTACCACTGGGCCCTTAGCACGAATTTTCAGTATTTGAGACGTAAAGTAAACTGGAACTTTGACAATTCTGAATTGACAATTTTCAAGGAAAAAAATTGTTCCTTCTTCGCACACCAAAGGAGCTGTTCCATTTTTTCATACAAGAAACGCTGTAAATACTGGAAAGACGCTGTAAAGTCAAAGAGCGAAAATCTTAAAGTTCATTAAATTAAAAATACAAATTAATAAATCCAATTTGAAAGACAATCAAATTCAGAAACAAAAGCACGTCGATTTCGACTTAATTCCCACTTCCCACGTTTAACTCACAAAAGTTTTTAACAAAGTTGTAATTTTCTTATTTCTATGCAAATCTTTTAAGTCACATCTCCCGAGAATGAGTTTTTTTTGTAACTTCACAAAAGTTTCGACGGAATGATTCCGTCAAAGAGTTTGAAAGGGTTCGTAAAGAGGTTTTAATAAAAAATGTAAATTGATTTACAACTAAGTAGTTGATTTATAAAGTTTCGTCAGAATAATCCTTCTTTTGATGAACTAAATATTGCAAACTATAGGTACTTAAGAGGAGTAGGAGAGAAATCACATTTATACAACATAATAATAATTTTCTTGCATCTTGATTCTTATAAATAATATGTCAAAAAAATCTAGCTAACCCGTTGTTTATCTGTCAGCACGATTTTATCATAAAATATGTTGTCCCTTATTTTTGTAACGTAATAAAGAAGAAGTAACGAAGTCTAGGCGCTCAACTAAAAGACTAAACACATTTCAAATTTATTGATTCTGTCAATAAGTTCCATCCTAAGGTTGTCTGGAAGATATCGCTATAATTTAAGCGATAAGACCGCCGGCGAAAAATACAAACTTACAATATTGTTAATTTTAAGGGTACAACTTAAAATTAACAATATTGTAAGTTTGTATTTTTTATTCATTTTGGTGTACAATAAAGTACATTCTATTCTATTCTATTCTAAGTCTATAAAAATAAAGATCAAAATTGTTCATAGATTTACGTGCAAATGTGAATTCCCCTTAATAAGACTTCAATTACTCTTAAAGCCTTTTTTAATAAGACCGCTGTTATCTCAACAAGATTACTTAAAACTTGTACTATGAAAAAAATCAAGAAAACTACAAAATTAAACATTTTTATTACGCACTTAAGATTATTTACAAAGCATCATATTAAATTCTTAAAGCTGGTACAGAATCACGACGAGAAGTCTCTCCGAAACGTCAAATAATGGAAAAGAGACTTGGAGAGACCCCTCACACTCACGGTTTTCGGGTGTCCTCCGAGTTTCTCGCCGTGAGTCTGTTTTGGGCTTTAGAGCAGGCAGTATTTTGTGACCCAGTCAAATGTACCGCCCGCCGGTACATTTGACTGGGTCACAAAATACCTGACGCTCTTTGTCACCGTAATCAGCGCACTCCCCTAAAATACAGAGTAATAAGTAAAATATATACAACTTTTTATGATCTGTACCCTTAGCACGAATTTTCACTCTTTTACTTTACAGTATGTATTTATTTACAGCGTTTCTTGTATGAAAAAATGGAACAGCACCTCTGGTGTGCGAAGCAGGAACTAATTTTTTCATTGAAATTGTCAAAGTTCCAGTTTACTTTACGTCTCAAATACTGAAAACTCGTGCTAAGTGTACTGAAAGTAATTATGGTTATAAACAACTTTTACTTTGAAACAAATTCTGAAAGATGAAAAACAACAGATATTTAATACAAAGTTGAATATTTTTTCGTTGACAGTGTAAAAACATTTTTTTTTTAAATAACACTTTCAAAGTGTTATTTAAAAAAAAAATTATAATGTAAAAGGCTTCATTGCATTCGACGGAGAGACAAGAACTCACTAGTCAGCGCCCGACCTTAAACCAATTAATTAAAATTAAGTAATTAAACGATGTCGGTACTTAATTTGTTCTAGAACTAATTACAATGAACTTTACCATCGTTTACATGTTAGGTCTAGAATTTAAATGAAGGCTCTAGATTTCGTACTGAATATGAAATGTAGACTAAGGACTCGATCCACTGACGGCATGGCATGGCACGGCGTGGCTAAGAATTTATTCGCGCCCATTTGATTTTCGACCAAACAGTGCAGGTAGTGACGAAAATATTTTATTTTAAAACGAAAACGTTACGTGTCAAGGCATTTCGCGGTTTGCCACTTTATTCCTCAGGATACTGCAGCACGTCCCGGTATTCCACAATATATCGCGACATTCCGCAGCATCAGATGACATGGATACTTCAATAAGTTTGCATTCCTTGTCGTGTTCCGTGTTTTCTTGTAGCTATAATCTTGAGATCTTCAAGTCAAGAGTGAATATGCTACTTCTAGGCAAGCGTGCTTCACCGTCGACCAGAAAATCGCTAAAAAAACGGGGCGATAATCTCAGCAGGTAACGTGAGTTTTTTCGTCTCAACATGAAATTCCGCAGGATGCTATAGTGTACCGTGCCATGCCAAACCGTCAGTGAACGCTGGCCCTAACTTTACTGGAGATTTTATATGCACACTTTTTCTAATTATGGTTCTAAAGATGGACCAACTTGCGCCAACTAGTCGGTGGCAATATAGATGACTAGTTGATAGCTTTACCGACTAATTGGCGATAGGTTACAACTGATTGAAAAAAATGCAAAAGATGACGATAGACGATTCCATTTTTGGAAAACATAAGAAATATAAAAAAAAAATACACAACCGTTCGTCATCTTGTAAAATTATACTACCTACAATTAAATGTGGAAATATGTTCGGATATTTAATTATTTATGATCTGAATAACGCTGGAAATGTAATCCGATTTGTCATAAAAGGCTGTACCTAGTAAAACTTTAATTTCTCTACGCAACTCTTTTGCAACTAAATGCTTGTTGTTCTCACGATTCGAGCATCACTCTAACGTTCCTACTAACACTGGATACGTGCAAACAAGTTCAACAATTTAGTACAAAAATATAGTGCCATCTGAATGTACTTCATCAATCGGTTTGGCAGGTGGTGGGTCCCTTTCTAAAAGACGTGCTCTCACTACGATGAGTGCCACGTTGGTTGCGGAGCACAGGCATGCGACTATCAGTAACCTGGAAGAAAAAAAATAATTATAATCTATCTCTCTCTCTCATATTACAGGAGATTTTTATAAGAAAGGCCTATGTTCAGCGGTGGAGCATACGGTAGAGAACTGCACCGCTTGGACAGAGCACCACCATGTCCTCACGGAGGCGACAAGAGGCGTCCAAGTCTTGCTCCTGGCATTAGTCAGGGCAATGATGCGAGGCAAGACGGAATGGGGGGCTCACCTCCTTCTGCGAAGCAGTCATGCTAATTTCGTTGCAGGACCCAAATTCATTCTCCGGGACACGTTGAGCTTCATTGTCTTGGTGCTTTTCTGGTGGTTGCCACTGTTGATTCTCGCTCTCAGGAGTTGCAGTGGTTTGGGAATAGTGTGGTGTAGGCCTCGATGGGCAGTCATAAAACGTTGAAACCCTCTTACCAATATGAGTATCCAAGTCCTGAGCTAGCTTGGAACAGCCGCAAGGCTATGTGTGTCATAGCGAGGTGCTCTTTCAACCCTGAAGAAAGCCAGTATATTCCAAACATCATCATTACTGCTACTCCTACTAGAAAGGCAGCTACGTTTGTCCATAGACATCCTGGAAAACGATAACAAGAAGATAAATACAGGGGCAGTATAGCTTTTTCAAAGATTTTCTGTAGGACGAAAAATTTAAACTGCAAGCAGAATTTGAACTAGCGACCTCAGGATTCAGTACTTCAGACGTTAGGGATGGATTGAAGAATTCGATGCTTCAATCACTTCAATAGACTCCGACGTCACCGTAAGATATTAAAAATTAATGAATTCGATGCTTGTAGACAAGACCTCGGTGGTTCGTAACTAACGAACAGACAGGCGGCGGCGGAGTCTTATTAATTGGGTGCTGTTTTACCTTTTGGGTACCAAAACCTAAAAATAAGACATTATCTAACAAGTAAGGACAATGCAGCCATAAAATGGCAGGTCCATTATTGCAAGGAAAAAAAAATACAATATGAAACTTAGAAACTTACCAGGCAAACCAAAAATGGGTTCTGTAGGGTTTTTTGTAGCGTTCAAGATGGCGAGTCCAGAAGCCGCTAGAGATAACGCTAACTGAACGACGATCAGAGTTATGAAGCAGGCGTAGAATGGGAACGAGATCACTGGAGTTAAGTTTACTGAAAAAAAATAAGACAATAGGCTAGTTGCCCTAAAAAATTTAATTAGTCCGTCTTTTAGATTATTCAAAAATAAGGGACACGTATTTTTTTATTTGTAAATTAGACCAAAAACTGACAAAGATACAGCGTGGCATTTTTCGCGCAGGGTGACGTCACAGGTAACTTAAATAGGCTATTATCTTTGTTATTTTTTGTTTAATCGAAAAAAGAAAAAGTACGTGTCCAATATTTTTTTATGATCTAGAATACGGACTAAATAGAATGTAATTATTTTGACCCTGGAAATAACCCTAATAATTTAGTGCTCAAAGCCTCTGCGAGCACAGCACGATGGCGGCGGGCGGGTGCGGGAATATCAAATATATTTATGAAACTACCAAAAAGGTGAGTTTCGTCTGAAGCTTACCTTATGAAGTCGTTGGTAAAAACACATCGCGCGCTGTGATCACTTTCCTTTTTCTGTATAAGGGAACAGTATACCCTATAATACGTGGATGCGGGGTATGATGGGAAATCACACACTTAAGGCAAACTTAACACTATACTACTTTGTCCTTTTGTAAAAATTCATATCTCTTTTAATGAAATACTTATGAAAAAAATAGAAATCATAGGGACATGTCAATAGCTATTATATAGCCATTGCCTTTTTGGACTTAGTATTAAGTATTTTGGGAATAAGTATTACTCTACTGTCATTATTCAGAGTGCAAACACTAAGATTGTATGGAATAAAGGCCCTATTTTATTTCCTCATCATCATCATGAGCCTAGCAGTCCACTGCTGAATATAGGCCTCTCCAATCGCACTCTACTTCCTCGTAAAGTGTAAAATATTTTGTTGAAATACATACATGGGTTTTCTGTAACAACAGTGGTGGTACCAATACAGGCAGCGTTTGGTCGAAGACGATCAGCCAGTGCCCGCACCTAGAAGCAATTTATGGATCAATTAAACTTGTTTCAATGGCCACAGAAAGCTATACATAATTATCCACTATAACTTTTGTTTTTTGGTTGCTAAAATCATCATCAGTAAAGGAACAGTGTATAAGACGGGGCGTGAGGTACGATTGGAAATCACACATTTAAGGCAAACTTAACGCAATACTAACGTAGCGCAAGCGCCAACAGGGCGCCATTTTTAATGGCCGCGTGCAAATGACGTCCTGAATGGCCTCAGGATTCAGTACTTCAGACGTTAGGGATGGATTGAAGAATCCGATGCTTCAATCACTTCAATAGACTCCTACGTCACCAGATATTAAATATTAACGAATTCGATGCTTGTAGACAAGACCTCGGTGGTTCGTAACTAACGGACAGACAGGCGGCGGCGGAGTCTTACTAATTGGGTGCTGTTTTACCTTTTGGGTACCATATAAGGCAAACTTAACACAATACTAACGTAGCGCAAGCGCCAACAGGGCGCCATTTTTTAATGGCCGCGTGCAAATGACGTCCTGAATGGCCTCAGGATTCAGTACTTCAGACGTTAGGGATGGATTGAAGAATCCGATGCTTCAATCACTTCAATAGACTCCTGCGTCACCAGATATTAAATATTAACGAATTCGATGCTTGTAGACAAGACCTCGGTGGTTCGTAACTAACGGACAGACAGGCGACGGCGGAGTCTTACTAATTGGGTGCTGTTTTACCTTTTGGGTACCATATAAGGCAAACTTAACGCAATATTAACGTAGCTCTAGCGCCGACAGGGCGCCATTTTATAATGGCCGCTTGCAAATTATGTCCTGATGGCACTTGCGCTACTTTAGTGTTGTGTTAAGTATGCCTTATGAGTGTATGTCCCCATTATACCTCGCGTCCCTGTCTTATACACTGTTTTCCTACACCCGCACTAGGTGAAGGTTGACTTGTAGATCTCTGTTCATTTATTATTAGATTATTTACCTCTAATTCCCTGGCCTCCTCATTAGTTTTACAGCTCACAGCACACGCTCCCACTTCCGCAACGCAAGTCACTGAAAAAACACAAGTACGTACAAAGAAAATTTTAAAATCAACAGTTTTTTTTTTTAATTCAGCTAATAGGGTCAAAAGCCAGTTGGGGTCGCGGACCCATCTAAATAAGTTAACATGATTCTGGAACGTAAAGGGCTATTGAAGAATCACGGTGGATTTACTCAGTACAAAATGAAGGAAAGCACCTGTTGTCGACGTTTTATAAGTGCCTATGTAAAATTGTAAAATGTATTTGATTTTGAAAAGAAAACCTCTCAAACTGGGAACTAAACCCGGGACCTCACGCTCAGCCGACGAGGCAGTTTATAATGAAAACCATAAAACGTAGTCTGTGATACAAAGTTAGTTTAGAAATAAAACATTTTGTTAAGATTATGAGAAACTGAGATGAATTTATCTTATGTTGCAAACAAAAAGCCTATTGTGTTGTGTATTTTAATTTGTTCCTCACTGTTGAGCCACAGAACTAACGGAAACGTTATCAAACGTGACGTATACATTAATTCTGTTTAAAACTATGTCAGTGAAACATCTATTTCCTAACGCTCATATTAATATTTTAAATGCGAAAGTAAATTATTTTGATAACTTTCGTCATCGAGTCGATCATCCTGTTTTGCGTTGTTAGTTTTACTTACAGAAAAGGACAAAGGGTTTCATTATACGTATAAAAAACATTTTTCCTGAGAAAAATATCAATAACTTTTTGATAAATAATAATTAAAAGATGGAATTTATAGTCAAATTCTAAATTAACGCGAGTGAATTAAAAAAACAATTCCAAAAATGACCCTGGCGGTTGAAGTACGTAGTCACTCATATGTCTCACTGATGGTGGCGCCTATGTCGGATCATTTAGTTCCGTTCCATGGTTGAGCTGAATGGTGCTGATACATTGTCAATTCATGAACGGGCGCTGTCAGTTGGAACTAGTCTTTTTTAACAGCATCATCCAACTCAATAATATTTGCTGGCGCTTATTTCGTGGCTTCAAGAAAACTCGACCCTCTCCCGAGCAAAAGTTATTAGTTTTACAATTTTACTTGAAAGTGTATTGTAGGAGCAGCAACGTGAATTTTGATCTAAATGATTTACGTATTAATAGAACTTTTAAAGTTTGTTAAGGCATTATTTTGTTAACCCCTTTAAGGCTTTAACCAAAAGTAACTGACATGACTTTGTCGCCCCTAAAGGCTTTTCAAGACTTGCTTTTGAACTTTTAGAAGTGGTATAGAATACTTAGACCACACTAATCTAAAGATTTGATTTTACCGACGCACTTGACAGAGGTCGTGGTTTCATTGTTTTCTTGAAGGACACGTTGGACGTCCGCCCTTATTGGAAGGAGCAATCCTCAAGGAGGCGATCGGCCCTCTCATGTCCGGCCCTAGTTCGGCCCATGTTACGGAACGAGGGCGAACGGAATGCAATCAACTTTTGCGAAGCTGTTCTGCTAGTAAAGAAAGAGGTAAATCGTGTGAGGGAGAGATAATCCTCCTTCTCATTTCCCAGCCTCAGGGCAAACATACTTTAGTCTGGAATTTTCATAAAAATGGTAAACATTTATGAACGTTTCAGCCTGAAATCTTAAAGAGGTTCATAAAAACCTCGTAACTATGATTAAAATGTAGGCCTGCGTAATATACCGATATTACATCGACGATACAACTTTTGATTTTAATTTTAATAAAACAAATTTAAATTTCCCGTAGCCGCAAACTGATTTATGATAATAATAAAGAATAATTTATGCTGTAATTAGGGCAGAGGGTCTAAAAAAGGTACTTACAGCTTGGCTAGAACGGGTTGAAACGGAACTAAAATTTTTATTTCTGACAGCGTTTTAAAATCTTTGATATTTGATGTAAACAAAGACCGCAGGTTTGTTAGATTTATTATTGTGCCATAAAAATAACGAAATAAGTGAAAAAAAAAAAAATCATTCAAAGTGCTGGTAGCGCGAAGACAGTGGCGACTTTCGGTTTTCTACATTTTTATGTCAAGCTGTAGCAATATCCACAATGATTCACTTTCGAGAATAAATAGCCAATGGCGTTGCTGGACATAAAAAGTTCCCGTGCTTTTCCCGCAACGCCATGGTTATTCACGAAGGTGAATCATTTGAGATGTTGCTATGAAACCATTTTATAAACCCTCAGGTCGTTGTATCATTATAATATATCACAAAATAATGTTTTGTTACGAATATTGTTGGCAACTTTTGGTTGGAAGCGGTTTGCATACAGGGTGATCCTGTGGCCTTCATAAGATCGTCTGCCCACCTAGTGGGTGGACGTCCTACGTTGCGCTTGCCGGTGCGTGGTCTCCATTCGAGAATCTTACGGCCCCATCGGCCATCAGTTCTGCGTGCTATATGGCCTGCCCACTACCCATACTTACTATAAAGAGTATATATACTAGGTGTGGTCATCTCTCGATTGGTGAATTCTCCTCTGAAGAGTCCATATCTGATGAGACTTTCGTCTGCCTGGTTTGGCGTGGAAGCTGTTGATGTGACCTGCAACAATTATCTTAGGTTATTGTACCTCTGACGGAGCCAAAGAGGGCCAAACGACTGACAGGCTCACGGGACTGTATAAACGTTTTAAAACCGCTTGTTCCAGTGAGTGAACGAGATGGCGCTAAACGACTTGTATAGCTCTGTCACTTTCACTCGCCGGAACAAGCCTGGTTTTATAGACGTTGTAATACTCCCCAGGTAACTGTGATCTTGGAAAGTCAAGGGCTATGAAAGGAACACCGTAGATTTCAGTCAATACAAGTCTATCTTATGTCCCTCTCGCTCCACCCAGAGAGGAAACTCATTTGGAGACTACCAAGCTAAAACATCATCTGCCTAGCCTTTTCCCAACTATATTGGGCTTCCAGTCGAACCAAATGCAGCTGAATATCAGTATTTTACGTGGAGCGACTGCCTATCGGACCTCCACAACCCAGTGACTGGGTAATACAATACTCTATGGTAAGACTGGTTGTCAGACTTTAGAGCTTCTGACTAACAGTAACGACTGCCAAAGATCTACATTGACAGCCGGGACCAACGGCTTACCCACAGAGTACTTTTACTAATAGGGCTTACCAAGCTAAAACAAAAGGATTTTATACAAGACTTTCTTTTGCCAACTGCTTCACCACCTTCGGTTATCGTAAATTGACCCAGAGGAACGTAATAAAATACGTATTATTTTATTACGTTCCTCTGGGTTAAAAGATAAAAGATATCCTATACGTTATTTCGGAATATAGCCTTCATATAAGATTTTCCCCACGATATCTCGGGTTATCGGTCATAGCGTGATGTTATAATTATAGCCTTCGCCGATAAATGGACTATCAAACAATTTTTTTTTATTGGTCTAGTATTTCTTCTTCTAGCAGTACGATCTCCTAGTATATGTAGTAGCAAATCCCTATACAACGGTAGTATTATGACATACTGAGTTATAGCTAAGATTTCACCTCTAAACTGTCTCCTTGTAAATAACTTTTATTTTCAGTGTTTCAGTAGCCATCTTTTCATGAACAAGTTGTACATTTCTAGGAAATTTTATCTTTATTATAACATGCAAAAGATTCCGTTGCGACGGGAAAAGTAATATCTTAGACTTTTCGCCGATCTTACTATGTTTAAAACGGTGTAGCTTGTTGAATTTTCTTTGAAATGAGGACATTTTCAAAGAACGTAGTGGAAATAAAACGCGGAAAACTTTCTACCTTAATAAGTTTAGGTTATTAAAATTCTCACAAGACTGTGCGTAGTTTATTATCAATTGATATGGATTTTATTGAATTGACAATAATAATAATTACGGCTTTATTAATATTAATGCTTACGTTGATAAACAATTTCCTCCTTAAGATTTTCAGTAGCAAGGTCAAACTCATATTGTCTGTCTCTGTCTGGCTTTAGAACTTCGCATAATGCAGTCACACGGAATACCTTTCCGTTTGTTTCTGGTCAGTAAGCAATTAACATGAAATGATAATAGTGCCCACATTTAACCAGAAATTAAGGCACCGACTAGGGCTCCATAGGGAAAGAAACCTCCTAACAGTATGACCCATTTGATGGGGTTGTGAGATTCAAATTCTGACTGGGTCTGGGGATTTTTACACGTAAAAAAAGAAGACCAGTTTTCCAAAAGTAGGTAATGCGTTCTAAGTCATGCCTGATCATGTTGCCTAATAATTAGAACCTCCTTATGGAGTTGGTCGAGGATTTACGAGAAATTGATAGTTTCTGTAGGCACATCATCATCATCATGTAATGGACCGGTATTTCAGGTCTGCTTGGAAAATCTAAATGTGTTATGGACCTTCCACACGCACAAGCTCCACCACAGTTCTGCCTGTGCAAGCCGGTTTGTACATGGAACACCGTGAGTGTGGTTGGTAAAACTGTATCACACGCCAGTACAGTGTGTACATTTTTTCATGCGAGAAGCTTGCGCGCAGGCAGAACTGCTTGTGGTGAAGCTTGTGCGTGTGGTATGTCCATTTATTAGTAAAGACCTTACAAAAGAGTAGGTATGGAGAGTAATTACACCTCTATTTATCTTTTTTATTTTATTTTAGATCTGAATAAACCCTGTAGAGTGGGTTAGTTCTGAAAAAATCCTCACGAAAAATTCCACCCTTAGGTAAGTTACATCCAGAAAAAAATTCAATAGCAGTCTTTAAGATTATTTTAATTGGATCAAATTGTAATAATAGGTAATTCTCTATCTACAGTTATACATTTTTAGCGATTGTTGATCGAAACAAAGATATGCTAATGACCGGATGTTACTAAGTTGGTTTCCTTTAGTCACTCTTTACATTCGTGGTATAACCTATGCATCATTACCTAATATCATAATATGACATTTTTTGTAATCATGAATGTACCTTACAAGTAAAAAAAAACTCCTAATAGGCCTCGGGTTTTATTTTTATTTTGGCCTCTATGTAGCCCAGAAGAAAAGATGAGACTTAGGTAAGGAAACCCTTCTTGTGTGAGTCCGACTCGCACTTAACCATTTAACTCCTATGTCTGGCGTCAAGTGGCTCGTCTTTTTTTAACCGACTTCCAAAAGGAGGAGGTTCTCAATTCGGATGTTTGTATTTTTACGTGTTAAAATCATCAAATGACTCCGCCCATGCAAAGCAGGACAGGGCTACAGGGAGGGACTGTCCTACTTATACTGACTAAAATCCACGGTGTCCTTCAATAGCTCTTTACGTTCCAGGGCCACGATTACCCTAAGACAGTCCCGCGACACCGGCAATTGCAACGTCTACGTTTCACATGCGGAAGCGAATAAGTCGACTACTTTATGAAACTAAGTAAGCACTGATAAAGTAAGTGACCAACTCACCCAACTATCACTAGCTAGTGCAACAACCACAATTAAAACACAAAGAACACCAGACACAAACGCACCAAAAATATACCCGCGGCGGGTGACCGCCATTTTGACCGAAAAACACAATACTAAAAGACATTTCCCTTTATTTCTATCAGTAATTATCACTGATAGTGGATTATCTTCTGATAAATAAGTGAATATTTTACGTGACTCAGTTTTTTGGCGTCCTGATAATGCATTGTCCGGTTACTTAGCTGAACTTCTATATTTTTGGCTTATCACGCAGTAGGTACTAGACAGAAGGCCAGATGATCTCTTTTTGGGCGAACAAAAACAAATAGTACCTAAATCTATTATTATTTTTATAGAAAAATCCTCAAAATTAGGCATTTTTTAGCGTGGTAAAATCAAATGAGTTGATACGGGAATACCTACCCATTTGCTGCCCATCAGACCTGGGTGGAGTGGTAGCGGATGGGAACCATTTACGTTCCAGGATCACAGGTTACCTGCTAAGACAGTCCGCGGCCCGGCAGGCGTTTCATCGGCTGCAGGTTTTTGCGCGAACATAAAGGCGCACGCAGTATATGCGTTCTCAATTTTCTCGCCGTCCTCACTGCTGACGAATATATTACACGTAATCGTAAGATTCGTGTTACACCAGTCTGGACCCGGCTTTAGGTATACATTTTGTTGTTACTGTTACTGTCAGCCTGTATCATCCCACTGCTGGGCAAAGGCCTCTCCCCATGACTTCCAGCTATTTAGATCTAAGGCTAGTGTGAGCCACTGGTTGTTAGTTTTGTCCAGCTCATACCGCCATCTTCTGCGAGGTCTGCCGCGACGCCTTCTGGCTGTGTTAGGGCTCCACATGGTGGTGATTTTGGCATGTTCATTGTTGTGAGTTCATGGGGCATACGGCAGACGTGGCCAGCCCAGTCCCACTTCAGCTTAGCGGCCATTTTAGCAACGAACATTTTGTTGTAATATCAAAAAATGCAATGAATGCGTTTATCATGTAAAGGAAATAAAATAAAGGAAATTCAATATCTTCAATCTACGGATAAGATTCGTATCTTATCAAAATCAGTAGATCCGATCTTCTAACTATAAAAATCAAAGAATAATAGACAAGTAATTGTTGATAAAACACACCGGTAATATCTAACATATACTGGGTGAATTTTTAACTCGGCGTGGATAACTAAATCCGGAGCTATAAGGAATATCAAAAAACTCTCAAAGGAGTCTCGGGCCGCATTGACGAAAACTAAAACTGCATCATTGGATTTTAGAAAAATCAATAATCCTTGCCAGGAATCAAACCCGCTGATTTTGGAAAAAAAAAACATCACACCCTGTATTATTACACCATTCGATAGTGTTGCTAATAAGGATCAAATTCTGGAAAGTCATCATACGAAGGTGGCTGGTGGGATGAGGTCGAGGACTTCTTGGGCACACTCACCGAAGTACAGTGGCCGGCTGGCCGGCACGTTAGTTGGCAAGAGTCGTTAGATACGCAGAAGTCATTTTGTAGATCTCTTTGGTGGTCATGCGGGTCGCGGGGTATGAGGTAGTGCCGATCCGAGCACGTGATTGGTGCGTCACTCGTTTGTACCCCTCGCACCCAGTATACGCGCTCTCGCTTACTCTTGTGTGCCGCTAAATGCGATGCGCAAACTGACCCCCACTACACCATAATCTTGCCAACTTACTTGCCGGGTCCTGTAAATATTTATAGATGCGATTATTTGGGCCCATAAAGTTTTTTAGCCACGAAACCACTCATTCAAGCAATTTTCCAAAATTTCAAACATCTCATAGGCTATTATTAAAGCTAAAAATAAAACACACACAAGAACGTTTCACTATTTATTTATTTAATTTGCTGAAGCTTCGAGTTAAAAATATAATTATAATTTCAATATTATTATTACATAATTTCATAAAATATACATATTGTACAACATTATCATACATTTAATGAGAAATAATTTATAAGACACTAGAGAACAATGACGTAATTCGACGTCTCTCGCGATTGCCATCCAAAGGAAATAGAACTTTGTCCAAAAGTGCATAAGGATTATAATCATTTGGAAGTGACAAATACACAAAATAGCTACTCATAAGATTGTTTGAAAATTCAAAAACAACTCCTTTACTACAATAATAAGCTTTAACGTCTAGAAAATACAGTTTATTTTTCGCTGCATCTATTTAACGACCTTTTTATAGTACACATCATTCTATATATATTCAACTTTATCTAAATATTCATAAAGTTGTGTTTTAAGTGGAAGTAAGACTGATTTAGTTTTTTAACATTTAAGAATCTATTATTGTTTATTGCTGTGGTCAATTATAGTAAATCGTTGAACATTACAATTCCATTTACTCATTGGTCAGTGTAAAATGAACTTTATCAGCGTTACTACAAAAACTTTAACATCTATTGAACACTTGTCTAAAAAAAGTGTGACTGCAAAACGGACTTTATTACAACGTCATAATCTGACATTTTTTAGGCAAGTGTTTAACAGACGTTTAAAAGATTTTGTGGTACCACGGTATAATATAATGTTCAACCGTACAGTAGATTTATGTTTTAAATGTTTATTGCTGTGTGTAAATCTTAGAACAATATTATTGCAGTTATAATCTCTACGGATTTTCAAAATATATTTTCTTAGTACAGAATCATTTTAACACTAGTTTAGAATTAATAAATTAATCTACATCGAAAAATATAAGCGCAATTATTGTTTATTTAGATATTGTTATTTTAAGTAAACTATTAGTAGTTGGATAATAAATTTGTACTATGTACTAATAAAATATTGCTGCTATATTAAAATAATTGGTTAAGTTTTGCGTCTCGTCCAAAGACCAAGAGTATCGATTCAAAAAACATCCTTATAACTAGAAAAGTAAAGATGACTATTATTTTGGCTGACTTCTCACCAGTGTCAGCAAAGAAATAAGAACCTTATTTCGAAAACAATAAAGGCCATTGTTAAAGAACAAACAGTAGTTAGATTCGTCGGAAAAGCTAAAGGTAAGCTATATTTAGAAACAGTGATTGGTGGACGAGACGTTATACAATAATTATGTAAGAAAAACTCTGTGCGATCCGCGTAGATATTATAGAGTATCGAGATTTGATTAGTTTTAATTACTCATAACTCGAAAACGGCTGGACCGATTCGGCTACTTCTGTTTTTATTGTGTTTGTAACCATCAGCGCCAGGTTTTAGAGGTCGAAAATCATCATGTCAACCGAAGCCGAAACTGGCCGCTAGTAATAAATAGATGGTCTAATTCATGGGCAAAGAATCATCAGCATTGCCACCCAACATGGCAATGCTGCCCGCTGACAGAAGATTATCTGCCCAGCCTAAGACTGGTTGTCAGACTTTAGAGCTTCTGACTAACAGTAACGACTGTCAAAGATCTACAAATGACAGCCATAACCAACGACTTTACGTGCTTTCCGAGGCACGGAGGAAACTTGCTATGACAGATGGTCACCCATCCACAAACCAACCTCGGCAAGCACGGCTTAAAACGAACGATCGGAATGTGCGGATGTAATTATTTAGCCACGAGCTTTGAGCTGCCGGCTGGTAGATATAATAAAAATTATAGAATCTCGATACCCTATAATATCTTAGCTGGTTCGAAAGGGTTTTACACACATTGTGAAATCAATCTAGTTAATTATTTATTGTTCATCAAAACTTTCATCTCAGCTGCGTAGTAATACTTAAAACGATTCTCAAAACATTTCTTAAATTCGCAACGTAGTCCTTACAGGAGATCATTCTCCTGTAAGGACTACGTTACGTTACGTACGAAATCAGCCGTCCGTACGATGCGGATCAGTGGACGCAGTTGTATGAGTTTTCATATAAGGCAAACTAAAATCCGTTACGTACGATACGTCCGATACGTGCGATGCCGACCTGTGGACGCGCACCTTAACCCGGAAGATTATCCTATGCAGCTGTAATATTCAGCCCCGAGATTCGTGCAAGAAATCTGGATTGAGATATAATTTTAATTTCAGGCGTTATACAATATATAACCTGCCTCCATGTCTCTACACTTATCCTATAACGATCAATCTCAAACTCACAATCAAAAATACCTACTTTGGAATGAAAAATTTAGCTCTAAGAAAAGAATTTTCCAGAATTAAGAAAACAGAATAAAATTGCCTACAAGTAACCATTCGATTTGGATAGAAAGGTTAATGGTACCTGGAATTCCAACCTTATTTTAACCTTCATACGGTCTTCGGGTCAATTTTGACCCATTTACGGAATGAAACTGAGTTTTCTCTGTAGCTAATTTCCTTTGAGATTTGATATTTCATGACTTTTTCCAAAGTTTTGAATCGAATACAATAAGTATATTATTTTTTCATAATAACTCTTATATTTCGACCTACAACTTTTTTTACGTTCACGGTCTACGGGTCAAATTTGACCCTACCTAGTAAATAAACGTCATTAAGATATTTTATTTGATACCTAGTATCCAATTTGTTTTGTATGGTTGCATTGTTCTTCTCATATTACTAAAAGTAATGCGATTGACCAACCCGCAATGAGCCCTCGTGGTGAATGGCCACTCCCTCTCTCCGAGAGGAGACCTGTGTCCCAGCAGTTGGTACATTTATAGGCTGATAACGATGATGCACCTGACTGGGTTCGAGCCCACGACTTACAAACGAGTAAAAAAATCATCTCACTAAAAATTTCCAAAAGGTATGAGGTACATCTGAAAATAATTCACTATCATCATAATCATTTCAGACCAAAAACGATACAGGATGAAAAACAACCAAGACAATTCTATCAATTATGCCAAATAACACAGACAAGAAACAGTTTCTAATACGATTACTTTTATGTGCGAACTGTAAAAAACATGTCACATTTTGAAATGACATTATTTTTGCAAAGTTTTGTAGACTAAGTATAAAAAAATAAGAATTATAATAAATTCCAATAAATATACATTCCGGTAGCTTTCCTAATTATATAATTTATAAAAATGTAAAACCTAATAACGGTTATTTCATGAAATATTACTAACATCTTCCTGAAATGTAGTACTGGGTCAAATCAGACCCGAAGACCATCTACGTCAGTAATTTTGAAGACCGTATGAAGGTTAATTGCACGATGAAATGTTTTTGCTTGATAGTAAAGAAGACGGACAGATAAACAGAGAAGTTATTTTTGTTTTATAGAAATTGGATAGTATTTTTGTCGATGTATTCGTTATTGTCACGATAAGGTTAGTACAAGTTATTTTAAATTTCTCATATAAAGTTGAAAATTCACTGATTCCCGTACAAAGCCTGGGCCAGCCGTGTGTTTAATTATAATAAAAAATGTTATAAAAAAAATTTAAAGTAGTCAATGGATATAAGTAGCTCAAATTAAATTGTAGGTCAACAAAATACTCGTAATATAACTATCATTGGATACTATAAATTGGCACTGATATATAATTTGACACTATTTTTACACACATTTACAGTTTATTATATTCTGACCGTAGTGTGGAAGAATCATAAAATACGAGGCCAAGACATATTGGCTTCATGTTTAGCCGCATCTGCTAACATATTCAATCTTTTAACAAGAGATTTGAATTAATAATGACATGAACAATCCATAAAATGCCATAAGCGTAGAAGTCTACAAAGCAAAATGAACTTTATTAACCGGGAAAACGCTTAAAACGCAATCAAAATCCAAGGTACCATCACCTAAAACCTACACATCTAAACACAAAGCAAGATCGCCCAAACACTCATTACTACTACAAAGTTCCTTTAACCTTTCAATCTGAGATCCTGTGAAATTGGACTTTATTGACACTACACACAACAACCTTCTATCAGAGAACGACATACCTACCTTATCACTTAAAAAATCTTTAAAAATTCCCCAGTTTGAGGAAAATTCCCCGCTTTTGAGGAAACCTATCCTCAAAATGTGGTAGCATAATGGGGAGATGTTTCGGATGAACTGGTTTGAACTGGCTGATACTAGTAATGTTAGTAAGCAGTATGGGAGGAGCGTTGATGTTACTTTGCCGCTCAATAAGTGGCATAATGCTTCGAATATCCAGCCTGATAGTACCGGGAGCTGGTCTTGAGTTATCGATGTTTGGAATACCTGTGGGACAACAAAATGATTATTATTTATTGGTCAGATCATGTCGATCTCACAGACAAGAAACTTATTTCTTTTATTTTAACATTTAGACGTTCAATTGTCTTTTCGAGAGCCTTCTTTTTTTTTTGCTTTGGTATCGTGGTTCATCGCCATTTAAATGTTATTTTTGCCCAGTAGTTTCTTTTCAATGGCCTTATGGAGAAGGCCAGTCAAAGCTAATTGTAGATGGCGCCACTATAGCTTAGTCCACCAACTAGGTATTATTTTGAAGTACCTTTAAGATTTGAACCAATGACGATGCTTGGAACAAACTATACTAGCGCCATTAGTTCCCCAGTTGCTATCCCCATTGAATCGAAAATAAATGATCGATTGTTTCGCTATCTTCTGGGAAAAGTCAAACATAATTATACTTGCTGGTTTAATTTTTTGGGAGCTGACCTACAAAAGCCCTTGATCGTTTTATTGAAAGAAAATTATCTCTTATCTATATTCTATAGAAAAGTTAAGCGTCTTTTATTTTTTAAAAGCAACGTTAAAGAATAAAAAGTTTAGAAAACTCGACATCAACAGCCTATGAATATTCCCACTGCTGGAACACAGGCCTCCTCTCTTTGAGAGGGAGGAGGAGTGGGACATAATCCCAGTGCGGGTTTGTAGATGTCACATGTTTTCTAATTATTGATTCTAGGACATGCCGGTTTCCTCACGATGTTTTCCTTCAACGTTTTGAGAGAAGTGCAATAATATATTTTTATCTAGGGTGACTGGTAATTAGTGTACGATACTTAAACACGTGATTGTGCTCATGATAACCAACAACTTTTACTATGGGAACAAACCTGAAAACTCGAAAAAACACCCCATATAGGTATATTGCAAAATAATGTAAAATCTTACCTCAAAAACAATCTCAGCATTCATAACCGCACAGTCGACCCACCGCTCTCTATCGCTCGCGATCTCCATTCTAATCTTCTCACTCTCCTTACAACACTCTAGGAACTCTATCACAACTCTACTCAAAGTAGCCGCCGGCGGTAGAGTCTCCCTCAGGAAGTATTTCAAAGAGGTGGTGATGATTTTCTTGCTCTCTCTTTCTCTCGATTGACGGAGGGCTTTGTAGAGTAGAGTTATACGTTCCATAGAGTTCATGAGTATGTCGGGGTCCATGTTTGAAACGTCTGATGTTAGTTTTGGGCTTAGGAGTTTGTTGTCGGCTGTGGGGGTAGAGAAAAATATATCGAACATTTGAAAAGAATATTATGAAAAAAAAAACAAATGGAAGCGATATCATCGTGTGTAGCGGTAATATCCGGCGTAAAGTACATAACATAGTTAACATATAACAACATAGCTTAGTCCTAATCCGACCAATGACGTAGTTCTAGTTTGAAGTACCATTAAGATTTGAACTGATTTGAACCAATGACGATGCTTGGAACAAGCTATACTAGCGCCATTAGTGCCCCAGTTGCCATCCCCATTATATGCTTCGGCGGTACGTGGCGTACGACATAATTCAGTTAGAGTCCGTCAGTTAGAGTAGGTATCGAAAACTTATAATCTGATGTGTTTTTTTTGTGTATGATAATTACAAAGTTAAAACACATCAAAACTCGGAACTCCTAACATCACTCAGCACAAATGTTCATCAATTTTGGTTTGATCCGTAGTTTTTGATGATTTATCTAACGATTTTTTAGTCATTATCATAGGTCGGAATTAGGTAAAGTTTTTCATGTACTTCACTGATATCATACAGCGAAAGAATGAAGTGGATATGCCGCAGTTCCCGGAATTAAAAAAGCAGAAATATCCTGTGATTTATTAAATAAAAAGCTATTGATTTTTGTAATCTGTCTGTGATGTTTTTATTATTATTATTCATTTGTAATACTGTTTTCCTCAGGAAATTGTCTATTGGAAATCCCGGGAAGATCCGTATTAATATCAAAATTTTGTTGCAATTACTAAAATAATTCCACCCAATTCCGACCACTGGTCAACATGGTTTTTTTTTAATTTATTATTATCCGACAAGTATTATAATGTTTATGAAAGAACTTATTTAAAAACAAGTCAGAAATTCACTACACACATTGTGGTCACTATACACACAGTAAGTTAATAGTTATACATACATAGATAAACTTACCTGAAAATAAGTGCACCATCAATATTTGTACTGCATGATGCTCTGAATAATTCTTCATGTTGTCTAGAAGTTTCTCAATAATTGTGTTTTTCAGATCTTTTGGAAGAACCTGTTGTCTTATCGTCGTTGTGATACCCTGAAATTACAATTTATAGTTTAACTTTTGCTTTACCAATATAGACTTTAAATACAAAGCTATAAGTTTTCAATCACCTTAGCATAATTTCATCGATGAGTTTTTTTCTGATACACAATCAGGAAAAACTTCATAATACTACTAAGCTAGTATTCTATTAATATAAACTCTATTCACCAAGCAATAAGTTCTATAGTATTATTATCTTAAAACTAGATGGAGGCTTTAATCGAAAGGTTGCTGATTTCATCACAATTTGCATAACAATAGACTCTAAGTCCCTATAAATAAGTTGAAAATTACCTTAACAACTAAATCGATGCAGTAATGCCTAGGGTTACTCAGCACGAATTCCACGGCAATATTGATCAGTTCTGGATGACCGAGTTCTACGAGGGTAAATAGCACCGTCCAGTATAAACTTTGTTCGTAGAGGGATATTCTGAAAAAATAAATAACAATAAGTACACAATTATTTTAGACGGTAATTTGTATTTTATGCGTCTACGTCACAAATTTTAAAGCTAACGAGCAGGACGTTAAACTTAGGGACTTTACCCTACTTTACTTTACGGGATTCGTCAATATCGAGTCGATTGCCGATTTAAGTCGCACGTATTTACTAATGGAGTGATGCGATACAATTCAACCGTGAACTTCAAAAATCCGCCTTACTACTACGACATAAAGGCGCTGCAAACCAAATACAAAAGATGTCGCCATTGACGAGTAGTTCGCCACGACGACGTAAATCAGTCAAATAGCATCATTATGTCGTAGTAGCAACGACTATTTTCAATTTTTCTTAGTAAAAATTGAAAATCGCACGAATCGCGTCATTAGCAAGCTTGCTAACTTTGAGCAGAGGGCTTACCACGAGCTCTTATCGCGATCCAGTTTAGGTTGTGAGAAAGAGACAGAGCTATACAAGTCGTCTAGCGCCATCTCTTTCCCACAGCCTAAACTGGATCGCGTTAAGAGTTCTTAGACCACCAGATTAGAGTTGTAGGGTTCAGTACCATGAGTTGTCATTAGACTATGTCGTCGAAATCGACAGCGTTTGTTGCTCTCATTGGCCCGCTCCAAGGTTGCATGAACTCTCAACCAATGAGAGCGCCAAACGAGGTCGATGCGTATGATCGAGTATCGTAATGACAACTCATGGTAGAGGTTCCTTTTTAGCGTGGTATAATCATCAAATGAGTCTTTCCATCCTGAGCAGGGCGGGAGGGACTGTCAGACTTGTACTGACTAAAATCCACGGTGTTCTTCAATAGCCCTTTATGTTCCGGGGTCACGGTAAATAAGTAAGTCCCGCGACCCCTCCAGGCTTTGGTCTTTTGCCCCGTCATTTTGCAGACGCTCTTTGAGGCGCGCGTAGAACACGACGTGCTGTCGACTCGGGCATGGTCTATGGTCGGACAGCGAGTTGAACTTTACTCGGTCCGCATGCTATAGTAGAAGCTTAGAAATACTTACTTGGTATTAGGAGCTAAGTACTGCTTGACTGCAACATTGAGCTGCGATACGAGGTCGTGGTAAGGGTCGGTGGTATTGTGCAGCTGCGGCAGCTGTGTGCGGCCCGCCAGCTGCAGCAGGCAGCCCTGCAGCGCGGCCTGCCGGAGGGGGGCGTAGCTGGACGATAAGGACTTTAGCAGCTTGTGGTGGACGGTGGATAGTTCCTGTAGAGGGAGGGGTTGGTTTAGAGAAGAATTTCTTTCGTGATTGAGTCCTGAAAGGATCGTATATTTAGTTCAAAATACGTCAATTATTTTCATTAAAGTAGAACGTTGTATTATAACGTAGGATGATAGTAGATAAAAACATATAAAAGTTTGTGAAAAAAGCTTTACGCTGCCTGTCATTTAATAATTTTTTTCTTAATGGATTAAGCGATTTTAATGATCCATATCTTACACAAAATAAATAACTCTGAAAAGTTATCAGAGCATATTTACGAAACGTCTTATTTGAAAAAAGGGATTCTTAAAAGTCTCTTTTTCAATGGAAAGTTTAAAATCGGTCTAATTTCATTACTTTAAGGATAGCAGAGTTAAAAGGATGAGGTAACCGTGACTCACGAACGTAAAAGGCTATTGAAGGATACCTGTGGATTTGATGGGAGGACTTATTTTACCACGGTAACAAAAAACCTAACTTTTGTTGGAATGTGGCAAGTTCTGTCTTCCTAGTTATTTTCTTTCAGAGCAACCAGTAATAGGAGTCCCGCTGGGCGGGGCTTCAACGACCATTTTTAAATTAACGTATCTGTGTTAGAATTGACATTTCGTGAATATAACACCTTGCAATAATGGCATTTTGCTTTGGTATTATGCGACTAACCCAGTGAAACCGTTTTTTGTTACAATTTTGGTGTACAATAAAGTGTATTCCTATCTAAAACTCACCTGCAGCCCCTCAAACCCGTCCAGCACACACATACAATGCGACAGCGCCAGCAGCAGCGCCCGTCCGGCCGCGCTGTACTGAGTGAGCGCGGCGTGCGCGGCCGAGCTCAGCGCGATCAGCTGGCCCGCCGCCCAGCACCAGTGGCCCGCCTGGCTGAACACCACCGACGTGTGCGACATGCACGACAGTAAGGCCACGCGCGCTGCTAGACCTGTCGGGGCCTAGGAAAGAAGACGCGAGTTATGAACTCTAAGTGTGCAAATACAGTGGCGCGGGGCGGGCAGCGGGAGCGGGTGGCGGGTCACGAAATATACTAGATTTCCGCTCCAACCGCCCTGCCCGCACTTGGTGCACCTTAGTCCAAAACAATGGGCTTGCGCTGCCACTGTAATTACACACTAAACGTTCATTGATACGTACAACACAACCACGTTGTGACAAAATCCGGTAGAGCTATGGTTAATAGAGTCTTAAGAGCGCTTATTCTGAAAGTTGACAACGTCGCAAATGGCTGTCAAATATTTAAGAGTTTTATTTAATTTGGCTTATTTACTGTACGAAAATAAGAAAAAAGTTCACTAAGGAATGCAATAATTAATATCGAAACACCGAATACATAGTTTTAGATGTAAAAAAAGCATTTGGGAACTTTCCAAATGCATTTTATACACCTGAAACGGTAACAACATCAAATTCAGTGTTTTAATTGCATTCCTATATCAATTTTGTAGTCCACTTAAGAGCCATTTTTTAGGGTTCCGTAGTCAACAAGGAACCCTTATAGTTTCGCCATGTCCGTCCGTCCGTCCGTCCGTCCGTCCGTCCGTCTGTCCGCAGTTTAGCTCAGAGACGCACAGTACTAGAGAGCTGTAATTTGGTGTAAATATACGGATTTGTTGTGCCAAAAAAGTGGTAAAATAAAATCTCGTAAAATATTTTTTTTTAGGGTACCTCCAGTACTTACACGTAAAGTGAGGATTTTTTTTTTCTCGCGTACCCCTTAGTGTGGGGTATCATTAAATAGGCCTTTAAAAAATAATGATAGTTTCCATTAACAATTTTTTGATAAAAAAATTCGTTTGTGAAATATCAAGCTTTAAAGTGCTAAATTTTGCTCGATTTGAGTGTCCCCCCCCTCTACCAGCTAAACGGTTATGTTTGGGGGTGTGAAAAAATTCACAATAGTAGTACATATAACGAAGTTTAAAAGAAAATTATCATGACTAAGTAGGCTTTACAACTTTACGAGTAATAGTCGACCAACTTATAAAATGTACTTGATATCATATTTTCTTAAACAAAATGTATCGGAGACAACTGCAAATATAAGTTTGTCAACTTTATTTTTACAGCTTTTCTAAGTATGTTTTTTGGGGATAGGTAGGTTTTTAATTATTTTTAACTAAATTCAAAAAAAGGAGGAGGTTCTGAATTCGTTGTAATCTTTTTAGGGTTCCGTAGTCAACAAGGAACCCTTATAGTTTCGCCATGTCCGTCCGTCCGTCCGTCCGTCCGTCCGTCCGTCTGTCCGCAGTTTAGCTCAGAGACGCACAGTACTAGAGAGCTGTAATTTGGTGTAAATATGCGGATTTGTTGTGCCGAGAAAGTGGTAAAATAAAATTTCGAAAAATATTTTTTTTTTGGGTACCTCCAGTACTTACACGTAAAGTGAGGATTTTTTTTTTCTCGCGTACCCTTTAGTGTGGGATATCATTAAATAGGCCTTTAAAAAATAATGATAGTTTCCGTTAACAGTTTTTTGATAAAAAAATTCGTTTGTGAAATATTAAGCTTTAAAGTGCTAAAGGAGATCATTTTTTTTGGGCCTTTTCTGAAAGTGCCGGCCAACGAAAAAAATTGGTACCTATGGGTAGTACTAGTCATTTGGAGTAATAGTTACTATGGCACAAAAGTTGTAGAATCGCTCTCGGCCAAGTTATACAAGTTCGAAGATTCCTAATTTTCATACATTTTTTAATTTCTGAAAGTGCCTAGAAACAGCAAATAATGATAAGTACTGCTAAAATTAGCGACCTAAAGCTATTTAACATAAAATATCATCACGCTTGTAATCCCTGAACGGTAAGGTAGAGGTGTACCCAATTAAAATGAATAAAAATCACTTTATTTTTTGTGAAAAGAAGTTAAAACATGTCAAATAAATAATCTGCTGGTGGGGCCAGCATCGAGAATAGAATCGAAGAAAATTAAAATCAAATCGTTTATTTCAGGTACCTAGGCCAGTTACAGGCACTTTTGAATTGCCAAAAGACAAAATTAAAATAAAATAGTTTAAAAAATAGTTACGGTGCTACAGTCCCAGTCAGAAGACATAAAAACTGTGAAAGTACTGTAGATGCCCATTCCAAAGCGTAGATCTCTATGGAGAAGAACGGGCAAGAAACTCCATGGACACTCTTTTTCAATCGCCAAAATTATAACAAAATCTTTGTTACATCATTCAACTTGTGATGGTACATTATTGTGAGAACGATGTTGCAAGTGAAAAGTGTCCATAGGTGATTAAAATAAAAAAGACAAAATTCTTTATAATTAAAGTATGCTATATAATTAAAGTTGCCTGTGGTAGGGATCTTGGGAGAGAAACCTCCTAACAAAACATATCCTGACCAAAAGAACTGCTTTCTGAATCAACCACGTTTTTTTGGCTAATGAAACCATCAAAATTGTGCTACGGTATCCTGCTAAGATAGACCTGCGACCTGGTAGGCGTTTGGCTCTATAAGGGCAACTGAAAATTCCTTTAGACGCGCGTGGAGCACGACATGCTGTCGTCCTGAGCCTGATCCTGGATAAGACAACTAGGTCCCCATTACTCGCCGTACGCAGCTGGATTGAGATTTCGAGGGCGCCCTCTCCTTCACGTTTTCTGTCTCCTCCTTCGCTGTCATTGCTGCTGCAGAAGAAGCGGCAGCCTCTTACCGGATTGCCACGGTGTGATCTGGATACAGAAGCCTTCCAAGCATATATGAGTGGTTCACCCGAAAATCCATGATTCCCTGGTGCGATCAGCTTATCTGGTCTCTTCTCTCTTCTTCCTTATGGAAACAACGGACACAGAGTTCCCATAGAGGGGCTTGAACCGCACCACTTCTACGTAAAGCCTCCAAAAAGAGGCGTTTGCCCCGCAATATCGGGTAACGCAGCCCTTGAGCTTGAAGGCAGCCCCGGGACTGCTTCTTGAAGTTCCACGGGATTTCAAGGACGAGTATATCAGTCGAGTTTCGTTGATTGGACGGCGATGCAAATCAGTCCCACCGATAATTGGGATCTGACAGTATCGCGTTCCGAAGGTTATAAGGCTCTTTCAGAAAACAACAAATGTATTCATGAAATGTACCGGGTCGTCGATTATCTTAGATCTGGAACGCAAATTGCAACCAAATGAAGGAGGTGGACTGTTAGTCAGCAGGAGTCTGAAGTCTCTCCAGGTCAACCCAGAGCGAGATAACTCATTTGATGATTTTATTACCTAAAAAACGTGTTGATCCAAAAAGCAGTACTTTTGATCACGATTTAAACTGTTACTAGGAGGTTACTCTCACAAGACCCCCAACACAGGCAACTTCGATTTTGTTCCCGATGCTGGCCCCACCAGCAGATTTATATATTTTTAACATGTTATTACTTCTTTTCAAAAGAATAAAGTGATTATTTTTCATTTTAATTGGGTACACCTCTACCCAACCCTTCAGGAATAACATGCGTGATGATATTTTATGTTAAATTGCTTGAAGTCGCAAGTTCTTATCTTTTTTTTTTCTCCTAACTTATCGCAATCAACTCAACAGTATCTAGATATTTTAGCTTAAAATCACTGTTTCTTTTTATTTTTCTTTAAGTATATCACTTAATACTACATATGTATATCTTGACTACTTTTAACTTTTCTTTGAAGCGTGTTACTAATTAAATACTTTTGCATATATTCTGTGAATAACGCTGTTGATTACATAATCGTATAAGTATTATATTTGTATTATCTATTATGTAATTGTTTGTTGTTCCAAATAAAATAAAATAAAATTCAAAAGAATAAAGTGATTATTTTTCATTTTAATTGGGTACACCTCTACCCAACCCTTCAGGAATAACAGGCGTGATGATATTTTATGTTAAATTGCTTGAAGTCGCAAGTTCTTATCATTATTTGGTGCTTATCGGCACTTTCAGAAATTAAAAAATGTATGAAAATTACGAATCTTCGATCTTGTATAACTTGGCAGAGAGCAAGCCTACAACTTTTGTGCCATAGTAACTATTTCTCCAAATGACTAGTACTACCCATAGGTACCAATTTTTTTCGTTGGCCGGCACTTTCAGAAAAGGCCCAAAAATGTATGGAGCGTGAATGTTCTCCTTTTGCTCGATTCGAGTGTCCCCCCCCTCTACCAACTAAACGGTTATGTTTGGGGGTGTGAAAAAATTCACAATAGTAGTATATATAACGAAATTTAAAAGAAAATTATCATGACTAAGTAGGCTTTACAACTTTTCGAGTAATAGTCGACCAACTTATAAAATGTACTTGAAATGTATCGGAGAACATGCTCTTCAACTGCAAATGTAAGTTTGTCAACTTTATTTTTACAGCTTTAATAGGTATGTTTTTTGGGGATAGGTAGGTTTTTATCGTCAACTATTTTTAACTAACTTCAAAAAAAGGAGGAGGTTTTAAATTCGTCGTAATCTTTTCTCTTATGTATTTTCCCTGATTTCTCAAAGACTCCTGGACCGATTTTGAAAATTCTTCTTTTTATAATTAAAATTCAGCGAATCAGTTTAGTTAGTTCTCATAAGTATTTTGATGGGCAACTACGGAACCCTACACCGTGCGTGGCCCGACACGCACTTGGCCGGTTTTTTTTTTCTTATGTATTTTCCCCGATTGCTCAAAGACTCCTGGACCGATTTTGAAAATTCTTCTTTTTAAAATTAAATTCAGCGAATCAGTTTAGTTAGTTCGCATAAGTATTTTGATGGGCAACTACGGAACCCTACACTGTGCGTGGCCCGACACGCACTTGGCCGGTTTTCTTATTTCCATACAGTAACATTGCCAAATTCATTAAAACTTATTAATATCTGACAGCTATTTGCGACGTTATCAACTTTCTGGTAATGCGCCCTTAAGTCTTTTGCAGTACCCATACCATGAGTTGTCATTACGATACTCAATCATCGATATCGACCGCGTTTGGCTCTCTCATTGGCCCGCTCAAAGTATGAACTCTCAACCAATGACAGCGCCAAACACGGTCGATGCGTATGATCGAGTATCGTAATGAAAACTCATTGTATGGGTACTGATGCGTTCTAGTTGCGACGTAGTTCCGCATTGTTCATCAAGGCGAAGTAAACTCGAAGCAATCTCTAAGTGACTAAATGTGTGTATAAGTGTTGAGTTGTGTTAAGCGTTTGTTTTAATTAGTAATTCGTGTGTCAAGTTTATTTGGATTTAATTGGTGTTTATTAATTTATCCCCACCCAGCTCGTAAAGCGCTCATGCACACGAGACGTTTTAACACGGCACGGTTTTTTGAGCCGCCTTCGTCCACCGGCGTCCACCGGCGTCGTCTGGTTAGCTTCAGAGAGTTTTATACACGACTGACGACCGCCCGTAGATCCGGTTTGTCGCCGGGCTTAACTCCGGCGCAAAACCGTCTCATGTGCATGAGCGCTAATATTTTTGCTAAGGGGAAAAAACAATATCCGTAGACTTCCTAAAACAATCAGCTCATCCCTTCGACGATGTGGATTAAGCCCTTTCTGTTAAACCTCATCCAGTTTATCCTTACCTTAGGCTCCAACATCTGCGAGGTGACATCCATCAGTATTTGTAAACAGCTGTTGATGTCTATCTCTTTGTTTCTTCGTACCCGTTTCACTTCCCTCTTCACTTTGTAGCTACCCTCGTCTGTTATATCTGTTTGTAAAAATTAGGTTGATCAGGCCTTAGGCCTTTAGGTGTTCCCACGCAGCAGGCCGAGCGCAGATTGCTAGGTAGATGTCACGAAATTACTTCAAATGTTTGGTTCTAGGTCATATTGGTATGATCGCGGGACTTATCTCATAACCGTGACCCCGGAACGTAAAGAGCTATTGAAGGACACCGTGGATTTTAGTCAGTAGAAGTCTGACAGTCCGTCCCGCCCTGCCCGGGGTGGGAGGACTCATTTGATGACTTTACAACGATAATAAAGGTCATATATTATTGGTATGCGTACGATTTCGGGGTGCTATGACAGGAAACCTCCACGTGCGCCCGTGGACTGGAGTTCCCTCTCGGATACGTCCGGGGGGAAGACCAGTTTTTCGGGCCGGTGCACCCTGGGATGCGGGCAAAAACTCTTCCTAAGTGGTCTCTTTGCCCGTATGCGAATAGCCTGTCGTGTGGATGCTCCAACGCGTGTCCCTCTGATCAGCAGAGGACACAGCGGCGGAGCGGGCTTGCGGACAGTGAGTGATGGGTAGCTCGCCGTCCGACCAAGGACCAAGCCCGGGTCGGTGGCGTGTCGTGTTTCGCGCCAAATGCCTGCTGGGGTCGCGGGTTTTTTCTTAACCCAGGTTACCGTGGCCCCGGAACGTAAAGGGCATAGGAAGGAACACGGGTGGATTTTAGTCAGTAAGAGTCTGACAGTCCCTTCCGCCCCACCCAGGACGGGAGGACTCATTTGATGATTTTACCAACTAAAAAAAAAAAAAATGCGAAACTGTTTTTAGAACATCGGTGATGAAATACTCGTAAATTACAGGAAGTTTAGAACCAACTTGCAACTCGTAAGTTAGGACTGTTGCCATTAAGCCACCACAGCTCTCATACTACATACCAAAACATTATCACTATAAGTAAATAATATAAAAATCAAGTGCTAAAATAAAATTTGAGAACGGCTGGATTTTAGCTAATTTTGGTTTTGAATTATTTTGGAAGTCCGGGGAAGGTTCAAAGGTAAAAAACCTTATTGCGTCTTCTGTGCAAAATGCTTCTCAAACTAAATATTATTTACTAACACTAGAATGTAACTTTTAAAGTACAAAAAAAAACATCTTGTAATAAAGCCCACATCGTTTGTTCTGTTTCTTTTATGAATACTCTCTAAAGCGCATTTCACACAGAGAGCGGGCGCGGGTCGGGCGCGTTTCGGGGCGGGAGTACGGCGGGTCTAGTTCTTTGTATTTAAATGGAAGACATCACACTGAAAGCGTGCGCGGGTCGGGCGTGGGGCGGGGAAACGCGCTGACCCGCGCCCGCTCTCTGTATGAAATGCGCTTAAACGTGAGTTTCATAATAAGAAAATATACAAAATTGTTGGGAAAATTTACCAACATGATATAAATAAAGAAAAAGAAAAACCATAGCAAAGGAAGTACCATACTGCATACCATTAAGAGATCATCATTTTAAGTCAAAAATTAGTCGGTTTATTAGGAACTTGAAAAACACGTAGTAAAAACTTACCTGAAGCCAGTTTCAAGTACTCAGTATTGAACTGTGCGTAGTGATATCCGTCAAAGCCGTCGTTCATTAAAGGTATTCGTTCTAAATTGACACAGTCAAATAACTTGTATGCTGACGTGCCAACTAGGATGTTGCGCAGGCGTTGCATGCTAGAAAAAATATAAAAATATGCTAATACTAGCTGTTGCCAGCGGTTTCACCCGCTACAACTCGAAAATTATCCCACGGGAACATAAAATCGGGATAAAAACTATCCTATGTGTTAATCCAGGTTATAAACTATCTGTGTACCAAATTTTAGCCAAATCCGTTCAGTGGTTTTTGCGTGAAAGAGTAACAAACATCCATACATCCATACTTACAAACTTTCGCCTTTATAATAGTAGTAGGATTAAAACGCGCTTGTAGTTTTCAACAGACTGACGCTTTTAAGTCATAATATTAACACGCTTGTAATTCACAGTGCCTGCGGACGGACAATACAGTGCGCCGACACAGCACAAAACTGGTGCCCTGAGAAACAAGCGGAGTCGTCAGGCTCTACGAATAAAAAGGGATGAACTCAATAGATTTCATCAGAACTGTAAGAAGGACGCGCGAGTTCACGAGAAGTGGAAGTGGCGGAAGGCGGCTTTTGTTTACGAATAAGACAAGTTTATAGAAATGTGAAAGAGTTTTCAGATCACCCATTTTAAAGACTTTAGGAGTGAAAGCTGCTGTAATTTTCAACGCTGATGTAAGCTTATTTTTGTAGAAGTGCACTGAAGGTTTTAATCTGCTATAAAATATTTGATTTTACATACGACCTGATTAATAAAATATTTAGTCGTCTATCTTGGTATGGACATGTGATGGAGGAGGGACGACAATCATGTGACTAAGAGAGTGATAAGTATGAATGTTGATGGATGGAAAGGAAGAGGAAGGCCAAAGAAGAGATGGATGGATTGTCTAAGGAATGATATGAAAGAAAAAGGAGTAGATGATACTATGACGTGTGATAGGGGAGAATGGAAGAAAAAAACGTGTTGCGCCGACTCCAAGTAGAATGGGATAAGGGCAGGAAGATGATGATACGACCTGTTTAACGGTTTGTGATACCAAACGTATTAATGGAAGAACGATTGATTGTGTGTGTCTATCATTTTGCAAAAGAATAATACATTGTTTCGGAAAGCACGTTATGCAGTTGTTACCGAAGCTTAGCATGTTTTACAATAAATATCTCACCCCTCATTACAGCTAACGCTGTGTCGCGGCACGTGCCGCACCCGCCGCCCCCGCAGCGTTGCGGGCGCGGCACTCAGCAGCAGCTGTGTGATCCCGCGCACCGCCCAGTGGGTGCCGTTCCCTTGCAGCGCACCCAGCAGACCTACCCACATCTCCTCGAACTGCTTCTTCGATGACCAGCCTATTAGGTTCACCCTGGGGAAATTAAATGGGTTGATATACAGCCCTACGATGATGTACCGTCAAACGGGGTGATTAGTTCCAGTGTGGAATCGAGATGGCGCTAGACGAATTGTATAGCTATATTTCCCACAGTGGAATTACTCCCACTTTAAGAAGTCATGGTAGGCCACCAGAATGCGTTTTAGGTAAGATTCCCACCAACCGGCCGGACTCGGCGGCATTTTACAATGCGGTAAAGAACATTGAAATCTATCAACAGTAAATACATTTCATATTTGCATGCAACTTACAGACACGTCGCTACGTGTCGCGGAATGCTGACGGAGATAACTTTGCAAGCAAATATGAGCCGTATTTACTGTTGATAGATTTCAATGTTCTTTACCGCAATGTAAAATACCGCCGGATCTGGCCGGTTGGTATGAATCTTACCTTAGTCTGTTCGAATCAGCCCTTTCGTTCCAAAGAAATGAAATTGAAATCATTCAAAGTATGATTTTAATCTTCTACCGCTCTGGCAATGATATTGTTTTCCATTATGTGTATCTCTCGACGTATGGTAAGCTTCACAGAAAACTCACCCCTTTTGTTATTGACATCACTACCAAAGGGGGTGAGATTTGTCTAAAGCTGCCTGTACAAGGTTTTACCAACTCACCTGAATAAAAAGGCTTCCAAAACATCCATATCCTGCAAGGCTTGTAGAGGTAAGTCTATCTTCTGTATTTGATCCTTCTTAGATACAACGTCGACTGAAGACCATGCTATCGGAGGTATGAGCGCTATGTGGCTTACAATGTCTAGCCTGAAATTAACATTGGACTGTAATGCCCACTGTAGCGGACATAATCTTTAGCAAAAACTACACTAATGCAGCGACAGAGAAACTAAGATGTCTCATCACATAATCAGAGATATCTACAAATTTAGAAGACAATAGAACATTCTGTCATTGAATGTCGGGCAGAAAGCCCGCCAAACACAACACACGTCTGGTCGGATAGTACCTTCCGTTTCACCGTGGTAGCGAGGAACTTTACACTCTGTTCCTCATACCTCAAAACCACCATCCCCCTTTTTTTAACTATACATTAGTGGAGAAACGGGGGCTAGTAAAGGAGCCCCGCATTTTACTCAAAAAGGTGTTATTTAATAGGAACAAAGCGGTATGTTGAGTTATTGTTGCTTTAGTGGATAAAAATAAGTGACATTGATTTACAGTGTTACTTTTTGGGATACAATTCTCCTAATGGATAGGTAACAATAATAAATTCACTGTATTTTTTTATTAAATGTAACAACAGAACAGTGTTGCGTAAAATCGACCTTCAAAAAATGCTGATTTTATCGATTGATATTATTTTGAATGTATTTTTAACTATTCAATTTTATCTACTTATCTATGGAAAAACGCATCGACCACGAACGAAAACGCTCGGTGGTCTTATGCCTTTTCAACTTTATTCTTTAGAGTATAAAGTTGAAAATCTATTAAAGACTATGACAAGAAAGACAAAAACGCTCTCTAATCTTTACTGGATTTCCAACTTTATTCCTTAGAGCATAAAGTTGCACTTGTTAAAGCCCAAATCACTTTTTCTCAGTACATTTCTACACGTATCATTAACTTCAACTCACCTAGCCAATGATACAAGTAGACTCTCAATAGGTTCTCTATAACACTTTTCAAGGAAATCTCCCGAGCTCTTAGAATAGAAGTTGGTCTCCCAATACTCTAGTAGAGTGACCAGTTTGTCTCCAGTGATGATAATGTCTGGTTTAGGACCTGCATCTTGAGGTTGCATGTAGTTCTTTGGTGTTAGAGGTCGCGTGTCCTGGAAATGAAAGATTTTCGATAGAAAGTCCGAGACCACAGAAATATTAAAAACAGGAGAAGTGGTAAGGGGGCGTGTCGTTGACACCAGGTCCTGAGCGTTTTGGCTAGCTATTGACTTGGACTACTTTATTTTTGTTTCCTTTATTACTCCGACTGTATTGTTTTTCATAAAATACATTGCTCTTTTACAACGATCTCACATTATCACTGAGTGACTGGACCAGCAATGTAAAGCTAACATAACGATACCTCAACAAGCAGTAATGTCGCGTGGTGCGTCCGTGGTATTTGAGCGGGAGTAGTACCGCCCCTCGCGTGTCGCGACAACACACAATGATAATTGTTAGTGTGAGTAAGTTACACGGAAAAAGAGTACGCTGTGGTTTTAAGAATAAGGTTTATATTTAAATGACTGAGTTATCGATGGCGCGTGTGTGCACTTGTTCGTAGTATTGTTTTGATAGAACTACATATGCAATATTATCGTTATGGTGGGGCTGTTGCGGCTTCACCGGTTTTCTATACATTTTAAACTCCACGCCATATCTCCTTCTTTAAGATATCTGTGTCCGAGACACTACGGGAGTTTGCTCATGACGAGGCTCGTGCGATTTGCAATTTCTACAACCAAAAATGAAAACCGTCCTTGCTACTACGATATAATGTTGCTATTCGACTGACTGAAGTCGTTGCGAGCGTGTTTTGTTTTTCACCTTCCCGTAGATAACCGCACGTTTTATGTCATATGTCGTAGCTGTAAGGATGGTTTTGCCTTGTAGTTGGAATCGGTGGAATTGCGTCACATCGCGTCGTCAATAGGCTCCCTACAACGACGATATAATACTAGACTCCTAATAACAGGCGACAGATGTCTGCCAACACATTAGGCAAAAAAGTCTTATATTTGTCTCATTTCGACCAATCCTGTGAGCCGAAAACATACGTTGAGACAGAAAAGACCTTGAGTTAGCCAATCACAACGTAGTACCCCGTCCCCCTCGCTTACGTAGTACCTCAGCGAGTTGGCAGAATATTTTTCGTTCCTTAGATCGTGCATGCGTAGTCTAGTATTATATCGTCGTTGGCTCCCTAAGGCCCTTCGTCCATTATAAGACTCAAGTTTCCGATACCTTACGACTTCAGTATCCAGGCGACTCTCGCAATAGAAATGCATATACGTTCGTACACAGGCACGCGACGCGCGACGCCAATCGCGCGCTACCCATCTGCTGACATCGCGGCGACTTGAGTTTCCGCGATTTTCAAGATGGCGGAACAATTTATTTACCATTTTTAATTTTATTCACAGAATAAAGGGTTCCGTAGCATATTCTTGAATCATTTTTGGAAAGTCATTATTTTAAAACGATAGAAAAATATTTACAATCCTCTATCAAATCATAATTTTGTATGCAGTTTTATTAAAAAGTTGGGAGAGATGGTTTTTTTTTCTATTTTATTGAATATTTTTTTAAATTATGTTATAGTATTTGGATTTGGATTAATGTTAGGTTCCCAGGAAATTAACTGTGAAGGACGGACTGTCACACGTTTGATCTTATAAAGATTCCGTTTTTTTTTGAACCTTCGGAACCCTAAAATATATACTTTGATCGTCACAGTCATGTGTCAGCCATTTTATAAATTCATATTCTTGACCACCCATCATGACCTTTTGACGCGGCGCTAGTGTCTATGTCGTTACATCAAATTGCATTATAAAAATTTAGTACCACGAATTTTCCGCGGGTCATGAGTAGTGGCGAAACTCTAGTATCGGAAACTTGCGTCGCCTCGTGTACGAAGGCTCGTACACGAGGCGACGCAAGTTTCCGATACCTTACGATTTGGGTTTCCAGGCGACTATCGCAATACAAATCCATAGAGGCTCGTACACAGGTCGCGTCGCCGACATGCGTCGCCGACTCTAGTCGCTCGCTACTCATCTATCAAGATCGCCGATACCCAAGTCTTCGCGATTTTTAACCGACGAAAAATTTGTATCTATTATTTTAAAATGTATTATTAAAGTATCTGAGGTAGAAAAATATCCTTGTTTGTATCATTACAATTAATAATAATAATTGTACAATCTTACGTTTATGTATTTTGATAATATTTACTTATTTTAGTTCCATATGTGTAACTAGATGGCGTTGTTAGTTTTTCTGAATCGCGATATGGTTTCGTTACCACCAAAAGTATATAAGGACCTAAAATTCATTGATTAAATTGTCTTCGTTCAAACAAGTAAACGCCGGTCCACGACTATCACACAACGCCATCTCGTCCCAAGCTAAGCAGAGCTTGTGGTATGGGTACTAAACAACTGATAAACATACTTATATATTTCTAAATACATAACATAAATATAATAGACTAGATGTGCCCGCGACTTCGTTCGCGTGGATGTCGGAATTTGACAATGTATTTTCTCGCCAGGTTTCTTATAAATCATATCGTTTTCATATAAACCCTATATTTAGAATTTATTTAGAATTTTCAAGAATATTAGACGTGTTTGTAATAAACGCCCTCTGTAGTTCAAAGGCAGTACTATTCAATTAGAGCACCTATTCTATCTCATTCCATCCCATTCCATCCCACTCCATCCCACATTATCCTACTCCACCCCACTCAATCCCACTCCATCCCACTCCATCGCACTCTATCCCACTACATCCCACTCCATCCCATTCCATCCCACTCCATTCTTCTCCATCCCACTTCATCCCACTCCATCCCTCTCCATAGCACTCCATCAAAATCCGTCCCGCTCTACCCCACTCCACCCCTCTCCATCCCTCTCCATCTCAATCCATCCCACACCATTCCACCCCATCCCACTCCATCTCACTCCATCCCGCTCTATCCCACTGCGTGCCAGTCCATCCCATTACATCCCACTCCATCCCACTCCATCCAACTCCATCCCACTTCATCCTACTCCATCCCTCTCCATCTCACTCCATCCCACTCTAATCCACTCCACCCCTCTCCATCCCACTTCAGCCTACTACATCCCTCTCCATCCTACTCCATACCAATCCATCCCACTCCATCCTACGCCATCCCACTCCATCCCACTCCATCCTACTCCATCCCACTCTATCCCACTCCATCCCACTACACCCCACTCCATCCCACTCCATTCCACCCCATCCCACTCCATCTCACTCCACCCCGCTCTATCCCACCGAGTCCCAGTCCATCCCATTACATCCCACTCCATCCCACTCCACCCAACTACATCCCACTTCATCCCACTCCATCCCTCTCCATCTCACTTCATCCCACTCTAATCCACACCACCCCTCTCCATCCCACTTCAGCCTACTACATCCCTCTCCATCCTACTCCATACCACTTCATCCCACTCCGTCCTACGCCATCCCACTCCATTCCACTCTATCCTACACCACTCCACTCAACCCCACTCCATCCCACTCTATCCCACTCCATCCCATTCCATCCCACTGCCTCCGACTCCATACCACTCCATCCCACTCCATACCACTCCATCCCCCTCCATCGCACTGTAACCCACTCCATCCCATTCCATACCTCTCCATCCCATTCCATCCCACTCCATCCTACTCCATCCCACTTCATCCCACTCCATCCCTCTCCATAGCACTCCATCAAAATCCGTCCCGCTCTACCCCACTCCACCCCACTCCATCCCTCTCCATCTCAATCCATCCCACTCCATTCCACCTCATCCCACTCCATCTCACTTCATCCCGCTCTATCCCACTGCGTCCCAGTCCATCCCACTCCATCCAACTCCATCCTACTTCATCCTACTCCATCCCTCTCCATCCCACTCTAATCCACTCCACCCCTCTCCATCCCACTTCAGCCTACTACATCCCTCTCCATCCTACTACATACCACTCCATCCCACTCCATCCTACGCCATCCCACTCCATCCCACTCCATCCTACTTCATCCCACTCTATCCCACTCCATCCCACTCCATCCCACTCCATCCCACTCCATCTCACTCCATCCGTTTCCATCCCATTCTAGTTGTTGCCAGCGGTTTCACCCGCTACAAGTCGAAAATTATCCCACGGGAACATAAAATCGGGATAAAAACTATCCTATGTGTTAATCCAGGTTATAAACTATCTGTGTACCAAATTTTAGCCAAATCCGTTCAGTGGTTTTTGCGTGAAAGAGTAACAAACATCCATACATCCATACATCCATACATACAAACTTTCACCTTTATAATATTAATAGGAATTAATAGGAATAGGATAAATTAGGGGAGGCCTATGTTCAGCAGTGGACGTCCTCCAGCTGTTGATGATGATGATGATGATGAATAGATAAATTACACCCAGACACAGAACAAATGATCGTGCTCATCAAACAAACATTAATTTGTCCTGGGTGGGAATCGAACCCACGTCCTCCGGCATAGCAGTCAGGGTCACTAACGACTAGACCAACAGGCTTGTCAAATTCAAAAGAATATTCTAATAGATAATAAGCATGGAATAAGTTTTTTTTTTAAGTGGTAAAATAATCATATTATGAGTCCTTCCACCCCGGGCAGGGCGGGAGGGACTGTCAGACTCGTACTAACTAAAAACCACGGTGTCCTTCAATAGAACCTCACAAAACGATAGCGCGATCTAACTCGACCATCTATCGAGCATTGTGTCAAACTTTTTGCACTTTTATAAATTATTATGGTTTCGTTACAAACATTACTACTTTAACCCAGCTTCGTCATGTACTTGCACATACGACAAAAATAAAGTAATTAAGAAAACGAAAACATTAAAAAAACCTATTCAAATCTGAAATTTGAAACCACGGTCATCATCATAGCAGTAAGCGTTAGCGTTCCAGTGTAAAAAAAAAAAAACTATAAAAAAAAACCTAGAAAAAAATTGAATAAACCTCTAAAAAACAACTGAAACACGAAAAAAGAAAAATTCTATGTTTACCTGGGGATTGAACCCATGGTCACCACCTTGGAAGTCAAAGCTTGAACAAATCGAGCTACCTTGTAGCCGGTTGGCGCGGCGAAATTATGAACCATATTCTTTCTAGATTGATTTTTTCCTCTATACGCGCCAAATTTTAATTCCAAAAATTTGAAAAAGGAATGCGCTCGTCATTTTTAAAATAGTAGCATTTTAATTTATGTTATAAGATGAACATTTTGTGTTTTGTACAATGTATTATTAAGGTTGAATATAGAATGGTGGCCGAATAGACGATTTGAGTCTTACGACTCGAGTCGCCGCTGTGTACGGACCGTGCGCGACTGGAGTCGCGCGACTTAGGTATGCGACTGGAGTATCGGATACCGGAGTTTCCTAATGGACGAAGGGCCGTCTTTGTTTCCTGATAGCTACAACCTTGAGATCTTCAAGTCAAGAGTGTTAAGTTACCTTTAGGCAAGTTTGTTTCACCGTCAACATCATTACTTACTATCATGCGAGATAGTGGTAAAACGCGAGTATACCGTTGAATTTAGCAACAAAAATTCTTTGCAAAAAGTAATGTCTGATTTCATAATTAGTTATAATTCTATAATCAGAAAATAAATCTTTTCGAACTATGTTTTTTTTTTCAAGTCAGTCACTGAACATCCAAGAAATGTCATACCTAAAAGGTTAACTCGACCCTGCACCGTCTAGCAACAACATAATATGCATTGCGGTAAAATTCGTTAAATGGAATTTGTTATTCTATTGCTCAAGCAATAAAGAAGATAATTGATAAAGGACAATTATTTAACATTGCTATAGAGGCGTTTCAAAATCCCCTGGAACTGTTAGAGAGCTTACCCACGACGCGATTCGTGCGATTGAATTGACTTGACGTCGTCGTGGCGATCGTTTTTTGTTTTCCAACTACCCGTAGATAACCACGCATTTTATGTCATATGCCGTAGAGGTAAGGTTAATTTTCACTTGTAGTTGGAATCGGTAGAATCGCGTCGCATCGTGCCATGGGTAAACGGATTACTGACTAAATTAACTTACCTTAACCAAATACTTGACAATCGCATACAAACAGCTGACAGCCGACTGCGTTCTATTGACATTAGAATCCGTGTTCAACTCCGCCCAAATCTCTTTGAAGCTCAGCGCTTTAGCCACATTGTCAATAGTGACACTGACCACGTTGTCCACGACAATATTGTCAGATACTGACGCCGTCACCCTGAACGACACGTCAGCATGGACAGGTGTCTCAACAATCTTTTTATTTTTTATCAAAAATGATAAATATTGCAAAGAAATAACAGCGAATATCGCCATGTTTCTCGCTAGTGATGTCGGAAGGATATTCTCGATACATTTATCGATTAAATCGCAATCCGCCTCATCGATAAATGATATCATTCTGTCTAGAGATGACAAAAATCCTATCATGATAGTTTGTAGTATGTTGAATTCTTGGTAAAACAGTTTATCTTGGAAAACTTGATGGCAACGTCTTGTATACCTATCAATCGTTTGTTCGACATTCAAACTGAAGTTTTCAGACTGACTCAAAGGCCTAATTTGTTTGGGAAACAGTCTTATAATATCTGATAAAGATTTTTCTAGTGTAGCAACACCGACTGTGTACAAAGCTGGCAACTCTGGTGGATCAATTTCTAGATCTTCATCAGATATTTGTAGATTCCCGAAATTTTCTTTTAAATTCTCGTTATCAGTGATTGGTATGAAGAATTGAGATTTCGATTCCTTATTGTCACTTTTCTTGAAAACATGTAGTGTGTTAACAACGTTGATTTTGTTACTGTCAATTGATGACGTCATTTCTTCTTTTATTTTCATCTCTCTCTGTTCTCTTGCTGACTCTTTCTCATACTCTTTTATTTCGTGTCCTGAAAGTATGGTTATAAATTCCCTTATGTAAGTATCACAGGCTGTTCCGAAGGCTGGGTTTAGTATTTTTCTGTCAAATTCTGGACACGCCATAATGGTTGTTAGATCTTCTTTGGATAGGTTTGAAAGGAGGTTTGCTAGGTCGTTCTGTTTTAATGATTTTGGTTTTGTGCAGTCGGGTTGGCAGCACCTGTTGGGAATAATATTAGTTTAAATACAATATGTGACAATGTCCGTTCTGAAAATAATCTGAAAAATAGTGGTAAACAATTAGTGTTTTATAAAGTATCAGTGGTCTTGCAAGTTTAGTGCTTTTAAGGAATTTCTCGGGCCAGGATCTTCATTCAAGATTTTAAAAAAAGAGAAAAATAATAAACAAAATACAAGCTCGCTTTTACTTATTTCTTTGCTCGATTGATTATTTTTGTAGTCAGATGGCTTATTCCACGGAAGTTGGGCTAATCAAGACTTTTTATGACCTCCTAGAGTTTTCCTTTTATTGAAACAAAAAACTGTTGCCCCACGCTAGGAATTTCTCGTGTCGTGAGTGCGTTTACAAATATAGAAACTCACATGCACAAACACCCAGACCCGGAACCACTACTTGTAGGTCATAAAAATATTTGTTTGGTGCGGGGATCGAACCCGCGACACACTGCGTCAACCGTGCCGTCAATTATTTTCAATAGACAATAATATTTTAAACTTCTATAACCGTAAATACTTATTATAATTAGGTAAATAGTTTCCTTACCTGCTCTTCACTTGATTCAATAACCATTGAGCATCAATGTTCGTTGTCATAATGTACTGAGGATTGATAGCTCTGTCCTGTGATAGATCCAACGGTGATAGGTCAAAAACAGAAGATGCTAGTGCATTTAACTCCACTACCAAAGCTGAGTACCTGGTTAAAGAAATATAGGTTTTATTCATCTTTTGTTAGGACGAGACACACGTCTCGACTCGCACAGCTTTGGTGGAGCCAAAGCTATGCGAGTCGAGACGTGTTTTGAACAACCAATAGTATTGCGTTGCCAGAGTGGAGCTGTGTCAATAACACAATTCTATTCGTTGTTCAAAACACGTCTCGACTCGCACAGCTTTGGTGGAGTCTCGGCCTTAGAGCTTGTTTTATCAAAAAATCCCGTTTTATTTCCCCTGTCTAATAAATGCCGGCTAGTTTCGGCTTCATAGAGTGTTCTCTCTTTCTCACGAAGCCTTAAATTGCCACAACGAACGACGAATCAGTGGTAAACGTAGTGTGCGATAGAGATAACACTCTACGAAGCCAAAACTAGCCGATTATCTCTTTCTAAAGGTCGATGTGCAATATTTTTCAGTTATGGGACTTGTTTTTTGATTGATTTGACAACTAGCAAGTCATTTATTAAATATTGCAGCTAGGCGCGAAATTTTTATTTAAAATTATAATTATTGTCTGTTTGTGACTTCCACGTTGCATAAATGATATAAAACAAAAAACTGTAATGCTTATATCAAGTATAGAAGTATTTCTCTAGCGCCAGTGTGCCATCTAACAGTTAAACTTGAAATCTGTCACGAATCTCTGGCGCATGTACAGAAAACTTATTTAATGGATTTCTCCCAAGATCATTAGATATCAATTCGTAAAAATAAATAAAAAAGCTTCTTAGTTGAACGCTTCTGAAGAAATAAAAGCGTGGTCGTATTTAAATTTTAAAGGAGATGGAATCAAATTTTTAAATACCTACGGTTTATGCTGTTACCATTTTTTTTTTTCTTATTTTTTTGAGCTCACCTTGTAATATCTAAGATATTATAATATTGATATTAGATACTGGAATATTGAAACATATACAAAGAGTTGTTTCAAGGAAACTGTCATAGCAAGTTTCCTCCGTGCCTCGGAAAGCACGTAAAGTCGTTGGTCCCGGCTGTCATCAGTCAGAAGTTCTAAAAGTTCTGACAACCACTCTTACTATGAAGTATCTTATTACCCAGTTACTGGGTTGTGTAGGTCCGATAGGCAGTCACTCCTTGTAAAATACTGATATCCAGCTGCATCGACAAAGTTAAATCATGACCCATTTTGACAATATCGTTTGAATCCGTCAAATTGACAAAGATCAAAGTCGTCACCACGGATATGTATGTTTACGCGAATGTGGACCTAATAGTATTTAAATATCTGTAGGAAAATGAGCTTATCATCATCTGCCTAGCCTTTTCCCAACTACATTGGGGTCGGCTTCCAGTCAAAGCAGATTCAGCTGGATATCAGTATTTTACATGGAGCGACTGCCTGTCGGACTTTGGAGACTTTGGAGTCTTTGGAGCTTCCGACTAACAGTAATGACTGTCCAAACCAACCTCGGCAAGCGCGGCTTGACCCGGAAGATCGGCCTGTGCGGCTGTGATTATTTTGCCACAAGCTCCTCAGGAAAATGAGCTTATGGTGGGTCATAATTCAACTTTGTCGATTGTACGTATAGTCAGACACAAAACCTACCTTGTATGAACTTTGTCTCTCTGCAGTAACTCTAAGGCCACTTGTACATCTTCCTTGGACAGTTGCACGCTTATCTTATCGACCGGCATCTCTTTCAATATCCTACATCTGTCTATAGCTAATTTGGCGAATCTGAAAAAAAAAATCAATTTTTCAGTTTCACAATTGTTTTAAGTTCAAACAAATAAGGTTTATTTTCGTATAAAATGTTTTTATTACGTACGATCCACTTGTAGAAATATAAATACCATCGTCACAGAAATAAGACTCATTTTAGAATGCAATGGTTTGAATGTTAGCTGTAAATCCGAAAACAACAATCTACTTCGAAGATGTTTTGGCTTTTGCTATGCCTTTAAGGCGTGTACAGGCTTTTAAATAAATAATAATCATAATTAAGAAAACAACATAGAGAAGATAATATAATAAATATTATTGAAAATGACTTTACGCAAAGCACTTTTCGCTAAAAAGTTATTTTCAATTGACAGCAGACAGATAAGAGTTATTGACCTTCCCTACTTAACTTGTATTCATAGTTTATCCACTGAACGACAGAAGCAGGAAGATTGATAAGCCAAAACAAGAGCTAAGTAAGTTTGATAAGGGAACGAAGAACTGCCATTTGCTAGACCGAGACAATGCGATAGCACGCGGCCGGCTCGAGAATTCCGCCACGTGCGATCGCATTGTGCTTTCTGTCTCGGTCTAGCAAATGGCAGTTTTAAGCGACAGAAAGAGGAAGGGCGACGGAAAAAGCCGATTCCGCGTCGATAGATGTGGGAGCACCCTAACTCTCCATACTCTTTCGTAACATACCTGCCAGCGATAGCAGGTTCCAGCTTTCCAATAATTCGACAGATCAGAAACACGAGTGGTCCCGACTGACTCTCGTGACATAATGATAGAATCTTGTATGTATTTAGTGCGAATTCGTCCTGGAAAAAAATACAATAAAGTTACTTTTACCATGTTCTAGATGGATTTATCCACCGTCCCAACACAAGTCAACTTCGAAAGAGTTTAATGGTTTCCATCAGCGCATTGTGTTTCGATTTTGATTATATCTGCCATCTAGATGGTTGGCATTAAACAAGGTCAACTTGGTTGAGGAGCTGAATTGCATTCATCTAGAATATACTTCATGTCCCACTTTTTTTTACTATAACTGCCATGGTCTCCCAAACGATCGTCGGTTCTATGCTTAGTTAAGTTGTTATACCAATTAATAAGAGCCAATTAACAACACACAACAAAAAAGGTATCATTCGCTTCAATTTAGCCCAGACTGAGCTAAATTAGAGAAATAATGTATATCCGTACCACTCAAGCCGATAAGTTTGGCACTCCATTAAATTTTGATGCGGTCATATAGGCCTACCATTAAAGAGTGTCCAGGTCTTATAGGCCTACCTCCATACAGTTTCTTGCTCATTATTCTCCATAGAGATCTACGCTTTAAAATGAGCACCTACGGTACTTTCACAGTTTTTATGTCTTGTGACTGGGACTGTAGCACCATAACTATTTTTGTAATTGTTTTATTTTATATCTTTTGACAATTCATAAGTGCCTGTAATTGGCCTTGTTGAAATAAACGATTTGATTGATTGATTGAAAAAAACTTGGCTCAACAGCTTACCTTCAAACAGCTCTGACATCTAGCTGCAATAGCTTGTAGCAGTAACCCGGATGCGCCTGCCGTCTGCTGCACCTTAGCTATCAGAGTCTGCACGATCTCCTCTCGATACTGACTGACGAGTATGTGAACTCGGTTCACTAGCAACCAGGTTAGGTGGACCGCTTCTGTTAGACCGTTCTCTACCTGAAACGATGAGGTTTATGTGGGTCATGATTTTCTGGACACCTATAACATAATGAGATTGGTTTAGTGTGAAATTATTATCGTAATATCGTTGAGCAAGATCTTTATCTGTGTGCTTAGTGAGAATTTTTTTTACGTTGTCGCGTTCGTAACGTTTTACTACGTTCGGCGCTCTTATTGGTCCGCTCCAAGGTGGTCAAAACTCTCAACCAATGAGAGGGTCAAACGCGTATAAACGTTACTATCGGGTCAACGTAAAAAAACTCACTGTAATCAATGAATGACCGAATAGCTGACGCCCCTATCAGGCGTCAAACAAATGTAGTGGTTGTAAGCGAGACTGCTGAGCATGAGGTCCCCAGTTCGATTTAAAGGTTCAGCAGTGATATTGAGTTTTCTAATAAGGAATTTCTCAGTACTAGCCATGTAGTCTGGAAATGTGCCCGGTTGATGACAATATAGGGTCGCCAGCATAATTTTTTACCGTGGTAATATCATATAAGTCCTCCCACCCAGGGCAGGGCGGACTGTCAGACTAGTACTGACTAAAATCCACGGTATACTTCAATAGCCCTTTACTTTCCAGAGTCCCGGTAATTCGATAAGTCCTGGGCTGACTTTAACATAACTGGCAAAATGTGGCTTTTCTATTAGGTACATTTCTACTTTACCCTTCTGGGATTACAGGTGTAATGTAATGTTAATCAAAGAACGTTTAACACGTGTAGAAGAATCCTTTATCTGGAGCCCTGATCTGCTGTAGCTCCTTTTCCTATTCCGGGCGGCAATTTCTTGCATTTTTAAAACAATCTCATCATTTTCATTTTATTTTTAATCATTTTTTTAATAAAATTTTAAACATACATTAATCAAAAAGTCCATAAAACTGAATAATTAACGTTACAAACTCACAAAGTACTCGCAGTAAGCCATGACGCATGCTATCTGCAGAATATCAACTCGTAACAGCTGAGTATCTCCACAGTCAGCACTTAGAGGAAGATTGCGAGCAAACCCGATGAGCTTCTGCCAGTATTTGTGGGACAGGAAGTTTAATCTGTAACAATTTGAGTAGTACTAGTGAGGCTAACCCAAAGGCACTCCCTCACTGGGAGCGTTCGCGTGTAATGTAACATTATAAATTCGATTTGGAGCATTACAATAGGGGAACAGTGTTTAAGACGGGGAAGCGAGGTTTAATGGGGACAAATACACTCTTTAGGCATACTTAACACAATACTAACGTAGCTCAAGCGCCATCAGGACGTCATTTGCAAACGGCCATTAACAAATGGCGTTATGTAGGCGCTTGCGCTACGTTAGTATCGTGTTAAGTGTGTGATTTCCCATCATATCTCGCGTCCCCGTCATACACACTGTTCCCTTACTACCTCCCTGACTGACGAGCATTCGCGTACATTTAGTATAGATTCGATACAAGGTGCACATTGTGATGCTCGATTGTCTTCACACACTGATGAATTGTTCGAATTTGTAACGGTACATTACAGGTGAATGCTCGCGGTGAGGGAGCGCCTTAAAAAGGACGGATGGTATCTTTTTATCCTGTTTTACCTCTGACACCGAACTTGAAATTATCAGTGATAGCTATGACGGAAACGATAAAAATGAATTGGACTGGCAGAAGTAAAATTTATTTATTTACAGGGTAAATTTTCTATCTGGGTGTAGCTGACTATAACTGTACCCATACCACGAGTTGTCATTATGACACTCGATCATCGATGTCGACCGTGTTTGGCGTTCTCATTGGCCCGCTCCAAGGTTGTATGAACTCTCAACCAATGAGAGCGCCAAACGAGGTCGATGCGTATAATCGGGTATAGTAATGACAACTCATGGTATGGATACTGTAACTGAAAAATATCGAAAACACTGAAAGGAGTCTCGAGGTCAAAACTGCATCCTGGCCAAAAATCAAACCTGCAGAATTTGAAAAAAAAAACACATCCTGTATTATTACACCATTCGATAGTGTTGCTAATAAGGATCAAATTCTGGAAAGTAATGTGATATACGGCCAAGAAGAAAATCTTAAAAGTTACCTGATCAGCAAATGCGACCAATGTACAGTCAGCATCGGTATCCGATGTGCGGACTTCAAACAGATCAAGTTGAGTACATCTAATGGAATATTCTCTTCAGGACTGTACAGGCCAGTGTTCAGGCCACTCTGTTCGTTGTGTAGAAGAGTCTGCGCTGTTTTCGCTGATAAAGGAAAGAGGCAGCCGTCTGAAAGTAAGAGAATCTTTTACAGCTTTTAGTATAAGGATATGTTGGCCTCTATTATGGGTATTGCTAACAATTTTATTGGGCACAAAACCAGATCTAATTTTAAATCAATGAAAGTAATGGGGAAGGTGAATACCGGAATCGATGTATTTATTTCAAGATTTTTATTTCAAAAATGTGTTTCTAACTCGCCTGAAGTTAAAGGCACATTTAAATTGTCAAAAGACAATACAAATATATTTCGTCTTGGGAATCTAGCCCATGTTATACTACTTCCTAGAGCGTCAAGAATCGCAGAGCTATTTCCGAGAACGGCAGGTGTGGGCTTGCCGATCGACATCGGACCGCAATCTCTCAACTACTTGTAGCTAGTTCGACAACTACTTGTAGCCCAAGAGCCTGTGAACCCCAGACCTACGTCATTTTATAAAGGCTGAAAGTTTGTCAGCGGATGCGGATACACTGGTAAGACGATGGACCAATTATGGAGTTTGGGTTATGGTGGCTTTGGCAGGTAAACGGTACTAAAGGTGCGTAAAATGTAAGTTAACTTACGTCATAGTATAAAAGCTGATTTTTATGTATAATACTCAGGTAATATGTAGATGATGTTTCCTCATCAGCCAGACACTTATCATGGTGGCAACCCCTTGCCAGACACCCTTAATGTTCAAGAAATTATATAAGTTTACTTACGTCATAGTATAAAAGCTGATTTTTATATATAACTAGCACTACGCCCGCGACTTCGTCCGCGTGATTTCCGAATTTTGCCTTTGTGAATTTCTAGTCCCGGCCACCCTCTATATGGGATACTGTTGGAAAAACGAAATCAATATTCATCAAAAATTCTATCAACCCGCAATATTGCGTCTTAGGTAACACATAGGTCCTAAAAATAATCCCAATGGAAGATTTAAGACTCCTATAACTATCAACCCCTCTACAAACTTGTAGGGGTCGAATTTCGTATCATCCTCTCTTAGTTAGAATCTGTATCCTCAATACAAACCCCCTGCAATGTTGAGTCCTCTAATTACAAACTCCAAAGACAACCCCCAAGTTCGACCCCTTGTAAAACTCCGTCTTAGTGAGAACAACAAGCAAAGTAATCCTATAAAGAAAGATTTTAAGTCTATCACTACTAATAACGTTCTTATAAAGGCCTTGCGGTAGACTCCTTAACTTATAATAGTATTTGCCAAGCCTTAACATACTCAAACACATTAGTTTTTATATCTCGGTCTTATAGTTTGCTACAAGACTGACCTCTCAATCATTTATAGGACACATTATCTAGTAATAGCATTTCACAAGTACAGATATTCTCAAGAGTAATTGCCTTTATATCTAAGACTTACAGTTAACTACAAGATTATCTTTTAGGACACTTATAGGAATAAGTCTTCTATAATTGTTTGCAGTAAGACTAAATAATCCTGAATAATATTTTGATCCTATAGAAGGATTTTCAGAGAAAAAATGATATTATAACATACTTGGCTGAGACGACTATAAGTTTTTGTCGTCATAATCTTGCTCGAGACTTTTTTCAATCTTATAGTACTTGAAAAGAGCACTATAAGATCAAAAAAGCTTATAAGTTAATAGATTAAACACTTTATTAGTAAACGTCAGCCATTTTATTGATCTATTCAATTATTCCCCTTCGTCTTGAAACTGCTATAAGTACTAATTTACCTACAATGGTTCTATAAAGTACTTAATGGAGGACAATTTTAAAACATGGCGAATATTCATTAGAATTAATGAAATAATTTATTTACAACAATATAATAATGTGCTATTTCGCGAAGGGCATCGTAAAACTTACTAAATTGCGGTACACATTTACAGTAAATATGACTTCCCCAAGAGTTCACACACTATATTTACAATATATTATTAGTTGTTTTACAATAGTATACAAAATAATAGTAATCTTACTTACGTTTTATTAAATATTTATCACAAAATAACCGGCACCACCAGCCGAAGCAACAACAAAGATAACCTTTACTAAAATATACTTATAACTCATAATTAAGTACATTACTAGTGCCATATAAACAAGAATGCTTTAGTAAGATACTTATGCCAGATACTAATAAGAGCGTTTGTACTTGTAATTGTGTAGTCTCATATCATTATAGAAACTATTGCGCTTCGTCAAGTACATTATAGGGCTTAGTAACATTTTATAAGTTGATTATAAGATAGTTATAGAAATAAACGCTCCTATAACTGCGCCCAAATCCAGCTTTGTAGCATTTTACAAGTTTCTTGTAAGTAAAAATAAAAGTAGTCTTAAAGATCGCTTTAAGCACTGATTTTGCTAGTTGGGCTAGGTCCTAAAACAACCCCCATGCTGAGAAACTCCAAGCATTTGTAGCAACAAAGTTTCATACAAACTGTCAATCCCATAAACAGCCCCTTAGGGGTAGAATTTCAGAAAACAGTGCCTTGGTGTATTTGCATCATAACAGAACAGCCTTGCAAAATTTAATACTCCTAGCATTTGTAGTAACGAAGTTTTATACAAAAAATATCAACCCCTAAATCAACCTCTCGGTGTCTATTTTCATAAAATACCCGCAACTACGCCCAAAAAGAATCTCTATGCAAAAGGACAATGGGCAAAAATGTATGGAACTTGGTCCAAGGTCCTCCACTGATGACACATATGGGAAATGAAAGTATGTGGTTCTGACATCATTCTGGCAAGATATTATCAAAATCCGTCCTGGTGTTCTTTTTTTATGTCCATTTACGTGACTGCTAACCTTTTTTTTTTTTTTTTTTTTTTTTTTTTTTTTTTTTTTTTTTTTAACGTGTGGAAATCCTCATGGACTTCCTCCGCCTGGGGAAGACGGAGGGGCATGTCAGACTCGACTGACTAAAACCACACGGTGTCCTCTACTGCCTTAAGCCGGGGGTGCGGGGTCACTTGCGCAATCACCGCTCCCCGGCAGGCCTTGACCCGGCTACATCGCCGGGTCCCTCTCCTCGGTGCGGCCGTAAAGAACGGTCGCACCTCTCTTCGAGTGGCGACGAAGGACACGTCGCCGCCAACTCGGGCCTGTATCTGGTCGGGCGGCTGACTTCCCCAAGTCAGCCGCCCGCAGGCTACATCTCATGGAGGACGCAGATCGGTTTGCGCCCGTCGGCGCCCGGTGCGTCTGCTGCGGGAGCTGAGAGGGATAGATATTCTCTCCCTCTCCCTCTCCGCCGTCTCCTTCGCCAGCATTACCTGCTCGCAGAAGGCGACGGCCCCTTCCCACACGTGACTGCTAACCTAACCTAACCTTACCTATCCAAACCTAACCTAACCTTACTTTTTTAATTCAGTTGTAAATGATGCCTGACGCATACTGAACCATCTGGGAAGGCGGTTGGCTTATGTTTGACTTGCAACGACTAAAAATACCAATGAGACCTTAAATAGCTAACCTAACCAACCTTTTTTTTTAGCCAAAAATGATGCCCGACGCACAGTGAACCATCTGCGAAGACGGTTGGCTTATGTGTGACTTGGACCCACTAAAAATACCAACGAAACCTTAAATAGCTAACGTAACCTAACTTTTTTAATTCAGCTGTAAATGTAGCCCGACGCACAGTGAACCAACTGGGAAGACGGTTGGTTTATGTGTGACTTGGACCCACTAAAAATACCAACGAAACCTTAAATAGCTAACCTAACCTAACTTTTTTAATTCAGCTGAAAATGTAGCCCGACGCACAGTGAACCATCTGGGAAGACGGTTGGCTTATGTGTGACTTGGACCCACTAAAAATACCAACAAGACCTTAAATAGCTAACCTAACCTAACTTTTTTTTTCAGCTGTAAATGATGCCCGACGCATACGGAACATCTGGGAAGGGGGTTGGCTTATGTGTGACCTGGACCCACTAAAAATATCAACGAAACCTTAAATAGCTAACATAACCTTATTTTTTTTAGCTGTATTTGATGCCCGATGCACACTAAACTATCTGGGAATGCGGTTGGCTTATGTTTCATTTACACCCACTAGAAATACCAACTAGACTTTAAATAGCTAACCTAACCTAACTTTTTTAATTCAGCTGTAAATGATGCCCGACGCATACTGAACCATCTGGGAAGGCGGTTGGCTTATGTTTGACTTACACCGACTAAAAATACCTTAAGGCCTTAAGATCTGCTAAATCTGAACAAAAAAGTTAGGTTAGGTTAGCTATTTACATAGCTAATTAAGGTCTCGTTGGTATTTTTAGTGAGTGTAAGTGAACATAAGCCAACCGCATTCCCAGATAGTTTAGTGTGCGTCGGGCATCAAATACAGCAAAAAAAAAAATAAGGTTATGTTAGCTATTTAAGGTTTCGTTGATATTTTTAGTGGGTCCAAGTCACACATAAGCCAACCGTCTTCCCAGATGGTTCACTGTGCGTCGGGCTACATTTTCAGCTGAATTAAAAAAGTTAGGTTAGGTTAGCTATTTAAGGTTTCGTTGGTATTTTTAGTGGGTCCAAGTCACACATAAGCCAACCGTCTTCACAAATGGTTCACTGTGCGTCGGGCATCATTTTTGGCTAAAAAAAAAGGTTGGTTAGGTTAGCTATTTAAGGTCTCATTGGTATTTTTAGTCGTTGCAAGTCAAACATAAGCCAACCGCCTTCCCAGATGGTTCAGTATGCGTCAGGCATCATTTACAACTGAATTAAAAAAGTTAGGTTAGGTTAGCTATTTAAGGTTTCGTTGGTATTTTTAGGGGGTCCAAGTCACACATAAGCGAACCGTCTCTCCAGATGGTTCATTGTGCGTCGGGCATTTTTTTAGCTGAAAAAAAAGTTAGGTTAGGTTAGCTATTTAAGGTCTCATTGGTATTTTTAGTCGTTGTAAGTCAAACATACGCCAACCACCTTCCCAGATGGTTCAGTATGCGTCGGGCATTATTTACAGCTGATTGAAAAAATGGGTTAGGTTAGATTGGGTAGTCACTTTCAAACGCAAATAAAAAAAGAACCCCAGGACAGATTTCGATAATATTTTGCCAGAATGATGTCACAACTATGTTCTTTCATTTCCAATAAGTGTCATAAGTGGAGGATCTTGGACCGCTTTTGCCCATTGTCATTTGAGTCTCTAAACTATCGACCCCGAAAAAACCCCTTAGGGGTCGAATTTCGCAAAACCGTCTTAGTGAACATTTAGATCTTAAAAAAAAACCCTCGTAAAGTTCGAGACGCATAGCACTTGTAGTAACAAAGTTTTATACAAACTATCAAACACAAAAACAAACCCCTTGGGGGTCGATTTTTGCAAAATCCCACCATGGTGTGCATCTAAGTCCTATAAAAGCACCCGGTGCAAAATTTGAGGCTACTCGCACTTGTAGTAACAGAGTTTCATACAAACTTTCAACGCCAAAAACAACCTCTTAGGGATCGAATTTCGTAAAATCCTGTCATAGGTATTACTTACGTCCAAAAAAGGACCCCTATGTAAAAAATTGAGTCTCAACACTATCAAACCCAAAAACAACCCCTTAGGGGTCGAATTTCTCAAAATTGCCACCTTCTTGAGCATTTACATCTTAAAAAGTACCACCATGCAAGATTTAAGACGCCTAGCACTTTTATTAAAAAAGTTTCATACAAACTATCAGCCCCAAGAACAAACCCCTCAGGGGTCAGATTTCGCTAAATCCCGTCATAGTGAGCATCTACGTTCTAAAAAGACACTCCATGCAAATTTTGGAATTCCTAGCACCTGTAGTAGCAAAGTTTCATACAAACTATCAACCCCAAAAACAACCCCTTAGAGGCCGAATTTCGCAAAATCCGTTCTTAGTGCTCACCTACGTGGTATAAGGAGGGCTTATGCCAAATTTCAAGTTTCTAGGCCCAGCGGTTTGGGCTGTGCGTTGTCAGATCAGTCAGTCAGTTTTGAATTTTATATATATAGATACTTGGGTAATATGTAGATGATGTTTCCTCTTTAGCCAGACACTTTTGATAGTTCCAACCCCTTGCCAGACAAACATTGTAAATAGCCCACTCAACGGATGTTCAAAACAAGGTATAGAGGGAAAGTCTTGGAACACAATTTTTGACTACGCAACTTTGTTTGTACTGGTTAGGAGGAGAACATATCGAAAGTCCCCATCCCTAGCCCTTGAGCTAAGGGGGAGGGAGGGGTTTGAAGATACCACTTTTTGGTTTTTCGCTTATGTCTCGGAAAGTCGGAAACCATAGGTCCTAGCGGCATAATATGTATGAACAAAATAAAAGCTGAATAAATTCTCTATAAGTTTAATCCAGTAAACATTTCCAGGTCTTGTTTAGTTTTCGAGCTATCTGCTCTTGAATGTCTGTAATGATATTGGTTAAAATCATTTTTACCTCTTTGCATGTGGAAAGTTGTATTTGATGTCGCCAAAGTTCCAGAAAACAGCATCCAAGTTGGTTTCAGACCCTCCAAGTTGCGCCGAATGTCATTTTAATTTATATTAGTTACATTACAACTTAAGTCGTATTTCGTTAGATTCGAGTCGTTTTATAAGATTTGACCCAATTCTGTTGCCCAGATATTATCCTTCTCATACAATAAAATTATCCTAACATGACACTTAACCAAATAGCATCATAAAAAAATAAATTATTTTTTAATTCATACAATTTGTATGAAAATTTTTTTTGCTGAATTTGACCAACTTCCGCCGTCTTGATTATTTTATTCCAATTTAATAAAACGATCCTTACCTGAAAGAGAGTCGAAGGGCATTAAAAAAATTGGCAACTCATTTTTATGGACACCTCGCACTTGATTAAAAATTAAATAATATTCTAAAATTGTTTACATTATAAAAAGCTAAAGGTTCCTAAGATTGTTTTTCTGTAGCTCTTATGGATGCGGATTTCTCCTTATCGGTCAACTTAGAATCAAAACCCCGTACATGTACTACCTAATATGTAATTATAATCTAGAATGAGTTTCTGAGCTATTTTTACTGCTCCCTCGGTGGAAGGAAAACAAAAAATATCAAGCTTGATGATGGCTACCGCGAATTCAAGAATTTGTTATAACTTTGTGAGCACAGTAAGAGACCCTTTTAGCTGGAGCCTCATATCGCCTCAAGATGCAGGTTTCACTTGGCTTTATTCATTGCAGGTGGTAAAGAAAGGGTCTGAAAAGACTGCTCATGCTTGCGAAATACAACTTTCCAAATGCAAAAAGGTAAAAATGATTTTTCAGAATATTACAGACATTCAAGAGCAGATATCTCGAAAACTAAACAAAACCTGGAAATGTTTACTGGATTAAACTTATAGAGAATTTATTCAGCTTTTATTATGTTCATACATATTATGCCGCTAGGACCTACGGTTTCCGACTTTCCGAGACATAAGCCAAAAACCAAAAAGTGGTACCTTCAAACCCCTCCCTCCCCCTTAGCTCAAGGGCTAGGGATGGGTACTTTCGATATGTTCTCCTCCTAACTAGTACAAACAAAGTTGTGTAGTCAAAAATTGTGTTCCAAGACTTTCCCTCTATACCTTGTTTTGAACATCCGTTGACTGGGCTATTTACAATGTTTGTCTGGCAAGGGGTTGGAACTATCAAAAGTGTCTGGCTAAAGAGGAAACATCATCTACATATTACCCAAGTATTATATATAAAAATCAGCTTTTATACTATGACGTAAGTAAACTTATATAATTTCTTGAACATTAAGGGTGTCTGGCAAGGGGTTGCCACCATGATAAGTGTCTGGCTGATGAGGAAACATCATCTACATATTACCTGAGTATTATACATAAAAATCAGCTTTTATACTATGACGTAAGTTAACTTACATTTTACGCACCTTTAGTACCGTTTACCTGCCAAAGCCACCATAACCCAAACTCCATAATTGGTCCATCGTCTTACCAGTGTTGGGAGCATCAGCTGACAAACTTTCAGCCTTTATAAAATAACGTAGGTCTGGGGTTCACAGGCTCTTGCTCTATTGTAGCTAGTTCGACAACTACTTGTAGCTAGTTCGACAACTACTTGTAGCTAGTTCGACAACTAGCTCGAGCTAGTTGAGGTAAAGGACCAAGCCCAAGTCGACGGGCGTTATGATCTATGAGCTCCTCAAAGGAGTTGTCTGCACTACTGACGGGACGCGATAGGGCCAAATGCCTGTCGGCGTTGCGGGAATGTTATGTTATGAACAGGGTGAGTTGGTTTTAGTCAGCACAAGACTGAGAGTTTTTTCCAGTGTAGACAGAGGGATGTCCTAAAACGAAAAAAACAAAGAAACGTACTTAGACATAAACTCACCTGTCAAATGCAGCATATGCTTCACCTGCACTATAATATTCACACAAACAGTATACAACAACTTATTCTGTTCACTGTCCACATCTTCATAACAACTATCCATCTCCATTATCGCATACGTCAAGGTTTTGAACAAAAACCGTACGAGAATGACGTCAGGCGATAAATTCGCACAATTTTCGTTTACATTTTGAACGTTCAATGGATCCACGTCAGTTTTGACATTGAAAAAGATGGATAATGGAGATATGCACGTTGCTTTTAAATAGTTTATTGTTAGGAGTATTTCGCTTTCTGGTATCAGGACGAGAATTTTTCGTAGGAGTACCATTATTATTGATAGGTAGCGGAGTTTTAATTTTAGAGGTGTTGTGGCCTGAAATGGAAATAAATTATTATTATTAATAATAATAGTTGGAACAAGAGAAACTGATATCATGAAGCCGAAGAGAGTGTTTATTTGTTTGCATGAGCTAACTTCAGGAATTACTGGTTTGAATTAAAAATCATATTGTAGCCAGCGTTTCCCATTTGCCGGGTCGTCAAAATAGAATATCTGATTGCGGTTCTTTTTCTTATTAATAATAGTACATTACTGCCGCGGCCTATAATGGCTACTTTGCTGTTCGCACTGATGATGGCCGACAGCGCAGCCTAGCACAGCTCCAGGCCGACACAGCGCGGTCAGCATGCACCACTTGATGGACGAGCTGAGATAAAGGCCGAGGCCTTTACAGCGAGGACAGCAAGGGCTGCATGATGGCCAAGCTGGAAGGCCTAGAGCGTAGCTAAGCTAGCTGGAGGCAATCATAGCGTGACCAGCGAAGCAGACATAGTGGGCCAAGGCTTGTATAGTGCTTTACTCAAAAATGCAAGCACCTACATAAAACCAGCAAGTGATTTAAATAAAATATATATTAATTAACTAGAAATTTAATTAAAATAACAATTATGAAAATACAGTTACTAAAATTCAACACCGACTTTCCCGGTTTCATATTACTTATTAATAGTTTGCGATAATTTTAATGTGATGTTTGACTGCATTTCATTTATTACTTCATTTACATAAAGCAAAAAAGTCACTAAATAAAAATAAAAAATTCGCTGAACCGCGCTTTTGTTCCTTCTTTGAATTTTTTTTTTTAAATATGGTATGCAATCTTTTTGTGCCTACCTCTTTAAATACAAACAGCTGTGTTTTAAATAAAATCTTTTTGCATTTGTTTTTTTAAAACGTTGAAACGTCAGAATAGCGGCCGGCAATGTTTTGCCGCCCTGTTAGAGCGGCTAGCAAAAACATTGCTGGCCGCTCCTTGAAACAGACCCGCAAAGTCGACTTTGCTCAAACAAGGTTGTCAAAATAATGACCACATTACATGCATTTTTGAGTAAACGTGTATTATTTTATCTAATGTCTATATATCTAACCAGCTTGCCCAAGCCCAGCTTGGGTTTAAAAATATTATATGGGTCACGAAGAGGCAGTGTGAAAATTACCGGGCCATGACAGAACATTGTTTGGGAAACACTGGTACAGTACCCGGCACGTAAGTTGGCAAAGTTATGGTGTAGTGGGGGTAAGTTTGCGCATCGCATTTAGCGGCACGCAAGTGTAAGCGAGAGCGCGTATACTGGGTGCGAGGGGCAAAGACGAGTGACGCACCAATCGCGTACTCGGATCGGCACTACCTCATACCCCGCGACCCGCATGACCAACAAAGAGATCTACTAAATGACTTCTGCGCATCTACCGACTCTTGCCAACTTACGTGCCGGCCACTGTAAGTACCATTGTTTGGCAAATGACCTAGATAGGCCATTTATCAAAGAAGGCTGTAGGCTATAATAACATCACAATTATGACCAACAGGACTTAACATTTTTGTTTCATTTGATATGGATTTGTTTTGACTCTAGTTTTTGTCAAAGGTGAAACAGACAAAGTCTTCGATGGAGCCACCTTACCCAGAAGAAGCCAATTCAGTCTTATTTAGGAAAGATTCGGGTTGTATGCATTCGAAGTTATATGACGTTATGAACTTACCGGATCCGGCGGTGCCTTAAACAAAATTTTCAAAAGAATCTCCACTCGACTCTGTTCCAACAACACATCTTTGTACACTGTATCTAGGAGCCGCTCCAAAGAGCCAATAGCTCTTTGACAAGGCAGCTCTATGGATCTCTGTGTTAGTAGGTTGAGTAGAGTATCACTGGCTAGCTCCGACCAACGGTAGTAACTCTCTGGGTGTTCTTGTGAGAGAGATAGCACGCATGATACTAGTTCTAATACCTGTGAGAGAAAGAGACAACTGTATAAATGTAGTCACGGAACAGTCGGTCTATGAGTCAAACAATTAGAACCAAAATTGCGGTTTAGTTTTTTTTTTTAATTTATGGATATTATTCTAATAGTTTCTGAGGATGTTGATGCCGAAGCAGGACAAAATATAAATCAATAATATCACCTAAAAAATGTTTTAGCAATATGTTTTGAGAGCTGCTTAATGACAGCGCGCCTCTATGGATTTTCGAATTAATAAATCACAACATGAACACACTAGTATAGCTGAATTGCCTTATTGCTAATAAACGCCCGTCTTGTCTTATTTTAGGGTGAGATTCTAGTCTAATCACAGCTGGCAAAACCTGTTTTAGGACTTTCAGGCTTTTGACTACCCGTAATACCCCAAAGATGTAAGAATGACATTCGGGATAATCATTTTACAGAAATGTTACTTACCTTGTGTTGATGCATAGTTTTCTGCAACATGTAGAAAAGCACCTCTCTAGTGGCTTGTGCTTCCTGTTGCTGAGCTCTGCCTAGCACACTTGTACCTAAAACACGACTATAGTATAAAATATACAAATAATAGCGGATTGTTTACCAAGTAAGTAAAGAACTATTTTAAACGCGATAGTGTTTTTTGAATCCTGAGCGGGAGCGAATGATTCTTGAGTAAGATCCGGAGCACAGTGAGGGATTCAATAGATAAAAAAGTTGGCTGTAATTAGACAAAAAAATTTAAAAAATCTTAGATATTTAAATCTTACCTCCCATATTACTAAAGACCTTTACAGCTACAGGTTCCAATCCAGCTATACATTCTAAATGAGCACCTGATGCCATCAAACCATCACATAGTTGTATGAGCTGTAACAAAAAAAAAATGCTGACACTATAAGAACATATTCTATTTATTCCGGCATTCGAAGAACGTAGAACATCTATTTATTCCGTGACAAGTGAATATTGGTTCATTTTTGTATCACACCACTAAGGTTTTTCTGCTAAGATTCTCATACATAAACGTATATCAAAGTGTAACAAGTGTTGAATCAAAGAAAATGTTATCGTTGGTATTTCGATAATTTGTTTTGTATGATGTTTAGAAAAGCACAGTTGCATCGAGAACGTCAGTATACACAACCGTATGTTTGGTGTAGTTGCGTATCACATCACTAAGGTTTTTCTACTAAGATCCTATGATGATCTAAAAGGTTCACAGAAATTGAAATGTAAAAAAGTTGTAAGTATAATAGAAAATGTTATTACCTTCGGTATTTCGATGATCTGCTTTGTATGATGTTTAGAAGAGGATAGTTGTACCAAGAACATTAGTATACTGTTCACTAAATCACAACAATCTCTGAAAGAAAACAAATTATAAATTAATAAAATCCAGGGATAAACATAATAGCAAATTGAAGTAATGAGATAGGTACGCTCAAGTGCCACTTAAGACAGACAGTTTTTTCATTTGGAAATCAACTTTATTGTAAAAAACATAGAGTTAGATCTAGCATAGAACATCATTAAAGTATAGTTTCTACGATCAAGATATAGATTCAGCTCATTGTTGTTGTTCAACCAAATGTAAATGTTTCAAAAGGAATCCTAGGAAGATTGAACACAGTCTAACATGCAAGGCTTCCGCGCAATGCACTTGCAAGTTTATTCTCAAAAACAAAGAGTTAAAATTTGCTAATCACACTTACGGTATCTCATGTTGTTCAACCAAATCCAGTTGCTTCATCAAGAATCCTATGAAGATCTGATCGCTGTCCAACATGCAGTAGTTGACTCGTAATGTTAGAAGTTGGTTTAGAAGGTTCAATACTTGGCATTGAAGTGGGATGTCGTTTTGCATTGTGTAGCTCTAGAAAAACCATACAAATGTAATTTTCAAATTGATTACTTTTTTTTAAAAAGGACAGTGCAAAAAGTTGTATGTAAAAGAAACAGGTTTGAACATTAAAAATTCAAACGATTGTTTTATTTACAGAAAACTTAGCCAAACTTAACATTAAAAAATAACCTGCATTAATAAAAGTATGGAATTCCTATAAATATATAGTATGGAACTTCACTTTTTGGATTCTTCTTTGTAATTTTTTTATTATAACAGAGCCAAAGAGACAAGTTAACACTACAATAATTATTCATAATCTGACAGATAAATTCAAAAAATAATAAACGGCAGCTACTAACCTTCAAAGCCTGTATAACAACGGGCTCAAACAACCGAATATACCTCTCCAACTCCTTCTTATTCGTACTCCACTTCCTATCAGACTTATTCTTCGCAAAATTCTCCATAGTTATCAACAGCTGCCTTTCAGCCACCATCCTCGGGTTCTTACTATCCAGAGACAACTTTTGACTAGCATTAGAACATACACTGCTTCTTCTTGACTCCTCTTTCAAAGTACTCAACACGTTAACCATCATAACGTCTTGGTAAAAACTTGACTTGTTTCCAGATTCATTTTTATCCAAAATGCTCATAAAATCTGAGTATTGGTTCACCATGTTGGTTCCAAAAAGGCATTTTAATAGCTGTGTGATGCAGTATACGGTGATGTCGGGACATAGAGGCATGATGACTTTGAGGTAGAATAAAACCTCTTCAGTGACGTTGCCTATTTCTTTTTCTGTGGCCAGTTCTAGTTGAATGGCTAGGGCGTTTAGAACTGTTGATAGGAATGTGTGGAAGATACTGCTTTTTGGGTCTAAGTTTATCTGTAAAAACAAAACGTAAGCTGTCAGGGTCAGTAAACACCAAGACGCGACGCGTCTGAAATGTGTATCTTTTCGTGTTATAAATTGATTAGAGATCGCTTTTGAGTCGCTTTATTGGAATGTGCGCGCTGTGTCACGTCTCAGTGTGAATTGACCCTTAGCCAAGCTTTATTTTTTTTTAGTTCGCCTTTCACCGCCATCTCGCAATCTCGTATTGACTGGCTTAATAATTTTTCCCCTCTTTAAATATTAAATTTTAAAGATTTCGAATGTTTCGAATGCTTCATGATTTTTTTTTAACATAAAATGGCATCTTCAAATATTCTGGCTTGGTTCAATATCACTTCTTCTCAGCCAGGACTGCATTTCTCTATTTAGGATATATAATTGAAGAAGTTTTGGACAAGTTATCAGCATGCATTTTCGAATAAATGTACGCAGTTCTTAGGCTATGATTAGAAGTTACACGCGGACAGTTTTGCTTCCTATTCTTTCATACAAACCTTATGATTAGAATACGTAGCCCTCAAAGTTTCATAGAACTTCATATAGAAGGGTTCGTTAAAGAAATGCCCCACGAAGTTGGCCTTCAGACTGGAAGCAGGCGCGGGAGGTTTCTTACGCAGAGAACCTTTTTCATCCAGCTCGGGTGGATTACTGCCTCTTCGGGGCATTCCATCTAGAAGAGATAAGATAAGTGATATGCGAAACTGATTGATATAATACCAAGTTTCAACAGGATAGCTCTTATACTTTCGAAGAAAAGTGGCTGTGACATACGGCCGGACAGACATGACGAATCTATAAGAGATCCGTTTTTTGCTATTTGGCTACGGAACCCTAAAAACTAAGCAACTTCACGCGATTGGCTGAGTATAAAAGACACAAATGTTGAATAATTCACAAATAAATTGAAATCTGAATGATGATGTTGTTGAACAAGCAATTCTGAAATCATTTAAAATCAAACTTTTATTAAAAACCTCACCTGTAGTTTTCCTCCTAACAGGACTCCCAGGCAGAGCAATACCACCCTTATTCAAATGCACGTTAGGATTAACTTCCTCTATTAAATGCACCAATACATTCAACATCTTTAACGTTACTTGTAAAAACTTATCCGCTAGGTTGGCAACCCTCTCGCATTCTAAGTGTTGCCATCTCTCTTTGATGTTTTGTGTGTCTCGTTCAAATATGTCTCGATTTGTCGTTTTGTGGCGCATTATGTTGTGGATTTCGACTGAAAATAATAACCGACTGAGAATATAAGCAAATCATCATCAGCCTATTAATGTTCCCACTGCTGGGACACAGGCCTCCTCTCTGTGAGAGGCCCCCGCGGGCCCAGTGCGGATTGGTGGATGTCACATGTCTTCGAATTTTTGGTTCTAGGACATGCCGGTTTCCTCACGATGTTTTCCTTCACCGTTTTGAGAGCAGTGGTGATGAAATAAATTACACAAAGTAATGCGCCAGCCGGGATTCGAACCCACGACCTACAACTCGTAAGTCGGGGCCGATACCACTGGGCCACCACTGCTCTATAATAAGCAAATATGGTGGTTATAATAACTGAATATAAATATTTAGAGTGTGCCCAACGAACGCGAATCGCAAAGATATTTTCGGAATTTACCTGGATAAATTAGCGAGCATAATTCCAGGAGAATAGTCCTAGCCACCACAGTTCCATTACAATAGTCAAGACTATCGAGGCAATAGCTCAACAGTCCCTGGTCGGAGTACGCTTCCATGTGTTTCCATGGAGACCACTTCTTGCAGATAGCTTGCAGGGCTTCGAGAAGACCTTGCTAGAAAGAAAGTAAAGATTTATGTAAACTTTCGAAACTTTACTAAAATAAAATAAAAAATTGAATTACCATAACATTAACTGTTGAGTTATTTGAATTTGAAAGAAAGAAAGAAAATTGTGTTTATTGGCACTAAGACTTAAAACTAAAGAAATACAAATAAAGTAATAGAGTAGGTAGTAAAAAAAGAGGAAATAAAACTTAAACAAAAAAATTATGCCAAAGGGTCTCAGCTCAGCATAATGTCAGATGGCAACACAAAGTTTGCCACCTGACGCTGATTTTCAGCTGCAGCCCACGAGTGCCATACTATTTGCTTAGAAGGTGCTACTATAGAATCAAAGGATCCGGCTCGAAGGACCAAAATGGTAGAGAATCTAATAGAAAAGACTGTGAGATACAAAACAGTTTCAAAGCGGGTGTGATAACCGAGCAAACCTTAATCAGTTAAGTAACTCGAGACCTTCTCTAGGTTTATCTGCAAGATGCTTATCGGAAAAAAAGCGAGTCTACGATACGATACTATCCATCTGGGATTTGCCATTCATGCACCATTGTTTCATGTTTACTTCATTAACCCAACAACAGCGCATTACATTACTGTGATTTTATTCACAAACATTTGTTTCAAAGCAAAAATCGTCGCATCCCGCGTATTTAGGGTGACTGGCAAATGGCAATTAATGTACGATACTTAAACACGTGATTGTGCTCATGATAACAAACAATTTTTATTATGGGAGCAAAGCTGAAATCGTGAAAAAAATATCAGCTGTTCCGTACATTAGGCAAACATAAATGTACTGAACAGCTGATTTTTTTTTTCACGATTTCGGCTTTGCTCCCATAATAAAAATTATTTGTTATCATGAGTACAATCACGGAATTAAGTATCGTACACTAATTTCCAGTCACCCCATATACAATACTTTGGCATTTAAAACTGCGCAAGAGATTTGAATGCGGTTTACATCAATAGACTGCAGTGATTCAAGATGGAAAGACACGTGCAAAGCTTACCTAATTTATGATACCAAAACTCACCGAAAAATATTTACAATGCGCCGCCATCAGCTTCCCAACTAGATTCCCGACAACCATCCTCAACCCTCTATTGTTACCCAACTGCTCTCCAAACATCAGTTGAGGAGGTAGATCGCTATAGAAGTAGATGTCCCTCACCAGGTCTAAGGCCAGACCTTCGTGGTCGAAGGTGAACTGCTTGCTCTGGTCTTTGGCTAGGTGGGAGATCACTGTGGTAGGGGATGAATGCTTTGGTTGGTGAATTATTGGGGTAATGCTGTGGAGAAGAGAGTTATATTAACTTTTTTTTTTGGAATCGCTTAGTTGGCTGGCCTGTTGGTCTAGTGGTTAGTGACCCTGACTGCTATGCCGGAGGTCGTGGGTTCGATTCCCACCCAGGACAAATGTTTGTGTAATGAGCATGATCATTTGTTCTGTGTCTGGGTGTAATTTATCTATAATATGTATGTATTTAGAAATATATAAGTATGTTTATCAGTTGTCTAGTACCCATAACACAAGCTCTGCTTAGCTTGGGACTAGATGGCGTTGTGTGATAGTTGTGGAATATTTATTTATTTTATTTATTTAGTTTTCTTTTTTAATATTGCCCCACTAGGAATTTCTTCCTGTAACGTGGGTGCATTTACAAACATATAAAGTCACATACACAAACGCCCCCACCCGAAACACCTACTTCTAGATCATACAGCTTGGCCAGAACGGATTGAAACGGAACTAAAATTTTTATTTCTGACAGCGTCTTAAAATCTTTGATATTTGATGTAAACAAAGACCGCAGGTTTGTTAGATTTATTATTGTGCCATAAAACTAACGTAATAAGCGAAACAAAATAAAATAAAATCATTAAAAGTGCTGGTAGCGCGAAGACAGTGGCGACTTCCGGTTTTCTACATTTTTATGTCAAGCTGTACAAATATTTGCTCCGTGCGGAAATCGAACCCGCGACACACAGCGCGACAGTCCAACTGACGTGACTGACGTGTGTGAACAAAGTCATACTGGAAGTATAGAAACATTTTTTTTTAAACCTGTCCGGTGACGTTATTTGACGTTGACTGATGGATGTAGGAGAATGCACCTTAAAGGCCTATCAGCACACAACAGTGCCGACACGTTCCGTGCTGTACCGTTCCATGACGTGATAAGTCCCGTATTGATCAGTGTCAGTGAAATATGATATTGTACCATACATTTTGTACGACACTATCCGTACTCATCAGTGTCAGTGCCGTTCAGAGATGTTCGTTCACTCGTATACAGGGTGAATTTTTCAAGTGGGCGTGGATGGCTATTTTCGAAACTATGAGGAATAAATCTAAAAACGTTGAAAGGAGTCTCGAAGCCGATTTTGACGAAAACTAAAACTGCATTATTGGATTTTAGAAAAATCAATCATCCTAGCCATGAATCGAACCCGCTGATTTTGGAAAAAAAATCGCACCCTGTATTATTACACCATTCAATAGTGTTGCTAATAAGGATCAAATTGTGGGAAGTAATCATATAAGTACGGCAAACTTAAAAAAATAGCAAATTTTTATGAAATTGCTACTTTTCCATGTTACTTTACTTCTACTGACTACGCCATAATTTATTCGAAACTAACAAAATTTTAATTTTTCAATGTTTCACTGGATTTGACATCTCAACAATCCCGCTGTACTAAGCAATACGAAATAATGAAGTTGAACTAAAACTAACATTATTATTTTAAAGAAGAAATGGTAATTTATGTTTCAAATACCCATATTGACTTGATGGTTGATCAGTTTTTTTGTAATTATACGTTTTCCTCAAGTTTGCCGTACATGATGACTTCCCAGAATTTGATCCTTATTAGCAATACTATCGAATGGTGTAATAATACAGGGTGCGATTTTTTTTCCAAAATCAGCGGGTTCGATTCCTGGCCAGGATGATAGACTTTTCTAAAATCCAGTGACGCAGTTTTAGTTTTCGTCAAAATCGGCCTCGAGACTCCTTTCAACGTTTTTCGATATTCCTCATAGTTTCGAAAATAGCCATCCACGCCCACTTGAAAAATTCACCCTGTACATGAATAGCGCGTGACGGAACGGTACGGTACGGAACGTGTAGGCACTGTTGTGTGCGTAATGGCCTTAAATGTGTATTTTAAAACCTTTTAGTCAACCTAGTTTGTACAGTAATGATTACTTACTTCGCGATAGCCTGTGCAGCCGCATTCCTCACTTTCTGATCCTGATCAGCAAGCAATCTAATCAACGTGTCCATGATAAGTTTGCTCTTAACGTAGTACATAGGATAAAGCATATACAACCTGAAAATAATATAACGGAACATTATAAAGGAAAAAGAACTTTAAAGTCATCTTGTTTGCAATTGAATTTGAACTTTGTTGTATACAGTATTGAGTTCATGGTTTCTAAGAGATCAGAAGGTTACAAGGTCCTTCCCAATACCTTCCGAGATATTATAAAATTGCATTTGATTGTGTCTGAATTGAAATCAATGAGACATTGGAACTAAACCGTAGCTTCTTCAGAATTAAGCTGAAATTTATTTAACAACAAATCATACAAAGGATGAGAATTCTTAACTACCCACATATCTCTGTCAAAGGAAACCAAACCTAAGCTTCTTTGGCATTAAGCTGAAATTGGCATAACAACTTACTTCTGATAAGGCATCTTCTCATACAGTTTACAAAGATTGACTCTACACAACCAATAGTTGTTCGTCTCTACATTGACTAATGCGTTCAGTATATCTATTAGTTTAGCCCAATGAGAGCTGTTGCATAGAGACGTAGATAGAGTCGTGAGAGACGATAGAGTGTGGTTCACTGTCGAATGTATGTCGTCGGAGAGACCCTGGAAGAGAAAAAAAAGAGATTATTCTGAGCTAGTACTTAAAGATCCCATTGATACTTCATGATATGTCCAGTAAAATCGACGAGAACAATTTTTTCTTTTGTATAAACGGTATCGACGGAGCCCCGTTTGACGGGACTCCTTTTTATGTGTAGTAAAAAAAACACAAAAGGGGGTCTCCCTTTGTGTTTTTTTTCTTTTTTTTCTAACCTAACCTCCGTCCTAGTCGGAGTGCGGTCTGAGGATATGAAAAAGGGCACTATCTATAAAATTACGATGTTCTCGTCGATTTATCAGTTTTACGATTAAAAACACGTTATACTCGTATCACGAAGTCGCTAATTCAATGTCCTACTGACGACAATGTATCTTTTAGGGCTGATTTTTCAATTGTCAGATAACTTTTATCTCAGGAACAAAAATGGCGGTTTGACATTTTAACTCAGGAATAAAAATGGCGGTTTGACAGAGAAAATAATGTCAAAACGCTATTTTGTTCCCTCAGATAATAAGTTATCTGACTATAAAAAATTAGCCCTTAGTCAATCAAAACATCATACTAAAAAAATAAAAATACAACATACCTTCAAAACAATACCAATCAGCTTATCCATAGAAATAAACTCCGATACATCTTTAGACAAAGCACTGTAACTCCTCCATCGATGGTAATACCCATGGGACAGGTCTAACGAAGCCACCAAGTAACTTGCAATACACACCCTTACCAACCCCCTAATTTGGGGGTCATTATGACCCTCCAAAAGGGTAAAAACCTCACTCATATGCTGAAATTCAAAATTCTCTCCCCCATCAACACATTTCACAACATCAGCAACTATTTCATTCACAACCTCAACTGACTCCTTGCTTTGAATCTCATCGGTCCTCTTCAAAGTTCTTTTAACCCTTTCCTCTTTCTTTTCAAAGTCTTTCAAAGCATCTAAGTGGTCTAAATTCGTAGTGCTTTCACCGAAATGGTCGAATTTCATGTCTAGATCTATGCTTGAGGATAAGACATCGCCACTACTTGTCATAGGGTAACCGGTAGACATGGCGTTACTGCCTGTCATGTTAGAATTCATTGTGAAGTTACTGTTTGTCATATTGGGATTTGTACTATCAGTTGTAACGCTTGTCAGGAGATCATTCTTCGGGTACTGTTTGCTGTCTAAAATGTTACTTGGTGCGTCCTTAGAGCTTTTTTGTTCTGTACTTTCTGATTTGCTATCTTTTTTCGATATCTGGTGGGATTGGGTGGTCTGTTGGCTGTCTATGCTCCGGTTAAGGAGATCCTGGCTTAAGGAATCTGTTAGAGAATCTTGGTAGCACACGTTTCTTTCAAGTATGAAGTCGTTTATGTGGTCTTGGTTGGAGTCCATGCCTTCGGATGAACCTAAAATTAGGATTATTATAAAACTTTTGATGATTAGATAAACTTCAGACCGATTTAGGAAACTAGGCGTACTGCAGCGAATGTTGGTTCTGCGGTATGCTGTTGCGATGATCTTCGGCTGTCAAGAAGTTAGCCGACAATCAATACGCTGTTTACGTGATGATAGCGCCTCCAAATAATCATATTGATTGGCATTTCTTGACAAATAGTCATTTTTGGTTTGTTTTTCATTGGAAATTAAATAAAACTTAAAAAAGTACTAAAAACGCAAGTGCTATTTCATTGATCAAATGCAACCCATCTTTGGATTTATCTTGTGCGCATATGACACCACGTCCAGGTACGAATAACGTGTGTTACAGCCGCGAATGTCAACTACGATATTGCCTCGCGAGCTAGGTGCGATATTGCCGATATGGCCTCGCGAGCTAGGCCCTCGCGAGGCAATATCGTCGTGGAGCGGTACAACACTTGCGTTCACACACGTCCGTTTCCAAAAGGAGTTTTCAGAATAAATAAATAAAACATATCGTTATAAATAATAAGAGTACATTTTTTACTTACCAGAAATATTATGATGTTTCGCATCAGCATCCTTATCCAGAAACAATGTGATCGCTTGAGGATATAGTTGAAGAATTTCCGACAGACAGTTCAGAGCTGATGACTTCAAAGAGACTCTTATTTGCCTGTGCATAAAGTATAAATTACAATAAACATAAAAACGGCTAAGGTCTAAATGTCTCCTTTGGTTTGAAGTCAAAAGTCTTACCTATCAGGAATAACTCCACCTTTGTTGCCAGTTAAAAGAAACTTCGATGTTAATAATCTTGCGCAGTATTTCAGTGGAATATCATCGTCTTTTGACGTTCCAATGTTGACCTGTAAAAAAACTTATAAGACCATCACGGTGAAGGACGTTTAGGTGTAAAATGTCCAATTCTGCAAACGGAGTCCCGCTGAGCGGGGCTCCCATTTCTGACTTCAAGGTTTGATAACACTGAACTCGGAATTTCATTTGCAACAGTGTCGAAATATTAACGACATTGCTTTTTACAATATACAAAAAAACACACAGTCACGAGCAATAGTATGTCAACACTAAGCAGTATTCAAAAGCGATGTTCTGCTACCATATTGATTAAACTTCTGATTTTTTCATGAGACTTCGATGTTCTGCTACCATATTGATTAAATTTCTGATTTTTTCATTAGACTTCTATTTTGTAAGCCATACTATAATGAAATAGGCGTATTTCAAAGTGGAGACCAGCATCTTACAAGTAAATTGCATTTGATTTTTTTTTTAAGTAATTACATGTTATTGCTCGTGGCAACACAGTTGTTTTTTAAAGAATTAATTTTAAAAAATATATAAAAATAAGTTTATACCTAACAGCAAAATTCTACCACAAAAGGATAAGTAATTATTTTTACGTACAGCCCTTACCTTAACCGCCCCATCAGAAACAGGTTGCACATGATCAACTTGATCACTCTCTTTGGGCTCAACGTCTTCAATCTCCTGTAACTTCTCTGACAGGTCCTTTGAGAGCTGCTCTGAGTTCGGTATCTCAATCTCTTGATCGCTAACCGGGGAATCCGGTGTCTGTGCAAAAAGGAAAAGAAACGGCGGTAAAAAAATTCACGCGGTTGAGAATGATGACAAAATAATGGTCTGCAGGATTTAGCAAGTAACAAGTGTATAAAACATGGGAAATATAAAAACGTCAATTCAATAAAAGAATCAATAGGTACAACGTCTTAAAACCAGGCTTCCAGCAAGAGAAAGTGACAGAGCTACCCAAATCGTCTAGCGCCATCTCGTTCACTCACTAGAACAAGCCTGATTTTAAAACGTTGTAATACGGCCCCAGGACCAAGTGTCAGCGTCCGTTAACCAGTTAACGAACACGACACAAGTATCAAAGCCATTCTATTCAACTACTTTGAAAGGAACTAAATGATCCGACACACGCGCCACCATCAGCGAGTCATTTAATTATGCATGATATTCTCTCAACCACCAGGGTCATTCGAGTCAATAAAAATAAGTCAAGTGAGGACACACAACCCTTAGAAGACATATAGATAATCACATACCTGTATAGTAAGGTCTTCAACACTCAAACTAGGCGTAGTAAACTGTAACAAACTGCCAAGCTGCAATGCTCCAGAGAACGATATCTCTAACGGGTCCTTCATCTCAGATTGAGGACTTGGAGCGTACCTTGATGATATTATACTTGAGGTACCTGTAATATCAAAGTGCGCTAAAGATTTGAGGATGGGTAAAGTTTATTGGCTTTTTTCAGTCGCTACCGAACAACTCCTAACAACGACGATATAATACTAGACTACGCATGCACGATCTAAGGAACAAAAATTATTCTGCCAACTCGCTGAGGTACTACGTAAGCGAGGGGGACGGGGTACTGCGTTGTGATTGGCTAACTCAAGGTCAGTTCTGTCTCAACGTATGGTTACGGCTCACAGGATTGGTCGAAATGAGACGAATATAAGATTTTTTTGCCTAATGTGTTGGCAGACATCGGTCGCCTGTTATTAGGAGTCTAGTATTATATCGTCGTTGACTCCTGACTTCGGGCCGCGAATTTCGTTCGCATAAGATTTTACTCCTCGAAACACAGCGTATCTTTGATAACACCCCCCCCCCCCCCCCCGCATAGCCTAACTCACTCAGCACCGTTAATTCCTACAAAAATAAGAATGAGATCATTTGATCCCGAGGTTACCTCCTACATAAAACAAATGACTATAGGTTAGATAACTTACTAATATTCCTCCTATGTCCCTTCTCACTATGTGTATTATCCAAGGAGACATGTCTTGGATGTCTATCAAGTAGAGCGGTCTTATATTGTCCGGAAGCCAACGATAGGATCACAGTAAAACACTCCATGACTGCGTTCTGTACATTGTGTTCTTTTGTGTGTTCGATGTAGTAGATGCAGAGGTTGTATAGCTAGAAAAAAAAACAAAAAGAAAGTATTATCTACTTTAAATAAGTTGTGAACCTCGATAGCTCGTATGGAAAGAGCGTGGATGTACTGAGTCTGAAGCTCGCAGGTTCAAATCCTGCTCGCGCTTAAAAAGCTTTGAAGTTCGTAACGCAAGCGTTAATGTGTATAAAAGCCTATGCACACCGTGTTTTGACGTGATAACGTTTTATAATTCGATGGCCGGCTGCACGCACGAAAAAAAGATGACGTCATGCGTTCCATAGCAACGGCGTGTCAATTGTTCGTTTATAGCAACGTAAGTGCAGAATTTTCTTATGACGTTGTCACGTTCAACTATCGTCAGTAAACCGACTTTACAGACAACCGATTTTTTTTTTAAACGCACAGTCGACTCGTGTTCCTGAAACGCGTGTCAACGGCGTTTAAAAAACGTGGTGTGCATAGGCCCTAATATTTATAAATACTGAAGTTTTTCTCACCTCTAAATAGTCCCGAACACCAAACAAGTCGTTTTCGGAAAACTTCGTAATATCGTTGATTTGGAAGATGGCTTTTATGACGCAAAACCATCCCATCACCACTGTACTGTCTGGGGTCAGTGGCCATAATTTTTCTATAAAAGAGATAAAAAAAAGTTTTAAATTAGCCGTAACCATACAGGGTGAAGTTTTCAACTGGGCGTAGATGGCTATCCCCGAAACTATGAGGAATATCGAAAAATGATGAAACTGATTGCCTCGAGGCTATTTTAAAGAAATAAATAAAATAATTTAATTCAGATGTCCAAAGATCAATATTTTTACACAGTCATTCATTACATTAAATTCCTTAAAATTATAAGAATTAAATATATCAAGATTACATTCAAAAATTTAAAGGCACTAGATATTACATAAGCGTAGAAATACCTATATTAAAATTAATTATTCGTTTATTCATCTTTCCTTCCATATCGTTTACATTTTTAAATATTTCTATAAAACTATAAAAACAAAAAACATTTAAAAATATAAATAATAGTGGCCCACCGGTATCGGGAACAGGGTCCAAGCTACCGGCAGTCAGGGCTCCAAAGAAAGGAACCTCCTAACAATGCGCGCCGTGTCCAGAAGAACTGCTTTCTGAATCAAGCCCTTGATCCAGCTGCCTAACGAGAGCCTCCTTAGGTGTTGGTCGAGGCTCTTGGCAATTAAGCCATGGGCCGACACGACTATCGGCACAATGACAGCTGAATCCACGCCCCACATGTCGACAACCTCGCGAGCCAAATCAAGATACTTGATTTGCTTATCTTTCTCAGCTTTCACGAGGTTCTCGTCATGCGGGACGGTTATGTCAACAATCAAAATTATCATTATTATCAAATTAAATTACTCTTCTTACAAATGACCTCCAGAGTGGGGATGAGATTCTGTCCGCTACAGTCTTCAGGATTATTAATTCGATTTGGATGAACTCAAACTGCATCATTGAATTTTAGAAAAATTAATAATCCTGGCCAGGAATTGGGTCGCGTGTTTATGGCGCGCCGACTCCGAGTTGCTAGTGAAACAAGTCCTTTATAACAATTATGTTTACTGTGAGAGCAAGCACCTTGCAGCCAGCACGCGGTCTGCGAGTTTACACCTCGCAAAAGACGCAGTTAGGGGCCGTCCATTAGGGTGCTCCCACATCTATCGACGCGGAATCGGCTTTTTGCGTCGCCCTTTCTCTTTCTGTCACTTAAAACTGCCATTTGCTAGACCAAGACAGAAAGCATAATGCGATCGCATGCGGCGGAGAAATCCGATTCCGCGTCGGTAGATGTGTGAGCACCCCCTTGGTGATACATGGTGAGGTTTACGACTATCCCCCCACCCCTTCCTATATCACGTGTATTTAATAAGTACCTAAAAAAAATATAAAAAAATATATAAATATTCATCAAATACAGGTTTGGATATAATCTAGTTTTATTATTGTACCCAGTGGCTTCCCAATGGTTGGCGTGTGACCAAAAAACCGAACTAATTTTATTTTTTGCTATAAAAGGTATAAGTGAACGAAAGAGTGTATTGTACGCGTAATGCCGCTTTTCGGTTAAGTATGCCGAAAAAAAAAAATACACGTGATATATTGCTACAACCCCCCGCCCACCCCTGTGATATTTCGTGATTTTATATAGACCCCCTCCCCCCATTTCGAACCTCACATGATAAATGGACGGTCCCTTAGCACGCTAACGGCTAGCCGTAGCCTAAATTCGAAGTGACGCCGTGCTGCAGCTGTGCAGTTGCGGTGATGGTATAATGTGCCATGACCTTCATTCTATAAAATGATGATAGTCATTTCAACTTACCAAATACTCTCGCCAAGATGTTGGTGAGCAGTGGTTCTCTATGTGAACAGAGATAGGCCACACATGTGGCTATGCCGCGTCTCACTGCTGGGTCTGACGTCTCCACATGCGATAGGAGGGCTTTTGATAATTCTAGAAAAAAAAAATAGATAAATATTTAAAACTTCACTAGCTCAGAGGTGGAACACAAATCTGTCACTGCTGATCTAGATTAGGGTCAAGAGCAAACCTATGGATTATGCTCCTGCGATTTGCCTCGCGAGCACCTATGAAACGGTACATCACTTGCACTATAGCAATACATTTCTGACAGGATACTGACCAGAAATCTCCTCATCAGTAGTATACTCCGCCAGCGCCGCAAGTATCCTCGGCAGGTTGTTCTCCAACGCCTCAACTATCAGTTGGATCTCATTGGTCTGTCGTACGATCTGACTCAACTTCGGGAACAGTGTCTGTGCCTGTGTGCGGATCTTGCCAACCCCGGGACGGAGCCAGCAGTCGCCGAGACATATACGGGAGAGGGCGGCGCGGATCCATCTAGGAAAGGATAAAAACAAATTAATAATAATAATAGTATCCTCATAATACTCTCTTCCACCTGGTCTAATACCAAAATCCCTCATAAAAAGCCTCAACATTTTACACATGCCTCCCCACACTCTTCATCTGCTTCAAAAAGCCACAATTCTGAATAACTGTCGCATTACCAGAAAATTCCTCACTTCTACAATATCATCTACATTCTACATTTAAACCCCCCTACAAACTTGCCTGTGCTCGGGCCCGTGGATAGGGTTTTGATACTCTCTTACGATAGAAGAAACTTAAAGAATTCGAAATAATAATAATAATATTCCCCGACAATTGTATAATGATGGTGGAGGCCTGTCTTCAATAGCCAAAATGACCCTGAAATATTTTGGGCATGTGACGGAACATAGTGATTTATATTTAGTAAAAGCAGGCCTGGCGCACTCTGTGGTGTAGCCACGTCAACGGGGCCCCCGCGTGTGTTTGTAGTAAGAAACTGCAAGTACACGCGGGCGCACTGTGGACGGGTTTCACAGTCGGTTGCCGCCCGCCGCCCGTTTCGCACGCTTTCCGTACATATTTTTACTTTATTCTCACGAGCAAATATTTTACATTTGCTGGTTTTTGGGAAGTGACACTTCTGTATGTAGTACTTTTAAGTATTCTGTGGTAAAAGTCTGACAGTTCCATTCGCTCCCCCCAGGTTGTGAATGCTTATTTGCTTATGTTTACACCCATAAAAAAAGACTTCTATCAACGCACACTGGTAAAAAGCTTTCAATCATCATCTGCCTAGCCTTTTCCCAACTATATTGGGGTCGGCTTCCAGTCAAACCAGATTCAGCTGGATATCAGTATTTTACATGGAGCGACTGCCTGTCGGACCTCCACAACCCAGTAACTGGGTAATACGATACCCCATGGTAAGACTGGTTGTCAGACTTTAGAGCTTCTGACTAACAGTAACGACTGTCAAAGATCTACAAATGACAGCCGGGACCAACGGCTTTACGTGCTTTCCGAGGCACGGAGGAAACTCGCTATGATAGATGGTCACCCATCCACAGACCAACCTCGGCAAGCGCGGCTTAACCCGGAAGATCGGCCTGTGCGGCTGTGATTATTTAGCCACGAGCTCGAGCACGAGTTGGTAAAAAGCTGTTGTAATTTTGTGTTTATCTAAGAAAAGACGTGTTTCACAGGTTTGTTATTTTATTGAAGTGTCAGGTAACCTAGTTACATAGAACAAGAAGAATTTTGAATACGTTAAAAAGAGAACGCTATAAAGCCAGTATTATTACAACATTCGCCCCCTTAATCAAAATTCTCACAAATAAATATCATATAAAAATGGACTCAAAATATACCAATTAAAAGAAAACCTTATAAAATGTATAATATGTACTGAAGTAGGTAAACGTGTAAAATATATTTACACTAAACCTAAGCCCAGCACACATCTATTATGTACGACACGCTGCAATCTTTTGGTTAAGATGTCAGCGGGCATATCACTTGATTTGGTATATTTTAAGTTTACCGAATTATCACTAATCTTTTCCCTAATAAAGTGATATCTGGTATCTATATGTTTCGTCCTATGGTGGTGTACCGGATTCAAGGCCAAACACTGTGCACTCTGACTATCGGTACAAATAGTTACGGTATTAGGTAATAATTTTTGCCTTACCATAGGATCTGAAATTAATTCAGTGATAAACCTCCTTAAATAAATCGCTTCCTTCGTGGCTTCAGTTATTGCCATGTACTCTGCTTCCGCTGAGGACAAAGCTACGGTTTGCTGTTTCCGTGAAGCCCATGAAACCGGACTGCCTGCTAATTTGAAACAGTAACCAGTATAAGAACGGCGATCTATATTACAGTTTGCCCAATCGGCATCGCAAAATCCTACAAGGGGAATACTTGATTTTTTATAACAAATCGAGTAATCTATAGTGCCTTTTAAATATTGTAAGACTCTCTTCGCTGCTAACCAGTGAGTCTTATTGTATCGAGTATTGAACTGACTCAGGTAACTAGTCGCGTATGCGATGTCTGGACGAGTATTAACACTCAGGAACATGAGGCAACCAATTAATTCTTGATAGGGATACGCTTCTGAATTATGATCACTATCAATGCTAGTACTGACCTCCAGTTGTCCAGATAGAGGAGTTGTACAAGTTTTACAATTCTCCATTTCAAACTTTAATAAAAGATTATTTATATAATTTTTCTGATGTACTTTTATTTCATCATTTTTTCTGGTTATATTTAAACCAAGATAATAGCATAAATAACCCAAATCTTTTATTGAAAAATATTTTTGCAAGTCATTTTTGACAATGTCAAACGTCTTGTCATTACTGTAAAAGACAATTATGTCATCGACAAAGACTGCAACGATAACCAACTCTTTTGCAAAAAGTTTGGTATACACACATGGTTCAGAGGGAGTTTTCACAAAACCAAATAATGATAAAGTTTCATCTAACTTTATATTCCAGGCACGTGGAGCTTGTTTAAGTCCATATAAGGATTTTTGTAAAAGACACACTTTGTTTTCCATACCTTTTACTTTAAAACCTTGGGGTTGCTCCATGTAGACCTTCTCTTGCAGATCTCCATTTAAAAATGCAGTATCAACGTCCAAGTGACGCATCTTCAAATCCAACTCAGCTGCGAGAGCCAGGAGAGTACGCAAGGAGGAGTGCCGCACGACAGGAGCAAATGTCTCAAAATAATCTACACCTGGCGTCTGGGTGAATCCCTTGGCAACTAATCTTGCTTTGTACTTCACAACATTTCCTGCTGGATCTTTCTTTAACTTATAAACCCATTTACATGGTATAACTTTCATGTTTTCTCTGTCAACCAATTTCCACGTCTTCAGCTTCATCAATGAATTATATTCATCCGTCATTGCCATCTGCCACTTGTCAGCATCATCAGCCAATACAGCTTCATTATAAGTTCTAGGCTCATCAGATGCTTGACTAGAAACTTGGTATGAGAAGTAATTAGGAGGTTTCCGGTCTCTTGAAGGATATCTACGTTGTCCATCAGTTTGACCAGTAGAAACTATTGGTTCCTCAATTGCTTCAAAAAATTGATCATTTTCAGCAGTCTGATCTTCAGCGACAACAGTATGGCTTGGAGCTGATTCAACAGTAGGGCCTGAAGCTGATTCAACAGTGACCACTGGAATATGTTCAAAAGACTCTTCAACTGTACTGGTTTCTTCCTGTATAGGCAGACTATTAGATAGTACTAAAGGTTCAGTAGAAGTCTTAGTATTGTTTATATTCCTATTATTTAAAGAAGAAAAACAATCTTCAAAAAATGTTACGTCTCTAGACTTTTGTAATGTTCTAGGACAAGATGAATTTCTAAAAAATAACTATTAGGATCTTCTGTATAGCCTACAAATATAGCTTCATCAGCTTTAAGATCCAATTTCTTACGATGACAAGAAGGTATTTGTATAAGAGCTCTGCACCCGAAAACTCTGAGATTACTTAGGTCTGGTTTGCAACCATTCCATAACTCATAGGGAGTTTTATTATTTAAGGCACGGTGTGGACATCTATTCTTCAGGTACACAGCCGTTTGAACAGCATCTTCCCAAAAAGCCTTAGAAAGATCGCTTTGAGCCATAAGAGAGCGCGCCTTTTCTACAATTGAGCGATTAGTGCGCTCGGCGACACCATTCTGCTGAGGGCTATATGGTACCGTAGTTTGATGCTGAATACCACAAGATCTAAGATAATTTGAGAATTCACTATTAACGAATTCCTTCCCATTATCAGTCCTTATTGTTTTAATTTGAGCCCCAGTTTGTCTTTCAACCATAGACTGGAATTGACAAAATCTATCCTTTACCTCTGTCTTAGAAGAAATAAAATAAACAAATATAGTTCTCGAAAAATCGTCTATAAAAATTAAAAAGTATTTATTACCCTGAAAGGAGCTAACTGACATTGGTCCACAAAGGTCAGAGTGGATCAGTTCTAATATTGAAGTTGCCCTTTTATAAGTAATCGCCTTAAACGGTTTTCGAGCTTGTTTCGCTTGTACACAAGCAACACATGGATTTTTATCCACATCCTTATAATCAATAACCTTATGACTATTTTTCAGCAGATTCATACCGACACGACATAAATGACCTAAACGCTTATGCCATACCTGATACTTAGAGATAGAATCAGAGTGCACATCATAGGCTCTAAATTGGGGAATATTCACTGCACAATCAAGTGTGTACAATCCACCACAGGGCGAGCCATGCAGAACCGCATCACCTGTAAAGGAAAAGGTTTTTGAATTAAATAGATTACAACCAGACTTATCAAACATTACAGTTAACCCTTTTTCTACTGCTGTCTTCACAGAGAGAAGATTTGTTTGCAAGTTAGGTACATACATCACATCATTTATTGTATTGACGTTGTTTTCGGTATTTATGAATATTTTACCGATGCCTTCAGCGTCAATCATAGTCCCATTTGCAACTGTTACCTTGTTATCAATAGGCTTTAAGTCAACAAACCAATCTCGTCTCGAAGTCATATGTTTGGTAGCACCTGAATCAATGTACCATTTGTCCATGTCGTAATTATTCGTTGCTCCTAAAGCAGACACAGAGGTAGAGTCCTTATTAGTGGGATTCTTCCTTTTCATGACCTTCTTTTTCTTTAAAGGACAGTTTGGTCTCTTGTGACCAGGTTCTCCACAACCATAACATACAATTTGTTTTGCCTTTGACTCAACAGAAGAGGCATCAACCTTTGACTTCATAGCTGTCTCCAGTTTTATCGAGCTTTCCTTGGACATTTCGTTCAATAATTTGGACTTTACCATTTCGGTGGTAACATTAACATTACTGTTTTCAAGAGCCATAATCATTGGGTCATATCGCGAAGTTAGACCACCCAATAGAATAGCAGCAATGGATGCATCATCTATTACTTTGCCTATATCCGCCAAATCTTGGGCAGTGGAAATAACAGCATTGATGTACGACTCAATATTATTATCAAAGTCTTCAAGTCTCAATCTGTATAACTTCCGTTCTAAATATAAACGCCGACCTATGCCTTTGTCCTCATAAGCATTTTGTAGAGCATTCCATGCTTCAGCTGCCGTGGTTGCACTTCGCACATGCGTAATTGCAGATGATTCAAGGGTAAGGCAAATTTTTGTTAGTGCCTTCTGATCGCTCCTTACCTTTGTAACATTGGAAACGTTCATCCCTGTTGGGTAGCCACTGATCGCTTCCCACAACTCCTCATGCATAAGGTAATTACGCATTTTAAACTTCCACGTACTGTACCCTTCTCTATTATGTAGGGTGAATGATGGAATTGAGGAACTACGCATACCTCTCTCATTTGTGTCTCCATTTGGATTCGCCATCTCGGAAGAGTACACGAAGAACTATTTTGTTTCGTACCCAAAAAATTCGCACAAATTCACTTCAACAAATTATTATTAAAAACACGCATACTTTTCTTGAAATAACAAATACATAAGCTATTTTCGTGCTGATAACGTTTTGTTGTAATTTTGTGTTTATCTAAGAAAAGACGTGTTTCACAGGTTTGTTATTTTATTGAAGTGTCAGGTAACCTAGTTACATAGAACAAGAAGAATTTTGAATACGTTAAAAAGAGAACGCTATAAAGCCAGTATTATTACAACAAAAGCTTTCAATAAAGAAGTCAAATGTAAGTAGATCGGAACAAGGTCAACATTTTACTAGTATGTATTACCCATATTGTATGTCAGTGCCCTACCCAGTTGGTGTTTAATTAGTTAATTAGGTACCCTCACACAATTCCAATTAGGCTTGACACATTTCATAATGAAATACTAATGATTGTTTACTACATAATCAATTGTGTAAATTGCTTTCATCACAAAATTTATTGTTACATAGGCAGGAAAAATAAATTTAATATTGAATTATTGTGAAGCTCTTCCCAAGTCATTACCTACATAATATTTTTATTCTTTATTCTGTAAGTTGTTACAGAATAAAGAATAAAAATATTATATTCATACAGTACAGATTATACAGATTATATTCATATAGTTATACACATTTTGCATGATTTTTTCAAACTTCTTCAATAATTTTATCATTTTATTACAGTTTGCAAATGGTATTGGTAGAATGTGGTCAATTTAATTAATTCATTTTCAATACAAAATCGACCAGCCAACATGTTTTTGAAACACATTCTGAAATAAATTATGACTACAAATATGGGGTTCAAGGACAGCCAGATGTATGAATGTGGATGAGGTGAAAGAAGAATGTAATGTGCCCCCATGGGAAGAAAGTGTGACTTTATGTATTTACAAATACAAATACCTTGCATTCTTAGTGTGGTCAATTTGGTTCTGTAGCACGATATTAGTTTTGTGAGAATGAAAGGCGAACCCTCCGACCACAGCCCTGTTCAATGCTTCATCACCAACAAGACGTACTTCCGCCTAAAAAGGAAATTCATTAGCATTATTATGATGCCATGACATCATTACCCTTCAGAGTATTTCAATTTTTTTTTTTTTAAGAAGATTAACTTATGCTATTTCTATTAATACTTTATTTAAAGTATGTAAACATTATTCTTTATCCGATCTATAAGTAAAAATAAACAAATGAATTTCAACTAATTTTTACATCAACAATTTAAGTGGAGACTGGCATTTCCTTATTAATTTATTTCTCAACACAATATGTGCATAATACCAAGTTATTGGATAACACAACTGAATAATCATTGACGCTGTTTGCCCAAAAAACATTCAAGGTAACTTACACTGTCGTTACTGGCTAATAAAAGGAGCGTTGGGGCAGCCGAATGCAATAAGTTTGCATAGTGACGGGCGCAGTTCGAACGGCTCCCTAAAGCTCCCAGACAACGCCCGAGAGTCCCAGCCGCCGCCTGCAGCTCATGACTCCTACAAACAACACATATATAAATGCAACATCACAAACTTCTAGCCAAAAACGGAAAAATTATGCACAAACTCACTTCGCTGAATTCTCGTTCGCTTTCAGAAATTCCAAAGCTTTTTCAGCTTTCTCCAACACGTTCATGGCTCCTGTTTATCAGCCGGTGTTCTCACAATCTACTTCGATCATAATTATAGCAAAATAATGTTTTTTAAACGAATTTCCGTCGCGAAAAACGCAAACAAACGTGAAGAAAATCAATCGAGTTGACGTATATGATTTGTTCGGAAATAAACAGAAATGGGTGCGCTGACTGTTTAGAACAGCTGTGTTCTGATAGAGTGAAATTAATTAATTTTCATAATTATATTTTTTTTATTAATAGCGTTATATTGTAAACATGGTATGTTTTCGTTTTCTGTATAATCCCGATAATTTTGTTATGTTTCTTTTTTTCTGTTTGGTTTATGATTCTGAACGAAACCCTCATAGATATTACATATGGACTGAGCCGGCCGTATCAATTTTTTTCCGTTCGGAATTCCAAATTATGAATGAAATTGAACAACACAAACAAAACTTGCACGCACGTTTGTATGAATTCACTATGTATGGATAGATAACGGAGCAGGGTTCTGGGTTCCTGATCAGGAAAACTGATAATATGCGGCTAGGCAAAGAGAGAAAAACAATCATAACATCCAAGGCTTTTTTTTTGCATTGCGCCACAAACTACATTGTGCCATTTACAATGTTTCCAGTTTTGATCTATACAAGTTCAAAGGGAGCTTGTTCAATTTTGTGAAATTATAGCCTATGTGGGGTCGGAAACCAACCCCTCCTGAATGGTAGACAATTTTTGTTTTTTTTATGAAGTTTTGTATGAAGCTTGAAAACTAGGTACTCAAACTTTGGGATTTAACCTTAACGATCATAAAAAATGTAACTAGTAATCAGCAGGGAGATTGGCTAACAGGGTGGGAAACTGTGGCATAGTGGAAGGTTACTGGACACCTCTAATTTTATCGATATGTGTAGCCTGAGTTATCGACTGTTACACGGCTAAGTTGAGGAGTACTTCAAGAGCATTAGAATAGTTGATATGATGGACCATTTTATATTTCTATGGTTTATTTGCAAATGACAGCACAGCTGACCAGTGTAAATCCAATCCCATGGATTAATTATGCAAGTCTATGTTTCACCAATAATATCTCATAAACCAAGAGTCTTATTATGGAATTTTTGCAATCATTATTTAGGTAATCTCATCATCTGTTATATAAAATATATATATATCTTAAAATCCTATTTGTTTTGGTGGACAAACTCGCGTGTTCCGAGCGTTCTATCTGCCTATTTCTTTGATCTGAGGTAAAAACATTCACTTAATGAAAAATGAGGTAATTTTAATGTTAATTGGTTTTTACCCATATTTTAACATAATATAATTATGCAGCATTAATTCATATTATTTGAGTTATTTAAACTTCAGTTTAAGATTGTCAGTTGCTAAAATCATATATTATTAATTTATTATCACAATTTCCTGTGACTAACAAAGATATCAGAAAACAAAAATGGCCACCATTCAGTAGGGGTTCATTCTAATGTACAGACCGAAACAAGACATAGGCAGCGTTGCCAGTATGATTTCCCAAAATGGTACGGTTGGCTTTCTGAAAAGGTACGGTTTTTAACTTCAAGGTACGGTTGAGTCAGGATACTTCTGCAATAACTAGAACATTTTTTCTTCTTCTTCGAATTGGCTGTATTTGATCATAGGTTGGAAAAAAGCGATATGGAATCGAATATAAAATCATCAAATGAGTTTCCCGCCCTGGGTGGGGCGGAAGGGACTGTCAGACTCTTACTGACTAAAATCCACCCGTGTTCCTTCCTATGCCCCTTACGTTCCGGGGCCTCGGTAACCTGGGTTAAGAAAAAACCCGCGACCCCAGCAGGCTTTTGGCGCGAAACACGACGCGCCACCGACCCGGGCTTGGTCCTTGGTCGGACGGCGAGCTACCCATCACTCACCGTCCGCAAGCCCGCTCCGCCGCTGTGCCCTCTGCTGATCAGAGGGACACGCGTTGGAGCATCCACACGACAGGCTATTCGCATACGGGCAAAGAGACCACTTAGGCACACAGTGCCTAAGGAAGAGTTTTTGCCCGCATCCCAGGGTGCACCGGCCCGAAAAACTGGTCTTCCCCCCGGACGTATCCGAGAGGGAACTCCAGTCCACGGGCGCACGTGGAGGTTTCCTGTCATAGCACTCCAATTATAAGGGACATGGTGAAGTAGAACATTATTACCGATTGCCAATATTGAACAAATTCATTTGTAAATCAATTAAAGAATGAACTCGAAGAAAAAAAAACTGATCTAGTTCTTGCAGAAGAATTCCGACCCGTACGGTTTCGCTAGAATTTTGAAAAATGCTATAGTCTACCTAATATTCTACAGAAAAAATTAGTTTTAGTTTTATTAGTTGTTTTTTACCTTTGTAGTGAAAAATAAATCACAAGTATAGAAAAGGTACGAAAAAGGTACGGTCTAGTCAAGGTACGGTTGGGCCAATCTTCAATTTTTGGACTTCCGTTTAGGACAATGACGCCCGATACTTTTACTGCTAGTGCAACCATCCATTGACAAAAAACAAAAATATAAATTATTTTAATTTCAATTTAGCTAAACGTAATTAAAATAAATTGTATTTTAGTTTTTTGTCAATGGATGGTTGCACTAGCATTAAAAGTATCGGGTGTCATTATCCTCAACGGAAGTTCAAAAATTGAAGATTGACCCGGTTGTGGTACGATTCCATGACGAATAGTACGGAAAACCGTACTTTTTGGTACGGTCTGGCAACGCTGGACATAGGTAATGTGTCACAAAGGACAGAAATAATAGATTATCCTTTGAGTGTATAAGTCACAGTATAAGTTCTTTTAGGCTGGTAATGCTAATGTTTGTGGCTTGGCCTCACTTGGTCTACCCTCTATGTCTATGCTTATCAGTATTGGGTGCGTTTCTGAATTTTCTGATAAGAAAAAGCTGTCAATGTCAAAGTATTGATTGTTGTTGATGTTCGGAGACGAAACCACAGAACGTTGTAATTATTAGTAAAGTGTAATTACAATAATTATGTCATCAGAAGCTCAACAAGTCAACGTAATGCTTGGGCTAAAGAATGTGTTGACAAAAATTGAAGCTGCTGCAGCCAGGCGTAGCAAGGTGTGTAAGTCTTCCCATACATTTCACCATCTAAAATCTAATATTGTAATGTTATCAATGATAATGTAGTCATAAAGATTACATCTTGGGTCATTCAACAATAGTAACTGAAATAACCTCACATTCATCATAATTATAATAAGGAATAAGCGAACTTACCTAGTGAAGTTCTATCCATACCAATAAAATTAAAATATTAGTCGCATTATAGGGTAGCAGAAGACGTCTACTACAAGTATATTGTATAATTTTTTTGTATTTTGTATTTTCGAATATTTTAATAACTTTTTAAATACTAGTTATCTTTTTTTTTTTTTCTATACACAATTCCCATCTTTATTCAATGAAGTTTAGAATATTATTTATTTATTTATTTGGCTTACCAAAAATCACATTGATACTGAAGTAAATACTGGCGTATATTATACTAGATGTACAATATAACGTGGAAAACTTAACAAGCATAATTATATATTTATTATCCTTTTTCCAGGATTTGCCACAAATCACTCCAAGATTGGTGGCAGTTTCCAAAATAAAACCTCCTGCTTTGATTGCTGAAGCCTATGAAGCTGGTCAAAGGCATTTCGGAGAGAACTACGTCAATGAGCTAGCTGAAAAAGCTAGTGACCCATTGATTTTAGAGAAATGCAAAGACATTAAATGGCATTTCATTGGCCACTTACAAACAAATAAAATAAATAAATTACTTGGATCGCCGAACTTATTTATGGTTCAGACGGTCCACTCTGAAAAGTTAGCCGACAATTTAAATAAACAGTGGCCTAAGTATAGAAAGAATGATGAGAAGTTACCTGTTATGGTACAGATTAACACCAGTGCTGAAGATGGTATTGTATTTTTTTTATTATTCCTCAAGCTGAGTATCTGAGAAAAAAGTTAAAAATGAAGTATAATCTTTACTAAAATAACTAATAAATACATACCTACTATAAATAAAAATGATTCATCATCACCAGCTTATAATGTTCCCACTGCTGGGACACAGACCTCCTCTCTGTGAGAGGGAGTGGGCCATAATCCACCACTCCGGCCCAGTGTGGGTTGGTGTAAATTGATTAATTTGACTGCAAAAACTATTAACTTTTTGAGGTCATAATTATAATTAATTTTATTTATTAGCCACGAAAAAACATTACCATTAATTTTACCATTAAACAGATCTCATGAATATAATTATCTAGCCAAGAAGGCCTTGAGAAGTTATAGTGATAATTTTAATCAATGATGCAATAGTTACCGAGATAGTCAAAACAAAATATGTTTTTAATTCACTCCATCAAATATTACTGTCTATTATTATCACTGAGCACAATAAAAAGATATTCATTCCTTCATGATAAAACATAATTATTTTCTTATTTCCAGCCAAAAGTGGAATCGAACCGTCAGAAGCAACTCAATTGGTTGAACATGTATTGAAGAAGTGTCCGAACTTGGATTTCAAAGGCCTGATGACTATAGGCCAGTATGACTATGATACCTCCAAAGGCCCAAACCCAGACTTTCTGACCCTCGCTAAGTGTAGACAAGAAGTATGTGAAAATCTTAAACTTGATATAAATGAAGTTGAATTGTCTATGGGAATGTCTCTTGATTTTGAAAATGCTGTGAGTACAATCTTTCTGTATTTAGACCTATAAGCTGATCATAATTAATGATGGCTTTGACTGAAAAAACAGAAAAAAATCACAAACTACATAGGCTAGATCCCTTTGCCTGTGGCGAGAAAACATGGCTTCAATTACAAAACTTATTAGCTTAGCGGGTTTTCTGCTACCCCAGGCTGCCCAGGCCTTGGGACTTTTAAACTTTGGTTGGGTCACTGTATCTTCGGATTTGGTCTTGGAAGCCTGAAAATTAAATGGTTTGGGGTGTTTGGGGTTTGATATTACACCTTTTTAAATTCGATTGTTTAATTAGACTATTTAAGCATTCGGAGCTCATGATTACTGAAATGATATTATTGGACCGCGCCTGTGCTACCCTACCCATAGTCCAAAGAAGTCATGGTCAATGTTATAATTACAGCCTTTTTATGTGATCAAATTACTCTTTTTTCCAGGTTGAACTTGGAGCAACAACAGTTCGTGTTGGATCTACAATCTTTGGTGCTAGACTACCAAAATCTGAATGGAACAAACAATAGAACAAAATAATGCAGTCTAAGTATGCAATTAATTTGCAAACTTCCTAATTTAACTCAAATAAACTAAGCTGTTACAAAGTTGATAGTAGGTCATATTATAATTATGTTATATTATTGTTATTAAAAATAAGGTAATAAATGGGCTTCCAAATACTGTTCTTATTGCTTTTGATTTACCCGCGATTTACCTGAAACATTTTCGGTCCCCAATTTCTATGTTGCAGACACAAAAAAATATAGCGATCATATTTAATCTGTAGCAATTTTGAGTTGGCTTGGCGTTGTTGTTTTAAGTTGACAGCTGACAGATGAGATGGAGTGAGATGGAGTAAAGGGCTTTGAAGATTTGTGGCATACCTACCGCCGCCATTTTGTTTTTTTTTCAAAATCGCGGCCAGCTATAAAACCTTTATAAATCGTTAGCTGACATTAATGCCAACAAAAAATATTACGACAACAACCCGCGTAAAGTTTCCGGTTTCCGAGATAATAACCGTGAAAGTTAATCACGTGACATTCACAATTCTAAGATAGTGTATGTGTTCGAATGTATCAGGATGTTAAAAATAATAACTTTTTGAACGTAATGTATGTTGCATTTTATCTGGATGTTATTTAGACATTATACGTCTGATATAATCTACTTTTTGAACTTATCAACTTATTTTTAGACCGCCTGCACTTGTTTGAATGTAATATCTTCATATGATTTAACTGTAAATGTAATTAATACATAAGACAGGTTTAAACATTCAGTCTAAAATACAACTGACGGTACTCGTTACATTTATACAGTGATATATTTGTATAGTGTGATGGTTCTGTGGTTACTACAATTTCTAATTCTAAGCATATAACGTAATAAACTGACATCAACTCGCGAAAATTGTCTTCTATTGGTTGCATAAACTTGTATTTCTTTCTAATATACTGGCACAAATAGGGATAGAAAAATTAAAAATCCGTTTTAAGAACATTTTATGGCCTATCAAAAAAAATTTAGGCGTCTTGTTTTATTATAATATTTTAAACACTTCAAACATAAAATTCTTATTTGCAACATCGGCAACAAAAACCACTTTTTTAACATTCTTGCGCAAGTGAGACACATTTTTATTAGGATAAGAAGATTTTAAAACGAGAATGAGTCACAACCAACCAATAAACCAACATAATGTTAATACAACCGATATTTGTCTAACATGAACATTCTAATCATAGTCTCTAATATGTATTACGGAATATTATATGGTCTAGAAACCCGGCGGGAGGGTTAGGAATTGTTTTTTGATGTCTCGCCCATGCCGTGTACCCTATAATGGTAAGAAAAAAATATTAAGCCTTTGTTATTCCGAATTAATGTCGTTAACTTTAACACTCTATATCTCAGAAACCGGTCACTTTACGAGGGTTGGTGTCATAATATTTTTTGTTGTTATTGATGTCAGCTATCGATTTATAAAGGTTTTATGGCTGGCCGCGATTTTGAAAAAAAATCAAAATGGCGGCAGTAGGTATGCCACGCTCCATAGTAAAATCTTCAAACCCCTTTCCGAACGTAGTGGTTGACGCACGCACGCTTGAGACGAGTTCACGAAGAACGAAGAAAGTCTGTGTGTTGTGATATTATGTAAAATCAACGACTTTAATCGAATAAGTTTATTTAATAACATAACAGGACTACAATAAAGTGTTAACTATAAGTCTATACGGATTGTGAATATAAATTCGAGTTATCGAACACACAGTGAAGTGTTCCAAGTTTAATTTTTTGTGTCAACAAGTTCACATCCTCTAGATTGAAAGTTTTTGAAACAAGGCCGTGTTCTGTAGGTAAGGATAACAACTTTTAGAAATCCAGGAAACAACATACCGAAGAATACCATCTTATTTAAACTTGTGCAATTTACAAGTGAGATATTCCGTTAGCTTTGCATAATAATTATATTTTTTCGTGAGAAAGTGTAAATAATTACTTGCTAGTTACTCATTATGTTGCAGCCTATGTGATTATAAAGTGTGGAAGATCGTAATCGTGTTGTAATTATGGTGCATGCATGTCTATCATGGAATCTGCAGTAGGTCAATGAATGTTCCATAAAACAATTTGATCATAAATATTTATCACAGCATCTACCATGGCATCAACCAGCGTGTAGATTTTATTTCATATTTTATTAAATAAAAAAAGTTTCAGTCAGTGGGTCATCTTATGGGTTGTCATAGATTAGAAGTTAATCAAGAAACAATTTTAATGTTGTATTTTAGAATAAGTTTAAATACAGTAATAGTTTATTCAATGATTAAATTAATAATTGAGCTATTTTATGTTTGGAAAAATCAGTGCCTAGATTTTCAGGGTCCTCAAAGTCTCAAAAAACTGAACAAAGTCGTATTCTTTGAGCTTGATTCTTTGAGAAGAATTCGAACAAATATTTGTTAGGTAGACTATAAATGTGGACTACACTATGTACTGAAAACGTCTTGTTTTTTTTCTTGACTAATTATAATGAAATTACTTGTATACAAAAATACAAACAAGAAAATGATTTGACATGAATAAATATTAACACACAGCTTGAACCACTGGACAGATGGAGATAAAATTTGATTTAAATTTTACAAATTATCTTAAAATTAAAAAAATATCATAGTATCTTTTGTTTGGAGAAAGGACTGGAAATTCAAGCCCCATATCTGGCAAAATAAGGGTTGAAAGATTGTATGAAAATCCATTACTTAAGTAATAGATTTTGGAACTGTTTCTTAACTTTAAAAATAATGCTCCAAACATTAAATAAAAACAAGACTTTAATACTGGATTATTGTTTTATTTTACGAAAATAAAACTAACAGTTACACTAACTAATAATTTTTTACTTTCTTTTTTAATTTAAATGAAATTTTGTTGAATTTCTACTTAAATCGAGCACTAGTAAAAATACACTCCATCAAGACACAGTTCAAAGTTTTATTTTCATTGAGGTCTATGTTAACCTTCAAGCGGGCGCGCGTAGTCGAATCGACCGCGCTTAATACGTTTTCGTTCATATTATCATTATTACTCATCACATGTATTTCTTATTTCTAGTAGCCTGTCGCTATGTAATTGGGAGTAAAATAAAGAATATACCGTCACTCAGGGTGATCTCTCCACTCCACAGATCGCAATTGTTTTAGCTCCGGCGCAGTCGTCGAAAAGACTACACGCGCCTGTCGTCATGCGCTCGTTACGCAATCGTAGTGATTCTTCTCAATCTTATCGAATTATGCTTGGAATTTTGTTGTTTTTTTATAAAAATGAGTCGTGGAAGGCTATCACAAACTGCAGTATTCGAGGGACTACTATTAAGATGAAGAAGATAGTGAATTAGACCTCTGCGACCAAGGCTCTGAAACTTCCGACCACACTGTTTCAAGGAACTCGGTCTGATGAGGAATCAAACTGCTTGGATTCAAATGACAGTAATGAGCCACTTTCAGAAAGAATTCGCTGTTTTACAGGGAGTGATAAAGTAAAGAAGTGGCAAAAATGTAACAATAAATAATTCTGATGAAAAGTAAACCAAATCAAATTATTTTTTATTCCTAATTTGTATTTTTTATCGCTTGACTATGTTTATAAACTAATATGATACCTCAGACAAGTTTATAAACCTGTAAAAGGGTTTTGTGTTCCTAATTTTTGTTTAGGTCCAAAAAATGTTTGAGTGATTTAAAATAATTTATTTTTCATAATTTTAATGACTCTTTTTGGCAAATTATATTTTGAACATAAGCACAATACATCTACGAACATAAAAAAAAATAATTATTGGACAATTTGTAGTTTATTTCTTTTGTACATCGCATAGGTCTTTTCGGTTACGCGCGCCCGCTCCCGTTACAAAAGACCGCGCGCCCGCTTGAAGGTTAACAATTGATTGCACCATTCGATCACACACAGCTGCGAAACTGCAATCTCTTGAGATGTGCCAAATGACCTTGTTGATGCAAATGCTGTGAGAAAAAAATCTTAGTCATATTAACAGGAAAGGGCAGTGTTTTTTTTTTAAATAAAGTTCATTCTTGGGTGTTGATGTCGTTATATTTCATAAACAGCCAGATCTAAAACAAAAGAAGGTACTCCCTCACCGCTAGCATTCACCTATAATATGACATTACAGATTCGCACATTTCATTAGTGGTGGAAGACAATCGAGCATCACAATGCGCACCTTGTATCTAATCTATACTAAATGTACGCAAATGCTCATCAGTCAGGGAGGTAGTGTTTTAATGTAATGTAATACTCAAAGGCGAATCAATAATGTTACATTACTTGCAAATGCTCCTGGTGAGGTAGCGCCTTAAGAGATTTGGATGTGTAACACAGTTTGCAGCACCCATATTAAATACATCCACAATATAGGAGAAATAATGAGTGAAAAAAAAACATACTGCAAAGACTACCTTGAAATAAAAAAAAATGAAATTAGAACACCTTACAAGCACTTTTTTATCTGTACCTATGTTGTTTCTTCTACCTATTTACTCTTTGTACATAAATTAATAAATATATACATGCTGCACATACCTATCTGTCAGTCATAAAACTTTTATAAATGAAAACCTAGGTATGTAAAATTTGCATAAGTTACACACACAGAGCCTACAAATTCAATTGTTTAATTTTTTATGAGCAGCGTTTAATATGGGTGTGTCTTTGTGTAACTAAGTTTCACTTTCTACTTTCTAGCACCTGCATTTGTTATAATGGTGAGCAAGGGCTGAGTTTACAATTATTTATCTTCTAAGCCTGTTAATAGCTTACTAAGCCTCATTTAGACGATGCAAGAACTCGAACGCGAGTTGCGTTACATTGCGGAATTTATAGGTAGAACAAATTCAGCATTAATGAAACAAATGCCGCAATGTAGTGAAACTCGCATAGGTACGAGTTCTTGCTCCGTCTAAATGGCGCTCTAGCGTTATGTTCCCATTGCTGAGACAGGACACTGTCACTCTCTCTTTCAGCCAGTCTAATGATATAACTTAATGTTGCCAGATTCGGGGCGCGACACATTTAATAAGCTCTCAGTGTTTTCCAAGTTCCCTATGATACTGCTAGCATATTATTAAACAGAACTTTTTCCCGGCGCGTTCCGCAGATTTATCGCGATCCTTAGGATTCAGTTAAGAGTCAGGTCATATTTTTTAGGGGATCAAATCCAAGCAACGGCACCACCTGAGCGCTTCTACTGGGTGGTAGGTTTCATGCCGTGGTAGACTCACCAGTATTGGTATTCTGTAACCATCGTTCATGATACGACACCTTTGTAGACTGTGTTCCCGTTCTTTGCACAACATCTATCCAATTGGCTTTTTTGAAAAATTTTGAGCCTTGACTTGCCATCATAATATCGCAATCGTAATAACTTACAAGAAATCCAACTACCTACTTACTCAAAGTTATTGTTGTTATTGTTAGGGGCTCCCTTTTCCGCATTTGGACTCGTAAGTGGTCCGTTATGCGTGAGGTGGGACGGTTGACTATATGAGCCAACCCAGCTCCTTCCAGAAGCTCAGAAGTCTCCTGGGACGTTCACAGGCTTCTTGGAGCGACCTTGGGATGCCAAGGTTTTGTGCCCGTTGGTTAGTTACTTACTCAAAGTACCCATCATATAAAAATGACAGTCAGTCAGCAAGCAACATTATCATCTGCCTTGAATGACAGTCATTATTATCGTTATCATTCACTTTTTTTTTAATGAAAACACTTGACATGAGGATTTCCTTGAGACTTTTCCTTTCATTGTTTGAAACTCAGAATGCATAAAATAAAGACATTTAACATTCCATAATGATAATGCAAAGGTCGTCTAGTCGTTGTCTGATAGACGTGGGTTTTTAGTTGCTATGGTCACTTTTTGGCATTACTACGGTTCTTGTCTAAGTTGCGATAGGAGCCTGTGATAGAAGCTTGTAGCTAGTATTGAAGTATTTTCTGATCACTAGTAGGGGCTCAATAATGTGACCCTGTAAACACCTAGTCAGCAATATGGCACTGAAAGCTGATAGGTACAACTCGTTGCGTATCAATAACTATATTGGAGCCCTGTGATAAGTTAAAAATACTTGAACATAATTTTATCAGACCATTCCTTTGGGGTGTTAAGGACGGGAAACCTCCACGAGTGCCCGAGGACTGGAAGTTCCTTTCCGGATACGTCCGGGGGGAAGCCCAGTTTCTCGGGACGGTGCGCCCCGGGGTACGGGCAAGAACTCCCCGTAAGGGGTTTCCTTGCCCGTATGCCAATGTCCCGTCACACCGCTCCACCACGTGTCCCTCTGTTTAGCAGAGGGCACAGTGGTTGGAGTAACAGCGGGCCTGGCGTGCACTAACCCTGCCGCCGGGCAGGCAAGAGGAGCGTCAGCATAATGACGGGCCCCCCCTATAGAGGGCCACAGTCCTGCCGGGGTTGCGGGACATACGCATACCGCGACTCCGGCACATGAGGGGCTGCCGAGGGATACCGTGGATTTTAGTCAGTACGAGTCTGACAGTCCCTCCCGCCCTGCCCGGGGTGGGAGGACTCATTTGATGATTTTGCCACGTAAAAAAAAAAAAAAAGACCATTCCTTTTGTAAAGTGCAGTCTGATTATATGCACAGTCAGTCAGTAATCGCCTATTTATAGTAAAACTGGAGGAACATCAACATCAGGGTTTTCAGATTTTACACTTAGCTTTGACACCATTTGGGCGCATAACACCTACGAAATAAAGTTCAACATTACGCAAAATCATCAACGTTTTGTCATCACTCCAGCACATGCAAATTGTTCCCAAAAACTGACGCAATAAAGTTTAAAATACCTTGAATTTAATCGTTTAAAATAAGTACAACGATTACTATTGTTTACCTGCAAGAATCCGTCACACTCTGTGCACTAGTTTTGTCCACAAAGCGGACTAATTTCTTTATTTTTTTCTCTTCCTATGTTGTAACTTTAAACGTTAGCCAAAACGTTAGATTACGTAGACGATATTGTTAGCGTTTCACGTTCAAAAAAATCGGTCAAGAACATTAGCAGGTGGATGATAATTCTTTGGTAGTTAGTACAATGTTGATTGAGGTTTCTCTAACTGTGGCTCCTACACAATGACCGATTTTGCCAACTACTACCTCCAACCTCCATTCATTAGTGACTGATTAAGCGGTTACGCCTCTGAGAATATTATAGATGTTCAAGAAGCAAAAGCAACAAGTAGTATCTACATGACGATCTTGGCACGTGCTTTCCTTTATTTTACTCATTGATTAAAGATGTAAATGTATGCTATGATAATCTTGGTACTGTTCTTGTGATATTCGTAAATCGTTAATGAAGAAGAGAACATTGCAAGACAACTATTTGTTATTTTCGGGGTATAATCTTCCTTTCCTTCATTATTTTTGGGATCGGCGCAACACGTTTTCTTCTTCCATTTTCTCCTATCAGAGTCACATTATCATGTACTCCTTTATCTTTTATCGTTCTTTGCACAATCAAGCTATTTATATCTTTTTGTGGTCTTCCTCTTTCATAATTCCTCGGGGTTTTAGGACAGTAAAAAGCACTGCAACTGCGTAGATTCCGATTCTGCGAATTCCCGCGGCTTTCCAACGGTCATCGATCCACCTTGTGGCAGGCATTCCATCGCTGCTCCTTCCGGATTGAGACAAGATAAAAAGCCATACCGACTATTTACAAGGCATGCTTGCACGCTGCCACTGAAAAACGTAGATTTTTAATGATGACTTAATGCCACTCAAATGTCGCGTCGTCTAGTCTAGCAGTCTTGCCACTTAATGTATTTGAACACCGTCTTTAAGTAGTGGAGGAAACTCGTGAGAAAAGTCACACGTTAATAAATGAATGCCAGACATGCAGTGCTCAAGAACAAATACTCGTAGATTGCTCCACAGACTCCGCCCTTTGGACAATATTGGTAGGAGTCAGACTACATGTCTGACTCCTACTCTGACTCTTTGTTTGGAGTTGAAAATAAGAATTAGGCATGTTATTACAACTGATCCATTTCGTATCGGTCAATGGCGAGAGAATTTGTTAGTGTATCGCCAAGATTGTCCCATCAGTCTGTCAGCATATTATGATGCTTATTGTCCAATTGAAGTAAATCTAACACCCGAAATTAATAAACATCCAAATCCAGATCCGTATTCTTTGAGGTCTGCCTGTGATTGGTATGTCGTTGATGGTTACCTATAGACTGTTCAGGATCCATTTACGACCGAGACACATTCTTAATTTCTGGCATAAAACAACTTAGTATGTAATTCACAGCCTAAATAACCATGTAACTAAAAAGTTTAATCAAAACTCCGTTTTCTACATAGGTAGCATATAGATGCTTGAAGACTCATAAACTGTTACGCACAATATTGAAGTCTTAATAAGCAAGATAATTAATAGAAAATGCCATAAACGCTCTCCACAACCGTAAAAAGACATTTTACACTCTGAAGCACTTAAAATTGTCGCTTTCAAAGTTAAACATGGGTATAAAAGAAATTATAATACTCAGCGCAATGATTTAGAAATTTATACAACGACACTTTCGAATGGACAGAAGTCAGTAGACGCTCATTAAATTTAAAACGACGGATCATGTTTTCACTTGATTTCAATGAACGTGGTTCAGATGTAATGAGGTAAAATGAGGGTGTTATATAACACTGAAGATGTCTACGTGTTTGATGAAGTTTCCGTATTCAAGTGACCTTTGTGAAGTCGCTTATCTGCATGACTGTGTCGTGGAATAGTAATGTCGTTGGTGTGATGTATTCGCATAATCAATTGGGGTTTGTAATTTCCTTGGCACTATTCTTCGGGTAATGGTAGATAGCAAAACGTGGAAAGGATAAATTAGAATTTTCGAAGCGTTCTATGACTGACTAAAGAGAGAGATAAGTTAACATACGAGGCTGCTCGTGCTAATTCTAACCTTATTCTACTAAGAAAAGACAAAGTTATTTCTATACAATTCGTCAGTGTTTGCCCTATTATGGCACGACCCCTATACGACTGAAGAACAGATTTTTTTCCTACATTTTAAATATCACCATGTTTAGGACGATAGAAATCATCCTACAGTCTGTCATTTTGTCTATTTCGTACAACAGCCGTTCCCATATCCTTGCGCCTGGATTTACATTTTGCTTTTTACCATCGATGAAATACTGCGTTTTGATTTACCTAAATGTGTTTGTATGTCTAATGCCGTAGTAGCTTAGATCGTATTTCTATGTCAGTGTTCTGCATATTATGCTTCAACCTGCTTTACGCACATCAGAAACAGGTTAAACGAAGTCGATTCAATGAATGAAGCAAAAACAATGGGAGCTGATTATCAAGACGTACAACTTAGATCTTCAGTTAATTTAGGTTAATGGATTGCGGTAGGCCGATTGCTTTTCTGTTTGTCAAGTGTTTATTTGTACATTATTCCTACTATATCTTGAGATATCGTTAGGTTCTGATTACGATTTATTATGTGTATTCATTTTGTTTGTTCGTAATTACCTGTTGTTGGCAGTCAAATTGGTCTTTTTTGCATTGACTTTCAAATTGGTCTTCTTTGTTTTCGCTCGCATGTTGAAGTTTGATTCTTTTTATTATAGCGTCTTTGGTGGTCTGTGTTTCATTGTCTTTTTGCTCTTTGAGTGACTTATTTTTTTTTTATAAGTGCCGGCTTATTGCATTGCAAAAAAATATTGTTTCTCGCTCTTCTTGAAATCAATCCATAGGTTCTCTTGAAAAGATTGCTTTAAGCGATAAAACCAACCATTGTGTAAAGTGTAAACCTATTTAAAAGATCTGCTTTGTATTTAACTGGATGTATTTATATGATGTGCATACTGAAGTGTCCAACCCGCACTAGGCCCGCGTGGTGGATTATGGCCCACTCTCTCGCACAGAGAGGAGGCATGTGTCCCAGCAGTGGGAACATTATAGGCTGATAATAAAGTGTATTCTAAATATTTTTTGCCTGTTGAAATGGAATCTAAATTCGCTAGCTTTAACAATGAATTTTGAATGTGTATTTCCAATTTTACGCGTTTTACACTTATCGATTCACGTGCCTTCAAAGTCTTGCGGCTTGCTACGTAATTGAAAACAATGACGATAAATTCAACATGACCAAGACTAAGCAGCATTACGAAATCAAATAACCCTTTAACTTCACAACTATCTAAAAGAACGATATCGAATTCAGAACGGCCATTGCCTCCGTTAGAGCACGTCAAATAATCAAACGGCTCAACGTTAACCGTAAACCGATGTTTAACTGCTCTGGGAACTGTTAACTCACTGTGAATAATTAACTGGTTATGACCAGTTATACAATAAGTTAACTGAAAGCATGACTGAGTTAACAAAAGGCTCGGACTGACTGACAATGAGTTGAGTCTTCAAGGAAACGCGATTGGAGGAAAGTGGTCGAGGAAATGGTGTTGCAATAGATGAAAATGAAGTAATATTGAGATTGAGGAAGTGGTTACCTAATGGGTGACTTTACTGTCGGCCGAGGTGAAGTGCTTTAGCAATCAATCAATCATATTGGTGCTAAGACTGAGCTGATTTTCCTTATTTCAGGAAATCGCAGATTAAGATGTAGATTAATTTAGATAGCGCACTCTAATATTGCTTGTCGTTATAGAGAATGTTTGTGACATAACATTTATGCCCGATAACACTAACACTGCTGGTACCTAACTATATGAATGATCAAATAAAAGCGCAGTGAATTGATTCTGAGCCCTCAGCTCAGTAGTTAGAGGTCATGTTTCAACAGATGATAAATATTAAAAATAACGTTACCCACATAATTCTCACAACATTACAAATTGCAGACTGACACTAAATTGTCCGTAACTAATTTCGAAGATTAGCCATTGAGAATCCAAGTTCATTACCGTATTAAAAACTCAATGAGTTTAAACTCATCAAGATCATCAACATTATGTAACCCATTGCTAAAGAGGCAAAGAATTCTAATAAAACTAAAAGCCATTCAACTACACGTTACTATTAAGTTAATTAAAATGGCCGTATCAAAGCTTTTAAGGCCCACAATGGTTGAAAACAATAATAGGGACCTCAATTCGTATTGTTTGATGGACTGGAAGGTCAAATATGATGAAATGTATGATGTTGAGGTTACAATGGATGGACAGGTGGAACTTACTATTTGTACACATGTGTACAATGTAATTTATGATACTACTTTCGAGGTTATCAATGATATAACATCAGTTATTGTACCTCATATTGTATTGATTAAACTGAGAACTTATCGAGGCTATGTTAGGAGTTTAAAAAGCTTTTTTTGGTGTTATATTATGAAGATGCTTAAGAGTAATAAATTCAATGATCTTCTTGAGAACAACGCAATAAGAGAAAAGTAGAAAACCAATTGATGGACTATGAGTTGCATAAATTACACAAGACTATAAAACTCAGTCTCGTGATGTATCTCATGGAAAGTACGATGAAACTTAAGACAGGTTATCAAGTCAATTTTACACGTCATAACAAATAATCGTCTACGTCCATCTGGTCATGAGACCACGCCTTCAATAATAAATAGAACACTCATGAGAAACTAGAAACTGCAAGTGCATATAAGGAAACGGTCTCAAGGCATTTCTTCCGCAATGTAAACGATACTAGGAAACCTGCATGTAATTTTAGTCATACGTTACGTGTGTTGCTTTTGAGATCAAAATGGCGGTTTCGAAGGTTTTTGAATGGCAGCAATGACGGCTTTAATTAATAGAAGTCGTTCTAAATAATCAGTTTCAATGATTCTGGTATTTGAAATGGAAATACGTCATTCGTTCCTATATGAGTATCGACTTTGTGGTCAGTCTCTTGTGCGGCTATTGCTAAATGTCCTTGTCTGTACTTGGTTTCTGTGGTGGGTTGTGTATGACACTTCAAAATATCATTGCGGATTATGTAAGATTGCAAATTGGGAAGCTTCGAAGTTAATAAACGGATTTTACCACGACTATTGCATTTGGCAATACTTCCATCTCAAGCCAGCTGGTGGTCATATTATAGTTGACCATTGCAAAATTGTTAGTAATTTGTCGAGAGTAGATAGTTTGTATACAGACTATACAGAGGGATAAAATTCTAAAAAATCCGTAGTGCTAGAGTCTGTAAATCATGTTATTAGTTTTCATATTAACCGAGCTATCACAATTTTTGTTAAGCAAGTTGTAAAAAACTGTAGATGGGATGCAACGCGGCATGTCAGGGTCCAAAACTTTTCGGGAACGAAGTCTTCGGCAAAAGCTAATGTTACTAATATGACTAGGACACTTAATTGTAAGTTGGTGGATAAGTAAGGCATCGTTTCCAAGAGCAGTAACCAGAAAAACAATACCTTTGTCTGCCTTTACCATATTTCCTGGTTCATAGTTCGCAACCGTTTATTCACGAGAAGTTAAATTAGTTCTGCCATCTGTTTCGCTTCGTTGCGAAGATTTCTACGTGGGATCCATTAAAGTAGCCATAGTTTGTATCTAATTGGTGTTGCAAGGACGGGATTAAAAAAGAACAAAGACATTCATGTCCATAACGTGATTGTTTTATGGACAATGCTAACAGCGTAGGTTTTGGCACAAGTTATGTAAGATTCTTACGCAGTTGTTGCAAGTCGATGAATCAATAAACTCGATTCAGTTTCGAAAATCTGATATACCTATCTGGGACAGAATTATTGTTATCTGAAACTTGTCTCAAATCGGAGTTTAGAATTGTTCGATGGAGTTTTTTAAAGTTTTTTTTTTTTGTTATGACATGATTTACAATGTTATTTGATACAATGCATGCTATGATGCTGCATCTACATGACATTGTTGCTTTCACAATTACGAAACTATGTACATATACTTTAATGGCATTGTTTTTCTATCAAAAAACAGCAGTTCTTCGCCCTTCTTGACCCGACAATGTATCTTTTTCAATGTATTTGTCATTTCAATTAGAAAAATAAACAGAATACGTAACTAAGACACCATACAGTTGTCGACCATTTATCATTTCGGTTCTAACATTTGGCCATACCAATAAAACGTTGTACTCACAAATTTTGTCCTTGTGCACCCATGCGTTATCTAACGCATGGGGTGTAAGAGGAAATGCAACATGTGGGGTATGACTTTTAAGCTTATCTACCAACACATTTATTTTTGGTGTGTTAAAATCATTGTGTCCTTCAGGCTTAGGTGGAATGGATGGGACTGTGAGATTCTTACGACACTCTGTCACTGTTCTTTCATTTGCCTTTTATTGCTTTCCAGTGCCATGGTGGCCTTATAACAGTTCCGCGACCCCAGGTGACAAACCCATTGAAATAATTTGCTATCATGGGTAGTGTGTTCTTCGTCCATGATTGTCTATTACCATCCCATTGGAATAATCTGACTTCTATGAAGTATGGCGACTGTGTTTTTTTAGCTAGTTAAAGACGTTCGAATTAAATCAGTCTAGTCATTGCTTCAGAGCGAACTGAATCGATAACGATTAATAATTGTAATAGAAACTATTCATATTTTACCATAGAAATCACCAGTAATTGTACTCGGGTATGACGTGAATTCAAAATCAACGAAATTACCATTAAATAGTTAGGTAGTTAATATGACTAAGTATTGTGTTAGTAATTAATTTTTCAAGCGGAGTATGCGAGCGATTCGATCAAGCAAATAAACAATTGTAATCATTTAATTATAAAGTACATACTTAATCACAATTTCTGATTCAGAACATTTCAGCCGAGCGATCTGAACGGAAGTAATGTAAAAAGGTCTCCTCTGTAGGGAAGGTACGTATTTACGCGACCACGTTTTTACACCAGGTATTTGCTTCCAAGTACGTACACCAGGTACCGCCCCGAAATACTTGAAAGACTTCAAAGTATTGTCGGGGCTCGAATAGTCGACCCTCGCCGGACCCGAGTCTCGCTGATTCGTACTGTATCGTGATGTGGCATGATACTCGTATCGGACGCCGCGTGTCGTCGGGCCGCTTCGGCCGCGTTCGGGTCTCGAGCAGCACGCTCGCTGTAATGGTTTGTCTTTGGAAGTATTTATTTCATATGTAAGAATTCAGAGTTCAATTTCCTATGCAAGTTTTTTTCTTCCAACAGGGCTCTTGATTGGAATAGTAGTAGAAACTAGTCGTATACTCTATATGTACGTATTTATTTGTAAAAGCGATTTTGCTCCCTATTAGTATGTGTATAAGGTTCAATTTCCTATCCACATAGAAAATACTTGAAAGTATCCCGAGCCCTGGTTTTAGGACCTGCCCCCCTAGACAAGTCGCAAACGATAATCGTTAACGCTCGGTTCTCCCCAATAGATTTTCAACCTTATTCCTTCGAGTTTTTAGTTGAAAATCTATTTAGGATTTCTAAGCGTTAGCGACTGGAACGAACGACAACGCCATGAAATCTTCAATAGATTTTCAACTAAAGACTCGAAGGAATAAGGTTAAAAATATATTGGGGAGAACCGAGCGTTAACGATTATCGTTTGCGACTTGTCTAGGGGGGCTGGTTTTTTAAAGAAGTCGTACTTGTAAGCCCTGGTAAGAGATTTTGCAAGTACGACCCATGTCTACTCCTCTGACGAGAGAAAGAAGATATACTGACTCAAAAACATTTTTGACTGGGTTCTCATTTTCAATGACCCTACGTAGCATCAGCAATAAGCCCCCAATGATGTCATTCCACATTTGTTTCAACCACTCAGCATAACAATGACCTTATGACCAGCGGAGCGTATCGCGACGCGTGGCTACTCCGTCCGTTACGTCTGCCCATTGTCAAGGTTGACAGGATTCATTAGGTAGCGTGTACTTACGCATTAACAGCTACACAATTTCGTAATTACGTGAAATTGTGTAGCTGTTAATGCGTGTTGAAAGAACGGTAACGTAGAGGTAGATTGTAGCGTTGTTTTTGCCAACTTGAATGTTTCGGCGAAAGATATGGGCGTTGGGTATCAAATGAGAGCTAATACGAGATTTATGGAAATCTATGGGCTTCTAAATAGTGACTTTCATAATTCGTGCCGAATTAAGATTTGGAGATACAATCTTCAAGACTAGCTACTATCCTTCAATAAATTTAAAATCTCGTCTTCAAAATTAAAGGAAATTTAAATCACAACGGCAGCTAGACAGAAAAACAAAATGGTTCCAAAGGTGAACACGCTAGATCAACGTGAAAGATTCGACTTTACCCTACCCAGATATAAAAACAAAAACTGCAGCAAGAAAATCTAACACGGTAATTGTGTTGTAGGAATTTTCTGCACGTGCCAGAGAATCGCCACACAGGTGTAGCTTTTTCCACGCATTCCTTTCAGCCTCAATTTCCAATTAAATATGATTGTCTTCATCTTCCTCCACTTTCCCACATAGTATGCGATCACTAGTGTTAGCAATGAATAAAACATCATCAATGTAAAACTATCATGCATGGGGTGAAATCGTAATGTTTCATAGCTGCATGTCGGTAGAAAGTAGACCAAAATTTGATATTGGAAACGAGGGATTCATTTTCAATGGCGTGAAATTGAACAAGAATCAATGGATGCCGTGTGAATCGTGATTATTTTTGGCTGGTCGGAATATTGATTGAAATGGATTTGAAGTTGTATATGTCAATGAATTCGAGACGGTCGAAATGGTTATTTTATGCAGAATGGCATTTACCACCTACGCCGTTCGAGTTGGAATTCATTTATTTTAATTTGTAAATAATAATCCGTGATTTGAATAAAACAGTAGAAAACAGTCTACAAGAAGTTACGTAAATGTCTGACATATTACATGTGCAACAATAATGTGAAGCTTCGGAAAAAAATAAAAATGAATTGCTAAAAATCTTGGAACTTTGCAATATAGCAACTGCTAGGTGTAAACTGTCGGCTTTTTTGGTATCAAATACCTAACCGTTAAATACAGTACATACATTACTAGATTTTGTTTTTAACTTAGTGTGCTAATGAATTTAATCTTTAGTGTTTTTTGCTTGTCACCTATGCTTGTAGTCTAAGTGTTTGCAGCATGAGCCATCGTCTGTACTACACATTATTTTCTTCTTTTACAACAGCCACAACTGTTTGACCTCTAAACATATCTGTATAAGTACTTTTTTACTTTGCTGCATCAAATTCTCAGATGTTCTGTATCAAATTGACTATAGATTGCTTCCCAATAATACGAATATGGTTAGCATATTACGTCAATCAACCATTTTTCAACCTTGAATGTGATGACAGCATAAAAGTATTTTAGTCGATTAAAATAAACACTGAACTTGAATTCTCATAACTTTGAATTAAAATTCTAATTGCTGACATTGATGACCCAATAACCCACATTTAGTCTCTTGCCCCTTAAAAAGGGTCATAACATAAGCATACTTCGCTAACGGTCATCCAGGTGTGAGCAATTGAGCATATGACCAACATCTGCCATTTTGTCCTAAAAGCATTAGAGCATGACTTAATTAACGTGTGATCGTGGGTCGAATGCGTGGTTATTAGTCAGTTGTTACTGCATCTACTGACTTAATAAAAAGTTTAACGATATGATGTTTTAAAAGGTGATGACAGCATCATTGAAGTATTTGATGTAATCTTGACCAATTCAAGTATGTAACCACGTTTTGTCTATGTTGACGACGTCATATTAGAATGTCGCAAAATCATTAGAATTGGTATTTTTTACATCCGGGAAGTGCATATGAATGTTTTATAACTATGTATCTTGATTCTGATGCCAATTAATATTATAATGGTTTGACTTTCTTACCTGATATCCGGATGTTCAAAATATTCTTATTTCTGTTCATATCTTGAGTTGTACTTAGGAACTGGTTGGAGGAATATGTTATCTGGAATACCTATTTTATGTATGTTCAGAAAGCATTAAGCATAACAGACCATAGTAAAAGTAGGTATTAGGGATGCATCGATACGCCTTTTCGCCGATACGATACCGATACCGATACTCTTATAAAAATATCGGCGATACCGAACCGCTTATGCGAATTAATGTTGATTGCCCCATGCATTATTATAACCAGTAGTTCGTAATTTACAATTATTTAATGATGAAAAGTTATTATTTGTGATGACTGTATCATCTAAATATTTGGCATTTAAGCTCTTTTTGCTCTATTGCTTGGTGACATTCCAGTACACGGTGCTCAAATCTTTTGCGTTAAATTTCGGTCCGACCATATATTCATCAATACATATCAGCCTATAATGTTCCTTACTGCCTGTACATAGGCCTTCTCTCTGAGAGAATCCCATTTAATTGCCTCATTTAAATCGGCGATTCTTCCCAGTACCTTATCTGTAGACTGTATCTCAATATTCTTTTCCTATTTTTTAATGCTTCCTTATTTACTTAGGTAAGTACACAATTTTGATATGAAATTGATAATATCCATCTTTTGACCGGATGCTAAATAGTTCTTTCATGGTTGTAAACACCCGAAAACAAAATATAAAATCGGACAATTTCATGTCGATGCTATCTTAGCCCGACCTAAAGTAACGAATTTATTACCTGATTCATTTTTATTATTTAAGTTGAAACCTAACAGACCGTATAATATTCAACTATAATGATTATAAAATGGAAACTTTCATCGCAAATTGTTTTCACCGCTTAATGGCAGAATAAATCAAATTTCGGACACGCAATATTAGATCGTGAGATAGTTATTAAGGTTCTTGAATGGAAGGTTGTACGGTAGCTGTTTGTATGAGATAATAACAGGCTCATTGTTTTACGTAATATGTAATTGAGATGAAACGGAAGACAGTGATGAAGAAGCTGGTAATTATAAAAGTGAAACAAGAAATGATAGATGTGTGGAGTGTGAAGGATAATTTGAATGTAGAGGTAATAAATGATAATGAAATGACTGACAAGGAAGAATCTAAAGATGGATAGCAGTTTCCAAGTAGCAGTAGATGTAAGCAAACAGCAGATGAAGAATTTTATGTAATAAAAGAAAATGGTTTTGTACTAGAAACCATTGGGTACGGTTAGCCGATACAAAATCTGGCCAGAAATCAACAATGCTGAACAGCATTCAGCCTATGCTGACTAAATTATCGGCTGAAACCATGCTGAGTTCAGACGAGAGTGAAGGATTTTGACAGCTGTCTCAACCTATGCTACTCAGCATTCGTCATTTTTCTTTTAGTGCTGCTCAGATATTGTATCGGCTTACCGTACCCATTGTATCTTGTAGATAATTTATTTCGAAATAGTTTAAATGACACTGGAAGTTTCTCGGGGGTACCAACTCAATCTGAAGAGCTTGTTTTTTCATAATTCCTTTTAGTTATTATTTCGTTATTTTAGGATCATTACAGCTCGTCTTTTTCATTCATTTTTCATGAGACTTACTTAAAGGTTTATCATCATTTACTCGGTTCATCGGTCTTTTCTTTAGTCTGCCTTTTTCCTTCTAAACTTTCATTCATTTTGTGCCTGAACTCTTGTAGTGTTTTTAGTTCTCGTCTCAGGTTAATATTCTTTCTTTTGTTTTTATTTTTAACACTTAAATGCTATTAAGCTTTAATTTACTGCTCATTAAGATTAATCAGATATTTGAAAGGACCGTAAAATAATATTACGTAATGTTAATTTACAATCTTTTTTATTGCTTGAGGAAATCACCTGAAAGTGGTATACCCTTCCGGAAGTTGTGGATGATTTTAATAAACATCGAAGCGATCCTCAACTTTATTTGTGAAATCATTTAAGATGTCATTTCGCTTTATAATTTCCGTATTAAAAGACAAATTTTGCATTCTGTCTTTCTTTTATTACGTAACCACCGCAGAAGTTGCCAATTAAAATACACTTAAAACTATCCATTATAATAATTGCATAATCAATTTTCTTTTAATTGTTCCAGATTTTCTTCTCACCCCGTGCGAAGATCTACAAAGGGAAACTGTTTTGATAACGCTGAATGGCCCGAACAATGGACGTCTCACAGAGCCAATCCCACAACTTGAATAGCTAGAAAACATAATAAAAACAAAACAATTAGCGCGAACAGACTATGTGAAAAAATAATGTGACATAACGCCATCTAGCGGTTTATCGACGAACTACGTAGACAGTGAAAGTGATTTTTAGATAAAATCAAGATGAAGTTGAATTTGTTTAAGCGGTCGATGATTTTCGCGACGTTTTTTGGGTCGTGTTTGTGTATAGCGTTGATAGTGGCGTCTTTGGGCACTACGCATTGGATCGATGCGCGTGCTCGAAGGACATCTAATCCTTTGGAGTCCGAAGGACGGATCAGTTTTGGACTGTTTGAAGGTCGGAAGGAGCTGAACTTCGGATATGGGTGGAGGAATCATGATTTTAGTGGTAAGGAGACAATTATTCTGAAAACATTTTATGTAGTAGCAACAAAAAATCAAGTTTTTTTTTTCAAAATATGTCAGTGTTGCAAATTCTTATAATGTTTTTGTTAACATAACACAACTTAACATAAATACCTACGTGACCTTTTAGCAAGATACATATTCACATACGGAATGGACTCCCCATTCCGTATGTCCCCTGAACTAGCATCACTAAAGGTCAAATAAAGTCTTTGGATTGGGTAAAATATTGGCTGCATCAAGAATTTTAAAGATGATCGTCTTTCTTTCAGTAAATCCAACCTTCACAAAGTTAATGTTAATATCAGCCAGTATTGTCTTCAATCAACTCAGTTTATCTCACACCACTGCTGGACATAGGCCTCTGAGCCTCTCCCAGGTTGCGCCACATCAACCTGTCCTCTGCATTCCTCATCCAGTCTGCACATCACATTAAAGTCATCGGTTCATCTAGTTGGGGGGCATCCCGTTCCAGAACTTGTATGCATCGGTCCTTCGACAAACTCAGCTCACCTCAGCTTCAACTGTGTTGTGTTGTCTTGCTACACAAAAGCCTCTCTTTTCTTTCTCTACTCAATTCGATGCGGGGCTCACATTACCTAATCAATTCCATATACGCGTCGTTGGTCCCGTCATTTGCGCCATCGTTCTTACGATGCCGATGCACGCTTTGCAGGGACCCTTTTTGGTCTTAGCTAGCAATGCATCAGAGGATCATGCTTATTCTCCTGATTTTATCCCAATTTGTTTTGGTCCAGGCTTCATGTTTTCTTCTTCTATACATCTGCCTTTTTCAGTCGTCATCTCCTTATCATCCAGCCTTATCGTCTGGTACATAGTCAATCCATTGTTTCTTTGTTTTTATTTACTCTCATAACACAAAACTTAGTTTACTTTAAACACGTTGCTCATAAAAGATAAGGGGTAACTTACGGAACGTGTCAAACGCTACAAATATCTTCTTATCATATTTGTATGCAATGCAATGATCTTGTAATAGTTTTAGATGAAGTAACTCGATATAATACTGCTTTTTTCGTCTTCAAGTGGAACTGGATTGACAAAAGATTTCTCTAAAACAACGTACAAGCTCTGATAGCTCCGTTTCGTAATAGGTGAGCTGCCAATAGTCTGATTCATTGCTATAACGTCCGAGCTACAAACGTCTTGTCAAATAGGTACTATATAATTATTATCTCGCAGTGTTCGTGGTAGCACTCTGCCAAAACAACTTGACTGATTTTCACTCTACCGGCAAGCAAAGTACTAAGTATGGGTCGGCTAGTTTTCAAAAGTAGCAAAACTAGGTGCAAAGGCACAAACCAAGTTTTAATAGATTTCCAGCTTCCGAATTGAGTTGAAGCATAATTATGCATGAGGAGCCTTCCGTTCCGCACAGTCTTCAATCGCATCTTCATTAGCTTAATCTTAATAGGAAGAGCTTAGCATAGAGTACATTTGTATATAGGAGCTTATATTAAGTCATTTCCCGCGCGGATGCTTAGACGTTCACACTCGTGTCAAACCAGCTGCCTATGTTAACATATTGCCAGCAAATTACGTAAGACATAATATGCACAGTGCAGTGGTCCAAATTTTGAGCGAAACTGGACTCGTCTAAGAATTTCATCTTTCAAAATCTTAAACATGCTACTGTTTCGATTGTGACATCAAATTAATCCTTATCAGCTGCATATCAAAAAACTAGACCAGCTTGAACAAGACTAATGTCTAGTCATTGCTAAAGACTCGCTTTGTATCCACGATAACATCGGGACGTTGTCTTGCGTTTAGTTTTGTAATCCTTTATGAGTTGTGTTTGGTCAATCGACTGTGATATCAGGTTTTAAGTTGACATGATTTATTTTGGTGTGTCTTAAGAACAAGTAGTTTAATAAAGTTCTGAAAGAATTTCCTGGATCACTCGTCGTGATGTCGCTTTTTGAGTCTCTTCGGGTGGATACATGTTTTAATTTAAAGTCGCCTTTGCGGCCTCAAATGTGGGCTCTTTTTGATGCAATGTCCTGGCGTTTGTGTATAACCAGAATCCGATCGATAGTCGACATCGTGACCTATTTTGAAGCGATTGTGATCTGGTGCCACATTTCCGCATTTTTCCTGTTGTATCGATGGAATTTTTGGGTTGGATGAAACAAGGAGATTGGCACGGTCATTAGAATGATCACCCCCTTTTAGATCTTCGATTCTTATACTATCATACTACTATGTCATTATCGACCAACTGCCGTCCGCTCCTGGACGTAAACCTCCCTCAACGAGCGCTTACAGTCCTTGTGTCTCAGTGTGCACTCCGCATCCATTCCCTGCCTGCTACCTTCTTTATCTAATCGATCCGTCGTATCTTTGGGCATCCCAATACTACATTTGCTTATACGGGATCTCCATTCTAACAAATCTCTGTTCCATCGACCACTAATATGTACTTTATCTCAATTCCAGTAAAAGCCGGCAACCACCCCGCTCGTCGTTGGGCATGGTGCGGCACGGCGGCGCTATCAGGCGCAGCGCTGCTGTCAGCGGGTGGCGCGTGTATTTTGGCAGCGCTGGGCTCGGCTGCGCGTGCGCGCTGTGAGCCCACACCGCTCCTGGTCAGCAATTCGTTAGCAGGTATGTATAATGCAACAAACAGTCGCAAATCCCGTGACCTCAGCTGATAGCTGTGCTTGGAAGATGTATGCCGCCGGTGCCAATCTAGTATCTGCAACTGAGCTTATCTTATAAACGTCTCATTGTGTTTTGTTTTTGTCCCTTTCTCCTGCTTGATTATGGAGAGAAGTGATGAGGAGCTCGTGACTAAATAATTACAGTCGCTCAGGCCGATCTTCCGGGTTAAGCCCCGCTTGCCGAGGTTGGTCTGTGGATGGGTGACTATCTGTCATAGTTTCCTCCGTGCCTTGCAAAGCACGTAAAGCCGTTGGTCCCGGCTGTCATTTGTAGATCTTTGACAGTCGTTACTGTTTATAAGGAAATGTGACAGGGAGGAAACACGGTATGCTGGATCCACGGACCAATAAGACCTTGAAGATCAACCCATGACCTGCCCTCGCCACTACATTGCTATGATAATCAAGTCGCTCAAAACCTTCCTATATGACACGTACAACGATGATCATCAGCTCTTCCGTTCACGATTGGACCGGGTATTCAAGACCAAGTTTGGTTCTGCTTGTCATTATAGGGCTCACGAAAGAGACGACAAGTAGTCTGGGTCGCTGTCGCCGGATACGGTGAAGAAGACTATGTACATATACATTATGATACTCAAAGTATCTCTTCTCTTTTTTTCAGTGCTATTCAGCCTTGGAGCAATAGCAGTTTGGCTGACGGAGTATTTCCTGAGATTGCAGCACAACGTGATGTCGGATGAAGACCTCGCCAACACGTGGTCTTCTGATGAAACTGCTGATCTTGGACTGTCCTTCTGGTAAGGATCTTTGTTACTTTAAAACACAATTTCGGCCATGTGAAGTGGTTTGAGCTGTACCATATACAGGCTGGAATTTTATTAATGAGCAATATTTTAAACTCTGGCATTACTAACCATACTAATCGTATTACGGACCTCAAAAACATTATTAATGCAAGTATCTTCGCCTAATATCATTTGATGTTTGTTTACTTTTCGTTCCGTGCGCGTTTTTCGTTACTGCGCTTTAAAATTTTGATACTTTTGGGTATTTTGGGTTTATGATTCTTTTTTCATTACTTTTAGTGATTATTTGCAATAATAAGCCTTTGCAGTGACATACTACATTTTTAAAGGTGTCCATAATTGCAGTAATAATATTTTTGATTTGAGATTAATTAGCCGTAATGCAATCAGCATCGTAAGTAGAGCCTTAGATCAAAATATTGCCCATGATCTGCTGATCAGTACATTTTTATGTTTGCGTAATGTACTGAACAGCTGATATTTTTTTCACGATTTCGGCTTTGCTCTCATAATAAAAATTGTTTGTTATCATGAGCACAATCACGTGTTATAGCGAACATTACTACGTAAAGTGCAAGTGTGCATCGGCCTCGATAGCGCATGTAGCAACAGTCTTACACGTGGAGACGAAATTCGCTGACTACGCTGGCGCCGCTGCGCCGCTCGTCACCCGACGCCCCTGTTTACCGGATATGTGTTTTACGAATTCATTATAAAATATTATTTATTCATTCTGTATCTAATATCGATCGGGATAGGATTCTTTTATTGTTATAGTTTAAGTATAACTTTTACTTTGTAACTTTGCGTAATTAAATTAGTTTAAAATCATTTTGGTTTTTTTTGGGTCCTCCGACAGCGACGTACATATTTGGCGCAGTCGGTAGGATATTCGAGGCGTCTCGAGCTAGCTAGATAGGTCAATCTAATATCGATAACCATCTCGCTAAATTCGCTACCGCCGTCGCGAGCGAACGCGTTCGCCGAATATCCTGTAAGAAGAACCTGTCGTCCTGCGCGGAGGAGAAATCCAGACATCGATCCCAGAGGTACCGAAATGCAGTTAATGTAAGTACGCTAAAAATCGTTTCTGTGAGTTGCTTTCAATTCCCCTATTTCCTATAGTTACTTTATTTAGTCGTAATCATTTTTCACCCTAAGGAATCTGCTCGTAAAGGGCCTGAGCCCTCTAGACAAGCACGTAGATTAAATATTGATTTAAATAGAGATATTAGTTTAGATTTTAATACGACGGATAATACCTTGGAGGATTCGTTGAGGTCGGAGACTCCCGAACCCGCCGCAATGAGTAGTGCTGATTTAATTTATAAAACCCTTCGCTTAGTGCCAGATTTCGATGGCAATTCTCACGTTTTACCAAGATTTATACACCTTTGTGACCAAATTGTATCGGAATATATCGAAGCAAACCCCAATGATGCTCTAGCTAAACTTTGCTTAATAAACGGCATTTTAAACAAGATAACTGGACCGGCCGCTCGTATTATTAACTCAAACGGTGTACCTGAGGATTGGGATAGTATTAAAAAGTCATTAATTAACAACTTTGCGGACCAGAGAGATGAGACCACTCTTTACAATGATCTTATGTTGGCAACTCAGGGGAACAATTCACCGCAAGAATTTTATGACCATTGCGTTAATTTATTTAGCACTATCATGACATATGTCACTCTGCATGAGACCGTTAAGACAACCGTAGAAGCCAAGCGAACCCTTTACAGGAAATTAACTATGCAAGCTTTTGTTCGCGGTTTGAAAGAGCCTCTAGGCTCTCGCATACGATGCATGCGTCCTGATAGTGTTGAAAAAGCGCTCGAGTTCGTGCAGGAAGAATTGAACGTTTTATATCTACAAAATCGCAATGATCCGTTAACGGATAAAAAATCGAACGTTAATTCTAATAAGCCTTTGCCATCAGCATCTTCAGCTCATGTCGCGAATCCTATGAGCACGCCTAAACCGTTTAATTTCTCTGCACGAAACGACCCAATTGCCAATTTTCAGCCTCAGCAGATGAATTTAATGAGGATGCCTTCGCATACTCAACAAATGTTCCGCGCGCCAATGTTTAATACTCAACCGATGCTCCGAGCCCCAATGTCACATACGCAGCAAATATTCCGCGCGGCACCGCCCAACTATAACAGACCTAATAATAATTTCCAGTATCCCCCGAGGCAGGTACCACAAAATACTGGCCCTAAGCCTATGAGCGGCGTTAAACCGTATGTAGTTAAGGAAAGGCCTTCATTTGATCAGCCATCAGGTCACGATTGGCGTAGGAGTGGTAACCCGCCTCCATCAAATTATTTCAAGACCAAGGAGATGAACATGAATCTGTGTGCCGATTATGGTGATCAGTTTTACTATCCAGCTTACTATTGCGAACCCTACTATAACTGCTATGCGGATAATACTGAATACTATAACATAGAGACCGGTTATTGCATGGAAAACAACGGCTATTACGATAACTTAGCTTTAGATTACTTACCACCAGTAGCAGACGATCCTCAATCTAGCACTAGTTCCGCTGGTGCAGGTTCAGTTAGTGAGCAGGATTTTCAGAAGAACGGGAAATCAGACAAGTTAAAATAGAGATCAATCTACAGACGCAAAGACAGCTTCCATTTATTCAAATCTCGCAACCACCTTTAAAGTTTCTGATTGACACGGGTGCAAATCAGTCATTTATAAGCCCAGAAGCCGTGGATACATTTTATAATAACGTTCCCTTAAATATTGACCCCTTCGAGGTCACAAACGTGCATGCTACGACTAGAAATAATTATTCTATAACAATCCCCACTTTTAACGAATTCCAGGAGTCTGAAGATATCAAATTGTTCATTTATAAGTTTCATAACTATTTCGATGGGCTTATAGGACTCGACTTGTTAGAAAAATGGGAGGCAAAAATAGACCTTAAGGATAGACAACTTATAACTCGTAATTCTGTTAATAAAATTAATATGTACAATTCGCGAAATGTTAATTTGTATGAAAGTGTAATACCAGCTAATTCAACAAAGGTACTTAAGGTGCCGATTAACCTACAGGACGGAGATGCGATAATCCCCGAACAGATAATATCTAATTGTGTAATTAGGGACTGTCTAACTACAGTGACAAACAATCGCGGATTTTTGGAAGTCGCCAACCCCACTCCTCATGATTTAATATTCTCTATGGATCACGCAGTTCAGGCGGAGACGTATAATATTCAGTGCACGAGTACTGAAAACTCGCTTCACAATTCCCGGCTCCCAGCCATTGATTCGCCCCGTGTGAAAGAAGTTATTTCTCGTTTGCGAACGGACCACCTAAATAAAGAGGAACGCATTAATTTGGAGACCTTATGTGGCAAATTCGCTGACATTTTTTACATAGAAGGAGAGGCATTAACATTCACAAATAAAATTAAACACCGTATACGTACAACGGATGAGGTCCCAATTTATTCAAAGAGCTATCGCTACCCTTACATACACAGGGAAGAAGTTAGAGACCAGATAGGCAAAATGCTAAGTCAGGGAATCATTCGCCCGTCAGAGTCCGCCTGGAGCTCACCCATTTGGGTTGTCCCAAAGAAAGCTGATGCTTCCGGGAAAACTAAGTGGCGTTTAGTTGTCGATTTTAGGAAGCTAAATGAAAAAACGTATGACGATAAATACCCTATCCCAAATATCAATGACGTCTTAGACAAATTAGGGAACTGCCAATATTTCACCACTTTAGATTTGGCAAGCGGGTTCTACCAGGTGGAAATGGACCCTGCCGACATCCCTAAAACTGCCTTTAACGTAGAAAACGGTCATTACGAATTTTTACGCATGCCTATGGGATTAAAGAATTCCCCTTCTACCTTTCAGCGTGTTATGGATAATGTCCTCCAGGACCTCCAGAACACCATTTGTTTAGTGTACTTGGACGATATTGTTGTATTCAGCACATCACTCCAGGAGCACATGACCAACCTTGAAAAGGTATTCCAGAAATTACGAGACTCTAATTTTAAAATACAATTAGATAAGTCCGAATTTCTTAAATTAGAAACTTCATATTTAGGCCACGTTATAACAAGGGATGGGATAAAACCCAATCCAGACAAAATTATTGCAATCCAAAATTATCCGATTCCAACTACCCCTAAAGAAATTAAACAGTTCCTTGGGCTGGTTGGTTACTATCGTAAATTCATACCGGACTTTGCTAAGGTAACAAAACCACTCACACAGTGCTTGAAAAAGGGAAGAAAGGTTGTAATAAATTCCGATTATACCGAAAGCTTCGAAAAATGCAAGGCTCTTATAACTAACGATCCAATTCTGCAATACCCTGATTTCAGCAAAGACTTCATTTTGACAACCGATGCCTCTAACTTCGCACTAGGTGCTGTCCTATCACAAGGACCAATAGGCGCAGATAAACCCGTATGCTACGCATCTCGCACGCTAAACGAGAGCGAGATAAATTACAGTACTATCGAGAAAGAACTCCTCGCTATAGTTTGGGCAACTAAATATTTTCGGCCGTACCTGTTCGGTAGAAAATTTAAGATCATCACAGATCATAAGCCACTCCAGTGGGTTATGAGCTTGAAGGAGCCCAACTCTAGATTGACCAGGTGGAAACTCAAACTATCAGAATACGATTTTACTGTAATTTATAAAAAGGGTTCTAGTAACACAAACGCCGATGCCCTTTCCCGCATACAAATTAATAACGAGGAAACGAATTCTATGGTAGCTAACGTGTCTGAACGTCCACGCTCTAGAAGTAATTCAAGCACGGCCTCTGCCCACACCAGTCAAGAGAATCCCATACTCGAAATTCCGATAGTCGATGAACCATTAAATAAATTCCATAAACAAATTCATATAACCGTGGTAGGCGATATCAAAAAACGCCCTACAGCATCCAAACCTTTTGAAACACATACAAGAACAAGTGTACAAGTTTCCAGCTCAAACCTGGAAACTGACATCATAAATGTCATAAAGGAATACGTTAGTCCCAAAGTCAAAACAGCCTTACTAATAAACCCCCCATTGGCTATGTACGACATAATACCCATTATCCAAAATAAGTTTAGAAGCTCTTCAATGAACTTAGTTTTAGCTAAGAAAGAAATTGAAAATGTCAAGGAGTATTTGAGGCAGCAAGAAATAATAAAACATTACCACGATGGAAAAACCAACCATCGTGGAATAAATGAATGTTACCTTGCTCTCTCTCAACGTTATTATTGGCCAAAGATGAAAGACGAGATCACAAAATTCATTAATAGTTGCACTGTATGCGGACAGGCGAAGTATGATCGACATCCAATTAACCAACAATTTAAAATAGTACCCCCAGCTACCAGGCCATTCGAAACTGTCCATATAGACTTATTAACAATCCAGACTGAGAAATATTTAAGTATCGTGGATGTGTTTTCTAAATACGCTCAAGCCTATCACATACGAGATGGTACAGCCGTCAGTATAGTACAAGCATTGCTAAAATTCTGCACGCACCATGGATTGCCGCTTACTATCGTATCGGATAATGGAACGGAATTCACCAATCAGCTGTTCAGTGAATTTGTTAATATGCATAAAATAACACACCATAAAACACTGCCCCATGCGCCAAATGACAATGGAATTGTAGAGCGTTTCCACTCAACCCTGTTGGAACACCTACGTATTTTAAAGTTAACCCATAAAAGTGAAGACATAGTAAATCTCGTCCCCTATGGCATTTTAGCATATAATAGTGCAATCCATAGTTTTACCAAATGTCGACCTATCGACATCATAACTGGGCACTTTGATCCGCGAGACCCATTTGAAGTAGACTTAAGCAACCATCTTATGCAGCAATACACGCAGAATCATAGGGATAAAATGAAATTAGTTTATGATGTAATAAATGAATCAGCCTTGTCAGATCGAGCTAACATTATAGAAAACCGTAATAAGTTTCGCGAGCCTGAAGTCGAATATCAACCTCAGCAACGCGTTTTTGTTAAAAATCCCTTAGCCAGTCGCCAGAAAACGGCTCCCCGATACACTCAAGACACCGTGTTAGCCGACTTACCAATCCATATCTACACCTCTAAAAAACGAGGTCCCGTAGCTAAAAGTCGATTAAAAAGAGTACCTAAAAGCGCTCAATTGTTACAGGGTGCTACTGGTCCTGACTGCTCATTTGATAGCGGCCCAGGATGTAAACCAGGAAATAACACTTGAAAGCCTTGGAGATGGCCCAGGAGTACTCCCTTTTCGGCTTGGCGCAACAAAACTCATAACCCATCATCATACCTTCTTACAATATATTCAGATAAAAGATATCGATGAAAAGATAAGGGTATTGCAAGACCAACTAGAAAATTATAGGCAAAACTTAAATAACGATACGTACACGTTATATGAAGTACAATTAAATTATCTCTCGGACAAAATGCTTAGTGTCAAACACCATTTAGATACTCTTAAACCCGGTCGTGTAAAGCGAGGTCTCATCGATGGTTTAGGTTCTATAATTAAAAGCGTTACGGGAAATTTAGATTATTCAGATGCTGTTAAATATGATAATACTATCAAAACTCTACAAGATAATAATCTTGAAATTACCGAAGAGCTGAATAATCACATTAGTATCAGCAAAGAGTGGATGGTCCAGCATTCCGAAATAATCACGAAATTAGTCTCAAACCAGGCTAAGATAAATGAAACATTACAATTAATATTAGACAAAGATTTTTACAAGGACACTAGCATCGTTAGATATGCACAATTTGGTCAGCAATTAACCATATTAACCGAAAATCTAGATGAAATCTTAAATGAACTAATAAGAATCGAGAACATCTTAGCTTTTATCCATAGCTCCAGTTCACATCATTCTATGATTAGCATAGACGTTCTACGCCACATGATTGAAAAGTTAGTTAAACTCTATGGTAGGGATAAAATATTAGACCTAGAGCTTAGACAATATTACGATATAATAAAACCAGGTTATTATTACTCTGGCAATCAGATAGTAATTATATTTAAGGTACCAATATTCGCCATAGACAATTATGATCTTTACAAGTTATCAATAGCTCCCAATAAGTTTAGGCAGGCCCTCATCCCTCCTTATCCATTGATTGCAACGAGCAGGAAAGGTTTTGTGTACATAGAGGCTGAATGCCCGAAGTACAACACCTGGTACATCTGCGGAGATAAGATGAATCATCAGCTGCGGCAGCATCCCGATTGCATCCAAAACCTAATCATGAATCAAACTCTCGACAAGTCCTGCGAAATCACGACAGTATCTTTAACAAGAGTAGCCATGGAAGAATTGGATGAGAAGCACTACATTATATCATTCCCTAATGTAACAAGAATACACACTTTATGCGGTCGAGAAGATTACAACATACTAAATGGCAGTTATCTCGCAACAATTCCTGTGAACTGCTACTTGGACACCCCCGAATTCACAATAACCAATCTCAACGATCATGTGGAGGGCCAACCAGTGAAGATTGCGCATCTGGAGAACTACTACACCAACATCCAGCCGGGAGCAACACAAGTCAAACTAAACTCGATTGATCTTACAAAATTACATGAAGCCCAATATAAAGTAATGTCACAGCATCCGCTGCAACTACAATCTGTACAATCAGGATACCTCTATCACACAACGATCCCGTTTTACATCATGGCGTTCAGTATACTGGTGCTTGCTACATTCATGATCTTGAAACGATACAAGATCTTCAAGCGAGAAGATAAGAAGAAAACTACGGAAGATAACACCTATGCGGAGCCTGGACAATCTGGAGCAACGAAGACACAGTCAGCAATATTTCCTCAGTTCAAACTTCAGAAATAGTTGCTGATCTGGCGGTGGAGGTGTTATAGCGAACATTACTACGTAAAGTGCAAGTGTGCATCGGCCTCGATAGCGCATGTAGCAACAGTCTTACACGTGGAGACGAAATTCGCTGACTACGCTGGCGCCGCTGCGCCGCTCGTCACCCGACGCCCCTGTTTACCGGATATGTGTTTTACGAATTCATTATAAAATATTATTTATTCATTCTGTATCTAATATCGATCGGGATAGGATTCTTTTATTGTTATAGTTTAAGTATAACTTTTACTTTGTAACTTTGCGTAATTAAATTAGTTTAAAATCATTTTGGTTTTTTTTGGGTCCTCCGACAGCGACGTACATATTTCACGTGTATAAGTATCGTACACTTATTCCTGACTTTGAATTTTTACGTGGTAAAATCATCAAATTAGTTCTCCTACCCAGGGTAAGGCGGGAGGGACTGACCAAAATCCCCGTTGATCCTTCATCGGCCCTTTACGTTCTAGGGTCACGGCTACCGGATGAGACAGTCCCGCGACCCTGGCAGGCTTTGGCTCTCCGAAGCGCAGGCCAGACTGATGAGACGTACGTAAGACGAGGACGCGTCGCGGACAGGCTCAGACGTCTTATACGTCTTCTCGTCTCTTTCTCGTTACTCCCGCGATGCATCTCTTTTGTATGATTTGCGTCGCGACGCTTCTATACATTTTGTAAGAAAGGGACACTGTAGAATTTAATGTCCCCACCCCGTCTGCGACTTACGTCTTTTCTGTTTGTCCAGCGCCTAAAGGGGGCCCCGTCAGATTGCTGACAGCTTCGAAACAACGCGCCGCTGTTCTGAATTTGCGGCCTTAGAGGCGCGCGTGGAACACGACGCTTTGTCGACCCGGGCATGGCCCATGAGTGCGGATTGGTGTAGTGATGATTTTACCATGATAAAAAAGGTCAAAGATAAATAAGTGTCATTATTAATCATGTATTTCTCTTTTTTTCCAGGCTTGTAGTATCAGCAAGCATAGCAGCGTTTATCAACGACGTCTGCATACTCATAGCCATGGCGGACGGAAGAGACATTGACACCATAGCACCGGCTTTAGAAGAGAAAGTTAATGGAGCTATCATGTTGTACTAGATGATGTAGTTCTTGCAGATAGGACTTTGAAACAGAGATAATGTTGCTGATACACATGCTTTAAACCAGCATGCTAAAAGAGCATGCTTATGAGCATGCTCATAGTTTACATTTAAATTAGCATGCTCATTATTAGCAAATGGTTTCGATACACATGCTACTAGGTAGCATTTGCTTCAAAGTAACATGCTCTCGTGATTTAGCATGCTACATAGTTTAAAGCATGTGTATCTGTACCTTAATACTTGCGATTTGTTAAGACATGTCTGACTCAAGAAGTAGAATTTAAAACAGTATACCATGAGTTGTCATTACGATAGTCGATCATCGATGTCGACCGCGTTTGGCGCTTTTTTTATTTTTTAATAATAATATTCCACAACTATCACACACGCAGAGCTTGTGTTATGGGTACTAGACAACTGATAAACATACTTAGATATTTCTAAATACATACATATAAGAGATACCCAGACACAGAACAAATGATCGTGCTCATCACACAAAGTGGGAATCGACCTCCGGCAAAGCAGTCAGGGTCACTAACCACTAGACCCACAGGCCTGTCATTGGCTGAGAGTTCATACAACCTTGAAGCGGGCCAATGAGAGCGCCAAACGCGGTCGATATCGATGATCAAGTATCGTAATGACAACTCATGTGTATGGGTACTGGGAACAGGATATTTACCGTACTCATTTTTTTGAGTTATTATTTGGCACTGCTGCAAGCATAAGGCACGGTTTCCATAAAAGCGGAGAGGAGAGGTGTTTGAATAATCAATCAGATGTCCACTGTAGCTAAGCGGAGAGGAGATGTGGACATCTGATTGGTTATTCAAACCAGGGACCGAAACCGGTATGATCAATACGGGTATTTTTTCGGCAACAACCTTTTTTTCTTTTACAGGTAATTTTAAAGGTTACCTTTATTATTAAAGTGAATACATAACCAGTATTAATACCGGTTACCGAAATAAAAAATACCCCTATCTTACACGTGCCGTCGGCAATAGTCAAAGGGCGCGCATCGCCTGTGTGTGTGACAAAGAGTCGTCATCTTTAGGTAGCCGGTATTAAAACGGTAACCTGAATAGAGGTTACATTTTTCTTCGGTCTGGTTACCCAGATAGCGGTTACCTAAGTCTGAAAAATAACCAAAATTCTTCAATACCTGTACCGTAATTTTTTAAAGGTTTTCGGTCCCTGATTCAAACACATCTCTCCTCTTTGGTGGAAACCGGGCCTTATGATCAATGATCAACATGGTTCAGTTTTAAGTTCTCATGATAATTTATTAACCATGCGACTCCAAACAGTTCATCATTCCAACCTTTTCTTAACTATATTGGGATCGGCTTCCACGCGCGCCGTCGACCCGGAAAAATAAGCTGTCAGTAATATGAAGGAGTCTAGGGCCAAGGGCCAAAGCTTGCCGGGGTCGCGTGACTGTTCAGACGGATAAGCCTGACCCTGGAGCGTAAAGGGCTATTAAAAGGTTACGGAGGAGTTTAGTTACTATCCCCCTTATTGATAAACGTGGACTAAAGTTACAACCAGGATAATCCTCGGACTAACCATACATTTTTAAGGATTAACCTTTGGCGTAACTTTACTTCTCGTTTTATTAATAAGGGCTATGAGCCTAACAGTCCCGATCCAACCTTTTCGGGAGGACTCATTCGATGATTTTACGGCACAGAAAAAGGCCCATTATGGTTCAATGCCCAAAAGGGAGTAAATTCATCTCCAAAATAATTTATAAGACGTTAAGAAGGCTGAATGTTAGTATTTAAGTTTGTTTATAAACTTAGTTGTGATTAACTCCGTCCATTTTTTATTATATCTAAGTAATTGATGTTGTACATTATTATTATTTTAACTTATTAAGGGAAATTTACTCAATTATATATTTTTTTAACCTTAAGTAGTGATGTGGGTGTCCCACAGACGGCGTCTTGACGAATTTGAATCATATTAATACCTACAATAAAGTTCAGTTTTCTCCGTCTGTGGGAGACCTACGTCATCACTTATAGGTTAAGCTTTTCACCCATTTAAATATACTTAAACTGATCAAATATTGAAACCAAGTGTAAGTGTTACTTGTCTTTTAAAAAATAACTTATAAGTGGAAGTGGTAAGGTATAAATTCACCTGTAGACTGCTCAGTGCTAACGAAATTCTTTTATAAAGAGCTCAAAATGTCTTTGTAACTTTTTTTTTCGTTTTTACAAACTATTAAAGGGTGAAACGCTATTTAATTTAAAAAGTATTTAATAATATTACCTCATATTATGGACAATACAATCTCAATTGAATTTGATTACATCGATCAAATAATTATTAGAATCTCAACTTACCTTTACCTATGACAAATATGTTAATTTATCTTTTACAATAAATTTTATTCCATCATTTTTGTAATGGTGTTTTTAGAATACTTATTCAAAATTTTCGAAAAAATTTCCAAAATAGAAGGACCATTTATAATAATTATCTTATCTTTTTGAATTGGATTTGAAAAGATCATCGACGCAATTAAAGTACTCTTGTTCGGTTTCCAATTTTTAATCTGAGAGATAAGGCTTATAATTCAATGTTATGTAATTATATACCGCAAAAATTATACTGAATGCATTAAAAAGGTACATAGGAAGAGTGTACTTAACAATAATTAATCCGTCCAAAGGTTAAAATATTAACTCAGCACATATTTTGTTTATATTAGTTGTGCCATTAGGTTAAAAAATACCTCTATGTATTAATTTTATTCAACATTTATACTTATTTTTATGAATTTTGTACTTACTATTTTTCATTTAATAAATAATGATTGGTAATAATTTATTATTTTATTTCATTGGCTGATCGACCTTCCATTTACCATCGATAAATACTGCATTTTTGAAAAGATAAGCTAGTTTCGGCTCCTCCATCTATATCTATCACAAATTACATATGTGACGTTTTCAGCTAATTATCGTTCGCTAATGGTTTGTTAGGGATACGCATATTCCAATAAATCATCATCTGCCTAGTCTTTTCCCAACTATATTGTGGTCGGCTTCCAGTCGAACCAGATGCAGCTGAATATCAGTATTTTACATGGAGCGACCTGTCTGCCTATCGGACCTCCACAACACTGTAACTGAGTAATACGATACCCCATGAGCAGTGGTGGCCCAATGGTATCGGTCCCAACTTACGAATTGTAGGTCGTGGGTACGTCCTGCGCCTGGCGGGGTTCGAACCCCGCCAGGCGCATTACTTTGTGTAAATTATTTCATCATCACTGCTCTCAAAACGGTGAAGGAAAACATCGTGAGAAAACCGGCATGTCCTAGAACCAAAAATTCGAAGACATGCGACATCTACCAACCCGCACTGGCCCCGCGTGGTGGATTATGGCCCACTCCCTCTCACAGAGAAGGAGGCCTGTGTCCCAGCACTGGGAACATTATAGGCTGATGATGATGATGATAGATACCTCATGGTAAAACTGGTTGACTTATGAGCTTCTAACTAACAGTAACCACTGTTAAAGATCTAGTAAATGACAGCCGGGACATTGGACATTGCGGGGCAAATTCCGTCCACCGTAGGCATCACCTTGGCTAGTAATGGATAGCTCGCAGTCCGACCAAGAACGACGCTTGAATCGACGTCGCGTCGACTTCCACGCTTTCCCCAAGGAAACTGATGGGACCGATGCCTAACATATCACGGTTGAAACCGCGGGCATTAACTAGTTACAATAAAATAAAACATCAATCGCAAATACGTCATACGTTTTAACCGGTTTATAACTAATCATCATCATCATCAGCCGGAAGACATCCACTGCTGAACATAGGCCTCCCCCTTAGACCTGCCACGCCAAACGACAATCCTCCACTTGCATCAATCGGCTGCCCGCGACCCTCACGATGTCGTCGGTCCACCTAGTGGGAGGCCTGCCTACGCTGCGTCTTCCGGTCCGTGGTCGCCACTCGAGAACTTCTCGGTTGTCAGCTCTACGAGCGATATGGCCTGCCCATTGCTTCTTCAACTTGCAAATTTTATGACCTATGTCGCTGACTCTGGTTCTTCGCTGAATATCCATGTTCCGGATTTTATCCCGCAAAGAAACTCCAAGCTAACGAATACTCCACAAAAACTAACAGAACAATCCATTTTCTCCTCTAAGAATATTGAAACTAAATACCAAATTGCTTGTTTCACGTAAAAGCTTTTTCGAATAAGCATTTAATTTTAAAAGAGGCTTACATTTTTTATAGGTTTGTTGGGACGTGGTCGGTGTATGGGCAGTTATCTTCTTGTGAATAATAAAGCACTTTGTTGAAGAAACTCTTTTATTAATTCTCCTACATCTTTTCATCGGATGGACACAGACACTAATCGAATCATAGAGTCACAGAGTATACAATTATGTTCATAGACAAACCACATAGAGTTTGCATCTTACAATTATTACCATAACACCCCGTCTCAATTTTTATAATTTGAACTGGAGACATTTTTATGAAATACCTGAATCAAACAAGCAAATTATTGAAATTGCATTACAAACATTTGTCATAAGCAAATAACAAACTCAGAATAAAAGTTAATATAAAGAATATAATCAGAATAAGGTTACTGAACACCTAATTTATGAACAAAGTAGTTATGCTTTAATGGCACTAAAGACTTTGTCATGATATCAGCGATATTTTCATTAGTAGGCACATAACTCAAATTTATTAATTTCTTATTAACAACATCCTTTACAAAATGTGCTTTGATATCTATGTGCTTTGATCTCTTGCTGTTTTCATATGACTCAATCATACATATAGCGCTTTGGTTGTCTAAAAACAGATAGATTTTAGAGTTTACACAGCCAAAGTCATATAATAGTCCTTTCAAGTAAAGTAATTCAGATACAGTTACAGCTGATGCTACATATTCTGACTCTGCAGTTGATAAGGCAACCATATTTTGCTTTTTAGAAGTCCATGAAATTAAATTTTGGCAATAGAATATGGCACTACCACTAACGCTTTTCCTATCATGTTTGTCGCTTGCCCAGTCAGCATCACTGTAAGCATTTATGTCTTTTGCCCCGTCTGTTTTGGTATAGACCAAAGTTTTCTTGATGGTTTCACTTAAGTATCTTAATATTCGTTTAGCTGCAGTCCACAACTGTTGTGTCGGTTTGTCTAAATATCTACTCAAAAATACAGCAGCAAAGGTGATGTCTGGTCTGCTGGTTGTAGAAATGTAGAGTAGGCAGCCTATAAGTTCCCTATAAGGTACTTGAATGATATCTTCATTTTCATTAACTGTAAAGTTTATTTCCATTGGTGTCTTTGAACCTTTGCAGTTTTCCATATTGAATCTTTGTAACACCTTCTTTATAATTTTTCCTTGATGGATTTCCAGTCTGTTCTCTTTTCTTTCTATTTCCATACCAAGGTATTCCTTAATTTCACCCATGTCTTTAACTTGAAATTCTTCTTTTAGTTTTTGTATGATGTCTGTAGAATTTCCTGATACCAATATGTCATCCACAAAGATTAATAACCATACATCTTCTTTCTTGTATAAACAGAAATCATATTGTGATTGTACAAATCCCATGCTCACAATATATTTGTGAAATCTTTCATTCCAGCACCTTGGTGCTTCTTTAAGTCCATACAATGCTCTTTCTAGCTTCATTACTTTTCCTTCTTTAACACTTACACCTTGTGGTGGTTTGATGTACACATCCATGTTTAACTTTCCATGTAAAAATGCTGTGGGCACATCTAACTGTCTCACTGTCAGGTTTTCTTGTAAACTATGACTTAGTAACATCCTTATTGTAGGCATTCTTGCCACAGGCGAATATACATTTATGTATGTCTCTTCCTGATAGCCTTTTGCCACTAACCTTGCTTTCTTTGATCCATCACTTTTAGTTCTAAATACCCATTTAGTGTCAATCGCCCTTTTACCTTGTGGCAAATCTGTAACTTTCCAAGTGCCTTGTTTTTCATGTGCATCTAGTTCTTTTGCTATAGCTAACTTCCAGTCTTCTCCACTGTTTATTGCCTCATTATAATTCAGTGGGTCACCCATGCATAAGCAGTATACAATGTTAGTTTCGAATTCTGTTTCATAATCTTTCAGATGAGTTGGTGCCTTCACTATTCTTCCTGATTTTGTTGTCTTTTCTTCTTTGTCTGACATCTCTTGTTCTTTTCTCAGTTCTTCTGTTGTAATATCCTCTGATTTTCTTATATTATCTTGCATTTCTTCGTTACATGTTTCTTCATAATATCTTCTCTCTACCTTTTCTTCTCTTCTTTTATAGCGGATATCATTTTCATCAAATCTAACATCTCTTGATACCATAATTTTATTGCAGACAGGATCCCAGAGTCTATATCCATTCTTGGCATAACCAACCATTCTGACTTCCTTTGCTCTGTTGTTTAGCTTCTCTTGTTTTGGTATATTTACCATCCATCCTCTTGCTCCAAATATTTTCAATTTTGTAAGGTCTGTCTTTCCATATCTTATGTTTGTAGGTATCTTGTTCGATATAGCTGTTGAAGGACATCTATTTAACTGATATGCAGCGCACCTTATTGCCTCTCCCCAAAGTTGTTTTGGCAAATTACTTTCATTTAAGATAGTCCTTGCCTTGTTGTATAAAGTCCGATTCATCCTTTCACTAACTCCGTTCTGTTGTGGTGTGTGCGGTAGTGTTGTCTCTAACTGTATTCCTTTGTCTTTACAAAAATCTTTCATTTTCTTGCATAAATATTCACCACCATTGTCTGATCTTATCCTTTTTACTTTCTTCCCTGTTTCTGTCTCTATCTTCTTTATATAAGATATTAGATTCTCAGTTGCTTCACTTTTATTCTTCAACAGGTAGACTTCACAGAAATGGGAATAGTCATCTATCACTGTTTGGTAGTACATTTCACCTTCTTCAGTAGATGGTCTTATCGGACCTGCTATGTCACTATGTAAAAGTTCCGCTATGTCTTTTGACCTTGGACCTACAACTGACTTGAATGGTAGTCTTGTTGACTTTGATTCCATGCACTCTGGACAAACTTTTTTGCTAACTGGTAACTTCATAATCTGTAAACCCTTGCGATGGAGATGCCCTAACCTTTTATGCCATAAATCTTCACTAACAATGTTGCATTTCTCATCATCAGCGGAGTCATTACATACCTTACCAATAATATAGTACAGTTTACCATTTAGTTTTCCTACCACCTGAGCCTTTTTGTTAAATATCTTAACAATTGAATTATCAAAGTTTACATTATGTCCTGTCTCTACTATTTTCTTTACTGAGAGTAAATTATATGTAAGATTTTTCACGATCAAAGCTTCAAATCTTATTACTGTGCCGTTGACATTAAGTTTAATCTTACCTTTCTTATTTGTATAAATACACTGTCCATTTGCAACATAAATTCTAGTAGGAGTGTCCATGATTGTGATATCCGTCATAAAACATTCAAACTCTTCTTTCACTAAATGTTCGGTACATGCTGAATCTACCACTAAATGTATTATTTCACTATTGACCGATGCATGCACCTCAACACAACTTATGAACGCCAGTCCATCACTATTATCATCACTCACTCTTGCCGCAGCACTGTCCTCCGAGATACAACCACGTCCACGACCTCTGAATCCTCTTCTTATTCTGCCACGTCCTCGACCAGCTCTGCACTCAAATGATTTATGACCTTGTTTACCGCAGCGATAACATTTGATTGTATTTGCACTGAATGCTTCATTATCTTCACTCTTGTTCCGTCCTTGTTTTTCCTTTAGCTTTATCTCAGCATCAAGCAGTCGCGCCTTAACAAAGTCGACAGAAATTTCCTTTTCAGTGCTCATTGTTTCTATAGAGGTTATAACTTGTTCAGACTCCTCAGGTAACGACGACAGCAGGTAGCATATTTTGTCAATGCTCTCTAATTTCGAGCCTGAAGCTTCTAGCTCCGTCACTAGCTTTTCAAAGGTTAAAAAGTGGTCTTCCAGACTTGTTGTGCATTTCAGGTTTATCAATTTTCTGCGTAAATATAGTTTATTCAGTACGCTTTTTCTCTCGAAATGTTCTTCAAGTAATTTGAACATACCGGCAGCCGTTTTGCCGCTTTTTATTATTTCTAAGTATCTGTCCGGCAAACATTGCACAATGATGTTTCTCGCCGTGGCGTCATTTTGCTTCCATTCTTTATTACTGGTTTCTTTCGCGTCTTCTATAGCTTCCAACACCCCATTCCTTTCCAGCAACGTTTTTACTCGAAACTTCCAGTTGTTAAATTCGCCCGGGGATTGTAATTGCGGAAATTGGACTTGCTGTGACTGTGACGCCATTTTGATTGCAAAAATTCTTACAGTTCTTCACCTTAGTATTCTTTTCCACTGGGCCCATAACCTTTTATAGGTTTGTTGGGACGTGGTCGGTGTATGGGCAGTTATCTTCTTGTGAATAATAAAGCACTTTGTTGAAGAAACTCTTTTATTAATTCTCCTACATCTTTTCATCGGATGGACACAGACACTAATCGAATCATAGAGTCACAGAGTATACAATTATGTTCATAGACAAACCACATAGAGTTTGCATCTTACAATTATTACCATAACAACATTCGAACATTGTATGCCTGATAAATGTTATATGCCTCATTTACATTCAGCTGTAGTGAGCAGGGAAGTGGGCAGGGAAGTGGGCAGGACGAGTATGTAAACGTATACTTCTCATGCCACTGCTTAATGCCACTCGCGCTGCCCAGCGCTCCCCAAAAGAGCGGTTTTTATGCGGACTTCAAAGGACCGGCAGCGCGAGTGGCAGTGCGTGTTTACATTCTGCTCCGACGCTCAGTACTCGCCGAGCGCCTGGAGGAGAAAGACGCTCGTTTAGATCATCGAAAATGCCGTCCGAATGGAGCAACAAGATTACAATAAAATTCTTAGAACAACAGGAAACGGAAAAAAAATTGGGATGTTAAGGATAAACATGAACAGCTATAACATAAAGTTGTAGTTCGATGGATAGATATCATCCACCATCGTCTACAACGAACATTCTTTTTTTGTATTCGATATCTTTTTAATTATCGAACATAATTAAGTACATATCGACGTAATTATTTCGACGTCTGCCATTGCCGAAACTTGAAAGCGAAGTGAGTGGTAGGGCAGAATGTAAACACACACTCCTCTCGATCCTGCTGCAGCAGTATTTAGGGAATTATTGTCGACAGCGCGAGGGGCAGCGGCAGGGGCTGAATGTAAATGAGGCAATAGAGCGTACCGCTAGAAACTCCCACAGAATCTTGTTACGACAAAGTAATTGGGAGTGGGTAAGGTGATAAGATGAAGCGGGAGCGGGAAAAAATAAACGAGAAGTATTATGAAGTCAAAGTTATTTTCATTGTGGTGGTATATTTACGATTAGTGACCAAGTCTGGCTTCGCCCAGCCCCTGCAGTCTCGACATTAGACAGCGACAAAAATCGGTCTTTGTCTAAAATTGATAAGGGAATGCAATCTTTATCTTTTTTATCTTTATCTTTATCTTCTTTATCTTTACATATAATAAAATCGTAGAGCTGTCATTCCTGTACATTGAATATTTTTTTCTTTTTGTATTTTTTTCGAGATAAGGGATCGATTCTGATGCCAAATCAACTTTTTTTTTCTTTCGAAATTTTTTATGTTTTTTTGATTTGATCTATCTCTTAAACTACTGTAAAGTTGTCGATCAAATTTTCCTCAAATATTCCTAATAATATGCTTCTGTTGATAGGCTATGTATCATTACGCTATTTTTCCTGGGAGATAAGCAATTTTAAATTTTGTTGTTTCTATCTGTTTGTTTTTAGTTGGAAGCTAAACCACTGGATATTATTTAGTCAATTTTTCCCCAAATATTCCTTAAACTGCTCTTCTATTAGTAGGATATGTATAATTACGCTATTCCCTTTGGGGGATTAGCAATTTTATAATTATGTTGATTTTCAGTCATTGTTGACATTTGTATAAGAACCGCTATTTGAAAACACTGTCAGCGTACTAGCCAGTCTGGTTGGTATCCTGCTTGACTTTCGTGCAAGGGTTCTCTGGATCAAATCTCGCTGTTTCTTTTTTTCACTTTTTGAGTTTTCTTATATTTGTCCTGAGAGTTTCAAATAATTTTAAAAAATGTGCATACTTTTATTTCAATATTATTCGCGATTTTAAATAATTACTATTTTTTTTTCAATAGTTTTCTAGGATATAAATCTACACTGATTTAAATTGTAGGTAGTAAGTTGGATATTTTTTTAAATTGTAATTGTTTCGAGGTGTGGAATTTTAAAAATTAGAAAAAATTGTGTTTATTTATGTTTTGAATTGGTGTTCAAACCAGTGCATAGATTCTGTTTTAAACGACGACAAGTTGTACTCATCGAGTCAGATAATTAGTTATTTTTTAGGTATCACGCGGAATGCAAGGGAGAAGAGCAATGCTATCTTACGTTCAATTTGCAGCGATACTGTAAATCAACCCAAAAATGATAGTCTAATGTTTAAAATAAACACGGTTCTTTGAAATTAATGTCGCTCAAATAAGGACGTTTCCTATGCAAACTATGTACCTAGATATAACATTATTGATCTAAACTAATAATAAAAATGCAAGTATGTTTGTTTTTTACCTTTTCACGCATTACTACCTACTGAATCGATCGTCCCAAAATTTTGCATATACGTTATCAGGAGTATAGACACGGATATAAGGTATCTTACATCCCGAATAACAGAAGAGAGCTGTTGCCGAGAAAACAATTACGTTCATATTCCAGATGGCGCCACACGATCCGTATTGTTTCTCAAATTCTAAAATAACGCAAGCGAAGCCGCGGGCAAACACTAGTAATTAATATTATAACACCGAATATATAATTTTAGATGTTAAAAAATTATTTGGAAGCTTTCCAAATGCCTTTTTACACCTGGAACGGTTACAACATCAACTTCAGTGTTTTAATTGCATTCCTATATATATTTTTTAGGGCACTACAGAGCGATATTTCTTGTTTTCATCATACGGAAAATTGCCAAATTAATTAAAACTTGTAAATATTTGAAAGCTTTTTGCGACGTTGCCAACTTTCAGAATAAGCGGCCTTAACGAGCGATTTTTGTCGTTATATTTGCCGAGACTGCAGGGCCTGGTACAATTTGGAAATCAAAACCTATGTTACTCGCTGACCTGTCTTTTTATAGTTTTTAATTACAATAAGTAATTACAAAGAAAAATCTTTGGCGAATTTCCGTTCGGCGTGGCGGTCTAACGGGAAGTCTAGGTTCTGCAGTGGACGTCTTCCGGCTGATGTTAACGATGTGAGGTGTGCATGAAACGCTGTATACCCCGCCTGGTTCAATGCACAATTCGAGCGGACTGTGGCCGTACATTTATGATCTCGCTACCTCCCGTCACAATAACCACACCGCTCAAAGCCTTCGTACGAGTGCTATTACAACCCCCTTCCACTCTTGTACGGCGATCGTGGAACCTCGACTCTCGCTCGTCCTGTAAACATTATTATGAACACGACAACTTACAATAACAAGGAAGTCTGTAAAATTAAAAAAAACAGTTACTGGTGTAGGTACTACTATTCGCTTATGGTTAACTATATAATATCTTTGAGAGAAAAGATAATTTGTGATTCTTATTTTTGGAACGAAGTTACTTATCGCGCGTTGTGAAAGGGGGTTAGACGGAAAAAATTCTTACGAAAAGTTGTCACGACACTTTTTGGAACGAAGTTCCTTATCGCGCGTTGCGAAAGGGTGCTAGAGCTCAAAGAGTGGAGTGGAGTGGAGTGGAGCAGAGCGGAGTGGAGCGGAGTTGAGCGGAGCGGAGTGGAGTGGAGTGGAGCGGAGCGGAGCGGAGCGGAGCGGAGTGGAGTAGAGTCGCGACGATTATTTTTGTTGAGTGTATACAGTAACTTCGTTCCATCCGGGTGTCCCTTGACACCTCTCAAGTTTTTTTTAAATACCTACATTAAAAAAAATTAAATAGTTTTCCATGTGTTCATCAGCATATAATTATCTAATATTACCACTGCTGAGACACAGACCACCTTTCTTAATAAAGGTGTCCGTTCCGCTCAGTCTAGAGCGAGAGGATAATAGATGACTACTGAATTAAAAAAAAGGAATTTTACAACTTATGTACATGATTGACTGAAGAAATTAACAGTCACTTAAATCAACAAACACAACCTGGAATAGGTTGTAAGTTTGTGAGCCGGGGCTCATAGACCAATTTCCTTCACAAACCTTCTCATATTTATTACAAGGAGCTTGTCTACGTCTACTTCAGAACGCTTACCTACTTACAAAGGGCCAATGAATGACCCTAACTTAGATTGCAAAACATCACGTTCCTTTAATAAACTACATGTGCACGTACGTACTTTGAACCTTTTGACGGTCATCGAAGGGAGCTTGCTACCTTGATAAGGGTCTTCACTCAAAGCGACTTTTTGTCGTGATTCTGTCGCGCGTTTTGTCATCGTGGTCCATTCATTATCGCATTCGTTTCGCGCCATTCTTAATCATAGGCGAGCGAGACGATTTTTTTAGTCCTTTTCACAGACGTAAGAGTACTTTAACCTATCGTTCTGGGGGGGTATTACAACGTCTTAAAACCAGGCTTGTTCCGGTGAGTGAAAGTGACAGAGCTATACAAGTCGTCTAGCGCCATTTCGTTCACTCACTGGAACAAGCCTGGTTTTAATACGTTGTAATACACCCCCAGGTGGCCTACCATGAACTCTTAACACGATTTTGTTTAGGCTGTGGGAAAGAGATGGCGCTAAACGACTTGTTTATCGTCTCTTTCTCACAGCCTAAACTGGATCGAATTAAGAGCTCGTGGTAAGGCTAATGTCGGCCTCTAAAGCACGAAATTTTACCGCCTTACCACAAAAAGTAAAGCGTCTGTTGAACGCTTGTCTAAAAAAAGTGTAACTGATAAATGACCCATAAATCAACATGAAATGTCTTATTTGGGCAAAATATAATAGAATTGAACGTGAAATGCCGTTTTGACGTTGACAGCTTTTGACTATTTTTGTGATATGCAGATGTTTAACTTTGTGGTAAGACGATTAAAAATTGTATCTATTTCAAGCCAAATCCTGATTTGATCTGATCCGCATTAGATTAAGAGCGCATATTCGGAAATTGGCAACGTCCCAAATAGTTTTCAAATATTAACAAGTTTTAATTATGGCAATGTTACTTTAGAGAAATATGGCTCGGTAATGCACTAAAATATTGATAACGGAATGCAATAATTAATATCGTAACACCGAATATATAACTAGTTTCAGATGTAAAAAACTTTCCAAATGTTTAATCACCTAAAACGCTTATAACATCAAAATCAATGTTTTAATTGCATACAAACTTTTAAGTGCACTACAGCGCCATATTTTTTAAATTAGTCAAATTAATTAAAACTTTTAAATATTTGACAGCTATTTGCGACGTTGCCAACTTTCAGAATACGCTACTCGACACTACAAACTTTTTTCTATTAGTAAAGTAGTAAAAATCGCGGTGTACGACGACCCTACAGTTCATGTTGTAATCCTGAACGAACTCCTAAACTATGGGGCTTACCGTTTGGGTAAAATGTTAGGTAAAGGAAAAGCTATCGATGTGAGGATATTTTTGGAAACTTTTTTAATGAAAATTCTGTGTACGAGTTTTGTTCTGTTGATTTTTGAACTTATATGGATAGAAATAAGGTACTTTTTAGAATGAGTACATATAGGTTCAACTGAACTGCGATACTACTTTGGTAAAAAGTAATACTCACTGTATGTACTGAATTTGTATCTGAATTTAAATGCTTGTAAACGCACCCACGAAACAGAAGAATTTCCTAGTTTGAAAAAAAAAAACCACATTGTTATAAAAAACACACATTAAAGGCCTGAAACTATAAAGGCTAATATTTATAAACTAGCTGTGTCCGCGACTTCGTTTGCGTGGATGTCGGAACTCAACAAAGCATTTTTTTAAAACAAAGGATTTTTTCTAAAATAAAAGCCTTAGTTACCTACTCCACCACGCGGACCCAGTAGGTACGTGTTTGCGGATGTCAAATACCTTCGAAAATTTGGTTTTAGGACATGCCGGTTTCCTCACGATTTTTTCCTTCACCGTTTTGAGAGCAGTGGTGATGAAATAAATTACACAAAGTAATGGCCGCTACCAAATCTGCTCCATCCATAACAGTCATTTTAATCAATACCAGTCTGAAACTCCCGTTTCCTAAAAATGGGTTGAATCAATTGGCTCATAGTGATGCAGTTTCAAAATCAGAAAGTCGAGCTAGTAGCTAGTCGTATAACGTAACTGGCAATCTTCCGTTGATTGGCTAGAAAGGAAACTACATAACTCCCCCTGATTCAAAGTTCTAACAACAGGGACTGATTTCACTGTCTCGTTGCTTCAATCAACTCTGCCTATGGTCCGGACATGGCTGGACATAGCATGCAGTGTTTGTTAGAACTTGATTGAATGGAATGGGATTTTTGAAGTATAGGTTGTTGTTCATAATAAGCCACTGTGGCCCAGTGGTATCGGCTCCGATTTACGAGTTGTAGGTCTGCTAGGTACTCTCAAAACGGTGAAGGAAAACATTCTGAGAAAACTGGCATTATGCTCGAACCGATAACACGGCATTTTAGATCCTTTGAAATACTTACAAGACTACCCTTCTCGTATCAAAGCGGACGCAGAATGGGTTTACAGGACATCCTAAATTCATCGGAATGTTGCGTATTTTCATTTGGATAATTGATGCTATCGCTTATCTATATGAATTTCACATCATACATAATAACACGTATTTAGTACGTAGTAGGTACTAGCTGCAGGTAAAGGGTCAAAAAGCAAAAACTTCAAAGTCTTGATCAAATAGTGCGCATGTAAGAATTTGCGTGGAATATCACAACTAAGAGGGCTAAAATTAAAATAATATAAAAAAAAAGAAAAGATTTTTCAAGAGACTTCTAGGGTCCGGGGATACTACAAACTCTCATAGTCTCCTATGTTTCCAATTTTCCAAAAACTAACAATACTCCAATCTCACTTCAACCTAAGGAACAAACCTTTGGTTCAATGTACGCAGCCATAAAATGAAACTGCATAGCCCAATTGGGAACAGAACAATTGTATTGAAACGTGCCGTCATACCGATTATACGGGCAATGGTAGCCGATGCTGGCCAATGCTGGTCCATTGAAATCAACCCTATTGTGAGGACGTGAGGACCGACTTATTGTGAGAACTGTTATTTCCTATTGTCCTGATTGTTTGCTAGAATGTTCAAGTTGTTGAGCTTCAATTTGTCAGGCAACTAGGGCTCTCTTTCCTTGCTATGACAGGTAGATTTTTATAGCTTGGTTAGGTTAGTATTTCATTTGTTTTATCGAGAATTCGATATGCATTTTAAAAATGTCATCGGCATTAGACATCTTGTCATTTTTTGTGATAGGTATTTTCGTCACATCGTTGGCTGGTATTAGCCCAGTCAGGGTCAGCAGACGCAACGGAGCGCAGCGGAAAGAATTTTATTAACGCACTTGAAAATACATGTTATGCTACGTTCACACGCTCGCGTATAACTCTACATTTAACGTGCACATTCACATTCACGAGCGTGTAATGCTACGTTCACACGCGCGCCGTGCAGCCCGGCGGGCTGCCTGGCGGGCTGCGCGACATGCAGCCGCGTGCGAGCGCGCGTGTAAACAGTCACCGGGCGCCCGCACATTCATCCTTTGAACTTTGCTAAAAAACCGACACTTGCCCGATTCGCAGCATTCACGTTCACAGGCGCGTTCACGGGCTCGGGCGTACCGTTTACACGCTCGTGAATGTGAATGTGCACGTTGAATGTAGAGTTGAACGCGAGCGTGTGACCGTAGCATAAACGGTTCGCCCGAGCCCGTGAACGCGCCTGTGAACGTGAATGCCGCGAATCGGGCAAGTGTCGGTTTTTTGGCAAAGTTCAAAGGATGAATGTGCGGGCGCCCGGTGACTGTTTACACGCGCGCTCGCACGCGACTGCATGACGCGCAGCCCGCCAGGCAGCCCGCCGGGCTGCACGGCGCGCTTGTGAACGTAGCATTACAGTTCATAAATGAAATCCCGCATATCTTTTGTTTATGCACTTTATTGTAAAAAATTTAAAGTTTAAAATCTTGGTTTAGTTATCATCAAATGAGTCCCGCCGAGGGTGGGACGGGAGGAACTGTTAAAGGGGTTTGAACTTTTTTGTATGGGCCGTGTATCAGGTGCCATTAGCCATTATGATTTATTTCAAAACGACGTACACGAATGAAACATTGATAAATCGATAGATCACATCAATACAAACATAAAATGTCAGGGGAAAATCCTCGTAAACCGTCACGTTTCCGAGTTATGAGCTGTATAAATGTACAATTAGCGACATATAAAAATCAAAATGGCGGATAAGGAACTGGTACAAAAGGCACAAAGCCCTTTGACTAACTAAAATCCACGGTGATCCTAAAGTAGCCCTTTACGTACCAAGGACACGGTTACCTGATGAGCCAGTCCCGCGGCAGGAAACTAAATTTTTAAACAACAAAAAATCTCTCCTATAATTTGGGATGTTTTTTTTTACATTTTCATAAGAAAATGATTATAAGTTCACGGTTACAAAAGGAAAATAGGTACGGAGAGACAATAAAAATCGAACTGTTGCCTCCTTAGGTAAAAAGCCTTTGTTTTAGAGCCAAATACACCTCCAGAGTTTTTGATGGCAAATACTATTAATTAATTTTCAATGTGAATAACGTTAGCAAACAAAATTAATTAATTATCTATCCACGTATTGTTGCTGGCTGGTTTGTACTTAACTGTTGTTGGAAATACATCAATCAAATAGTTTCCATTGCTTGCTGGTTTAATTACTGCATACTGGAAGCAGGCACGAACATTATTGTGAAAAGGTGATTAGACGATGATGATGTTATGTTTGCTATTTAGGATTCAGTAACCGTTCACCGATGATTGATTCCATCATTGGACTGTCTTTGACAGGACGATTCATATAAGTCCCATTAATTGACAGCCTCTTTCAGCAAAGTACTATTTGCCGACAGACTTTTGGATGCTGAATCGCTATTTTATACAGGTGTTTTTTTAATCACCATCCAAATTTTGATAATTATTAATCTTTGGCGAAATTAATTGACTGGCCTGTTGGTCTAGTGGTTAGTGACCCTGACTGCTATGCCGGAGGTCGTGGGTTCGATTTCCACCCAGGACAAATGTTTGTGTGATGAGCACGATCATTTGTTCTGTGTCTGGGTGTAATTTATCTATAATATGTATGTATTTAGAAATATATAAGTATGTTTATCAGTTGTCTAGTACCCATAACACAAGCTCTGCTTAGCTTGGGACTAGATGGCGTTGTGTGATAGTTGCGGAATATTAAAAAAAAAAAAAAAGGTTGCACTCCAGGAGTGCCGGTAGAAGTGAAAACTTTTTTGTTACTATGTTTTATTTTTAATTTGAATGACGTCTTACTCATTTTCGATCAGGGTCACGTGACCCTGACGCGAGTTTTGGTCACGTGACCCTGACGCGAGTTTTAAATTTTTTACCCATTACAGAAAAAGTGTACAACGCCGCTAAAGAAGTTTTCACTTCAAAAAAAATTATGTCTAGCTTGGTTGACCACGCAGAGCGGATAATTTTTATGAGAAAATGATTAATTTAATAAAATATGAAAATTTGACGTATCGATTTTTTTCAAGAATGGGTTTTGTGATTGATACCACGCCTAGAAAATTTTTGGACGGTGGTACGAGTATAAAAGTCTTCCTGTATAGCGCACTTAATACTCGTAACTCTGTTTTCTTTCTAATAATTAATTTCTAATAATTCTTTCTTTCTTTTTTTATTAGAAGACTGTCTTATCGTTTTTTTTAAACTACCTATTCATTTTGTATTATTTCGTACCTGGTTTTCGTTTTTTTTTTCAAAATATTTTTAATTCAAATATCTGGTGGCCTACCATCACGTTTTAAAGCCTGAGTAGTTCAGCTGTAGGAAAGAGATGGCGTTAGACGACTTGTATAGCTCTATCGCTTTCTCTCAGCAGAACTAAAATGCAAACTAATACTATTTATTAAATGTTATGAAAAATATTTAGTTTTAATTCCGCGAAAACAATTCAGGCTTGTTGCAGGATGCAATCCCACCCTATGCAGTCATGCATATGCACATGCAGCAAAGGAACCCCCCTCCCGCCCTCATGCATATGCACACATGCAACAAACGAAAAAACATGCCATGCAATCAAATCTATACTCGACACGTGTTTCGTTCCTCCACGGGGCATCCTCAAGAGATGTTGACTCGACAAGCGCTCGGCCTCGAATGAATGAGTGAGAATAATACTATTTAGCCTGATGTCGGTACGGAAAAACGTTAGCTCGTAGTTCGACTTTAATATCCTATTCCATGTTTCATGTTCGTGTTCCATAATATAAAAAGAAAAAAGCTGAAACTTTTAAAACGGTAAATGAAATAAAAATATTCCGAATGAAAAGTGACAAAATTCAAAACCCAAGGAACAGCGTGATATTAGCTTGCAGATCACGAACAAGCCGACAGATTGAAACCCTACCTTACTAACATAGTAGGTAGGTAGGCCTAACAGTATGACAATCTATTTGCGAATTGAATGCTGTTGGCTGTGACCCTTTTACCAGATTTAGCCATGAGGGTTAAGCTTTTTAGATTAACTTTGAACTTTCAGTTGTAAGTTTTTTTTTTCACTGAATCTTTGCCTTTCTATGAGGTTGAAAATTGAAGAGAGACACAAGATGAAGGAGAAGGGACTTTCCGACTTAACTCACTAAAATCTAACCTGTTCCTTCAATTGCCCTATGTGTTCCAGAGCCGCGGGAACCTCGTATAAAGGCGTGTCCAGACATGTATCATTTGCCCGATCCGTCAAATGATCATGTCTGGTTCCCGCAAACATAGCAGGGTCTATCACGCCCCATCAATTGGTTGACAGCTGCTTGAGGTGCTATAATATGCAACTCGCTGTTGATCCTTGATCGGACGGTGAGTTACGCGCATTACAAAGCAAGCGCTAGGATAATTAAGGCTCCATAGTACTTTAATATAATCTTACTTGTTCGCACTTGCATGTACTACGCACTATTGCATGCTCTTTCTTTTAGCTGTCTACACGCAAATCTATTTATTTTAGGGATTTTTTTCTATCGAGAAAATTTTATGGAATCATGTTTTCGCCAAACATGAGACCTAACATTAAGCCCCTTCGTACACTAGGCGACGCAAGTCTCCGATACCTTACGCTTACTGATTTTCGAACCTCTATGGGGTTGTATTGTATTGCGATAGCCGCTTGGATACCAAAGTCGTAAGGTATCGGAAACTTGAGTCGCCTTTTGTACGAAGGGCCTAATCCTCAACTTTACTATATATTTATTTCAAAATTAATGCTGCAGTATTTTCGACGTATCACAGGATTCTGCTAAGCCGTTTGAGGTAGTATAGGCTCATAAGGTGTTCTTATGTCGATAGTTACTGCTTTAATTGTCGCCGGATCCCGGTGCGCTCTGAAAAACTTTGCGGCTCTGTACTGTTTGCCCCGAGTGCCCATTGTAAAATACGGCCCTGGCAACTCTATTAATTTATTGTATGTCTGACATATTGATAAGCCTTTACAAATATTGGTAGCCATACACCATACTGCCTATTTGTCAATTCGGCATAAAACTGCCAATTTGCTCAAATACAATTGAACGTGTATGGGGGTGGAATGCCAATTTGATGGCATGACATGCCAATTTTGATAGGTCATCAAATCGTTTTTGACACAACGTCAAATCGGCAGCAGTGATGCCATCTTAGCAACTTCATAGATAGTTAGCCAATTTTATAAAGGTGCTAGAAAAAAAGCTAAAAAGTGTAACTTGTGGCTAAACTTTTTAGCTACTTTTCTACAGGGACGGTTAGGCCACGTTCACACCGCGATTATTTTCCCGTATACCGTACACGAGATTTTATCGAATAGAGTTGACCAGTTTTAGGACAACTTTGCACGGTACACGGTAAAATATTATATTTCTCAAACACGGGATTTTCCCGTATGAACGCCGTTTAAACTATTTTTAAGTTTTCATTTGTGAACTGTTATTACTGCTCTATTCGATAAAATCTTGTATACAGTATACGGGAAAATAATCGCCATGTGAACGTGGCCATACCAGGAAAACTGAGGCTTTTCGCACACACATGGATCGCATGTACACTCGTAAAAAAAAGAGTTATTCATTTTATTTTAAACCAAAATACGATTGAAAACTTGAGAGGTGTCAAGGGACCACGAAAGCAAGTTAAAAAAAGGTTCATGCTATTTTCGACCTTATTGACATTTATGCAAACACCTGATTTTAATGAAGGAGCAATGTTAACGAATGAGAATGTGAGAAAAACAAACTAAATTTTAAATGTCGATAAGGTCGAAAATCGCTTGCACCACTTTTTTTAACTTGCAATCCTTAAGCAAATGTTTTCCGACCTTCAAGCGATTTTCGACCTTATTGACAACGATGCAAACACCGGATTTTAATGAAGAAGCAATGTTAACGAATGAGAATGTGAGAAAAACAAACTAAATTTTTAATGTCGATAAGGTCGAAAATCGCTTGCACCACTTTTTTTAATCTAATTCGATAGTCTCATGATGAAATGAAAAGGTGCTAGAAATTGTAGCTGTCGTCACCGAATAATAGCCAGATCTAGTTGCTGAGTTGGCATCACTGGTGCAGATTTGAAGTTGTGACAAATCTATCGTATCGATAGGCAGGATGGTGTATGGTGTATATGGACGAACTGCCGATTTGAAACAATTGCAAGCGTCAAATAAAAAACAATTGCAAATATCGATAGGCAGGATGGTGTATGCCTACTATAATGATAGTTCAATAGAATACGTATTTTATCGACATCAAATAATAGATTGATTATAGTTAATTACGCCTAATTAGTAGTCATGTGTGTTAAGCCTGATAAATTAATCTATGTGGTGATTATTGAATACAATACAATAAATATTCTGGGAAATACACTTCCGAACTTGGATTAATTTTTGGTTTGATTATGCTTACTTAGTCTGTTCAATAATAATTAGCGCTTAAAAACTCGAAGCAATGAATTTGAAAGCTGATTACTATTTAATTATAGGAGTTTTTTGTAATTGAAAAATGAAAAAAAAAATTCTTACCCTACTTGCAAGTAGGTAGGGTAAGCATTTTTTTCAGGGTTCCATCCGTTTATTATTGTCATTGACTTTCTGTCAGTGATTCCCAGTAATACTCGTAGATTCTGTGGTAATAGCCTTTTTTATCGTGGTAAAATCATTGAATTAATCCACCCGCCCAGGGCAGGACTGGTGGTGCTATCAGACTTGTAATGACTAAAATCCACGGTGTCCTTCAATAGCCCTTGACGTTCCACGGTCACGGTAATTCGGTAAATCCCGCGACCCCGGTAGGCTTTGTCCCTATAAAGGGGGGCCCGCCGTCATTATGCTGACACTCTTTGAAGCGCGCATGAAACATAATACGCCGTCGACCCGGGCATTGTCCATGGTCGGACAGCGATAGCCTTCTAAGAGGGCCGTCATAATATGCTAACCACCTTAGGGTGATGTTAGCTTTCCAGGGCCCTAAGCGGTACCCTATCATACAGTTCCGTAAAAATCATCTGTGATCATTAATCCAGAAAATCGGCTTGTAGTTCAGATAAGCTAATAAGATCCGGAGTAAATACGGATCAGAAAATCTTCAAAGATCCGTCTTAATACTAAATCCAGTACACAACGAAAGAGATCTCAAGAAAATATAATATCGAAGTCACATAAAATATTCCAGTTTGATTCATTTTTAATGCCGGCTCAGTCTATTGTCCATTGAGTTCGACGATACCCTTTGTGTTTGCAGACTTTGGACTGTATCTAAATAGACAGAAGGTCTACTTTGTTAAAAGCTAATCGAGATTTATTATTTGAGTAGGTATGCTCTCCTCAAGTCCAGACCAGAGATGACAAACAAAGTCGACGATGGAGTGAGCTTATCCAGAAGAATACTGTTCATGAAGATATTGAGTTCAACGCTTTTGCAATGAGCATTATCGAAGGTGTTTGAAAAGTGTTTCATCATCATCATCATCAGCCTATAATGTTCCCACTGCTGGGATACAGGCCTCTCTGTGAGAAGGAGTGTGCCATAATCCACCACGCGGGCCCAGTGCGGATTGGTGGATGTCACATGTCTTCGAATTTTTGGACCTAGGACATGCCGGTTTCCTCACGATGTTTTCCTTCACCGTTTTGAAAGCAGTGGTGATGAAATAATTTACACAAAGTAATGCGCCTGGCGGGGTTCGAACTCACGACCTACAATTCGTAAGTCGGGACCGATAACCACTGGGCCACCACTGCTCAAAGTGAGACAAGTCACTGAGAAAAGTGTTTAGTGTAAAATAAATTGATGGAATAGCAACTACATAAATGAATGGGATCCTATAGTGCGTTTAAATGTCCGAAGGCAGTAGAAAGAAGGTCGGTGAAATGACGTTGTGGAGTAAGTACACTTAACAGAAGATCGATAAGTTGTCAACCTTGTGAACATTGCGACGATGTGTACTGCGTAAAGACAGGTACAGACACTATCTATTTCTTTGCTCGCAACCCAATGGATAGCAGGAAAATCCTCTAACTATTGATAGGTACGGTAATTGAACCCACGATCCATCAATCACAAGTTGCACATGCTACAATAGCACGCGGCCGCGTCTTGGATTCCGCCGCGTGCTATCGCATTATGCTTTCTGTCTCGCTTTAGCAAATGGCAGTTCTAAGTGACAGAAAGAGAAAGGGCGACGGAAAAATCCGATTCCGCTTCGATAGATTTGGGGGCACCCTAAGGCATTCCTCTGCCCCACTATTGGCACACCACTTAGTGGTGCAAATAGGAATATTTTGCCACCTTCTGAACCCAAATCATTTCATAATATCGGAAAGAGGGCCTCACGGTCTCTTCAAATGGACCTTCTAACTTGCCCATCCCCTGGCCTGTGTCCTATTCCAGAATATCGAGGAGCTTATTGATCCCTGCCGGGGATAAAAGAAAAAGTAAGGGTGCTTATTTTTGTGCAAGTTGTAAGAACCGGGAGAGATACCCCCTATTCTGGTTCTCGACAGTTGGCTTAAGCGGTATTGACCTGAGATAAACAAATGATATTATGGGGAAATTATTAGAATGGGTTAGTTTTATACTTGTTTATTATTTTTTCTTTTAAAAGCGCTTATTCTGAAAGTTGGCAACGTCGCAAATGGCTGCCAAATAAATATTTACTAATTTAATTAATTTTACAAAACTGTATGAAAAGAAATATGTCTCTATAGTGCACTAAAACATTGATTAGGGAAAGCAATAAACACCGAATATATACTTTGAAACATTCCTAATGCCTTTTTTACTCCTGAAACTGTTATATCAGTTTTCTAGTGCACTATAGAGCCATATTGCTTAATTATATAAAGCAAGTGTTCAATGTACATCTAAAAATAAAAGTTTAAACCCTGAATCCTTGAGATAAGACTGTGTCCACAATGCCACATGACCGCTCACAATGATTGTGCGATTCCGTTCTTTTGAAGCTTTTGGCAAAGCACTTAAGGAGGATAATTCTTCGAGTGGAAAAGTCCTCCCTAGCAGTGAGAGTAGAAGCCAAGGCATAAAGGTGAAAGTCTTTAATTTGTTTTTTTTTGTACACACTAGGATTTTGCTGTACACAAACGCTGAGATCCGGAAGAACCTGCAATGACCTGCAGTTCATACAAATATTATTTCCGTGTGGGAATCGTCCTTGCGACATGCTGTGCAGTAATAGTCGATGCCTCAATCAATGCGCCTATCGTATTACTAGTTAATTTTTCGAATGAATCGCGACCGCCACCAGAGATGCGCTGTGCTACGTTGCTACGGATATGTTTGTTATCCACCAATCACATTCATTTGTTTTCATAACGCACACACACATAATGAGTATGATTGGTGGATATCAAACGCATCCTTAGCAACGTAGCATAGCGCATCTCTGGTGGAAAAGCAGCCTGAGGCCTTAATTCATGACAGTTGAATTTTAAAAGGATCAAATTTCAAACTCAAATGAATTAAGTATGTTGGAATTTCGGTCTTTGACTGCTGGCCTTTTAGAGAGACTAAGAGTCACTCAACGATCAATGGAAAGAGCTATGCTCGGAGTTTCTTTGCGGGATAAAATCCGGAAAATGGATATTCAGCGAAGAAGCAGAGTCACCGTGCAAGTTGAAGTGGCAATGGGCAGGCCACATCGCTCGTAGAACTGACAACCGATGGGGAAGAAAAGTTCTCGAGTGGCGACCACGGACCGGAAGACGGAGCGTAGACAGGCCTCCCACTGATGATGATGATGAATTTCGGCCATTGGATGACCTTTATTTGATATTACTCGCATTTAAATAATAGTGTACTATAGTTGGTGCTAGTTAAGATGGCAATAGCGGTCATTAGCAGCATTAGCTCAGTATTAGCATTTTTATAAAATACCGAATAAATTAGTAAGTATATTGTAAGGATATAAGTATCTCAGTATTCATAAGACATCAAAATGGTTAAAACATTTCACCTATACTTACTTCAGATTTTATATTATTTTTATATTTAAAACTCACAAGTAAACACTATAATATCACATAAAAATGCTAATTCTGATTTTATGTCATTATAAGAGGACTTATTAGGTAAAGGTCACTGACCGCTATTGCCATCTTAACTGGCACCACTGGCACCAACTATAATTTTTTTTCTTTGGTAAATAAGTACCTAACTATAACAGATTTATATTTTAGCCGTTATTTCACGAGTAAACAAATTGTCTATCGTGGACGTCCAGTCAAGGTCCGACGCCAACCGGGCGGGAAAATTGTGTTGTGATCCAATTTTCTAACCTCACCTTAAAATACTAGTCATGCTTATATTGCATGAAAGTAGCTACGTATGTATGCCATATATGCCGTAGACTGGATAGAAGATGGGGCAGGAAAGTGTTGGAGTGGAGACCACGAACGGGAAAGAGGAATGTAGAGAGACAACCGACTAGGTGGACAGACGATCTTGTTAAAGTGGCCGGAAGAAACTGGAAGAGGCCTACATTCAGCATTTGGGGACTAAAGGTTGAAGAAGAGAGAGAAAGAGAGTTAGGTATAAACGTGAGTATCCCAGTACAGCAGATTGTTTTTTTTTTTGGTGTGGACGATCAAATTTTAACAAATAAAATAACCACGAAGAGGATGGCGGGGTCTTTCAGACCCCGCCATCCTCTTCTAACCTAAATCCGAGTCGGGGTGCCAGCAAGTCCCAAGGTTCGACAACCGCACTTCGGGCTTTAACCGTAACATATATCTACATTTCATTGGACAAGGTTAAGAAATGCTAAAATTAACTCGACATAAAGGGAATAGAAACGGGACGAGGCTTATAGAAGCGAGGCAAGGTTTTCGACTCGACGTAACGGGACTCGACGTAAAGGGAACATACCATAAAAACACACGATTTCGTATGCAATATAAACGTCTATCCTTCATGACATATTTTGACAAATCGTCGATGTCTTCCATGTGTATACGCCCTTAGTGTCCATCTCAAGGTCTTTAAATCCATTCCACATGGACGACGTAGGTACTTATGAGCACCGACGTCATATGACGACGAAATTGGAGTCAGATACACGTGTCACCTCGTTATAAGTATGTGCTTAGATTTTCTAAGAAATATAATACTCGTATTACTTATAATACTTTTTCTGGAATATTTTATGCCCACCTATGACTTTAGTGTTTGTTGTTGGATACGACCTGGATTATCATTGAACCTTAGTGTAGGAGACTCTCTGTATTTCTGAAATTTCAATTGGCCGTGGGAATATTTTAGAAAATAGAAAAGTAAGAAAATACATTTATTTTGACTTCCCAAGAGGAGGCCAATATTAATACAAAAAAAACCGGCCAAGTGCGTGTCGGGCCACGCACATTGTAGGGTTCCGTAGTTGCCCATCAAAATACTTATGCAAACTAACTAAACTGATTCGCTGAATTTAATTTTAAAAAGAAGAATTTTCAAAATCGGTCCAGGAGTCTTAGAGAAATCAGGGAAAATACATAAGAAAAAAGATTAGTTAAAAATAATTGACGATAAGAACCTACCTATCCCCAAAAAACATACCGTAAAAACATACCTATTAAAGCTGTAAAAATAAAGTTGACAAACTTACATTTGTAGTTGAAGAACTTGTTCTCCGATACATTTTGTTTAAGAAAACATACTATCCAATTACATTTTATAAGTTGGTCGACTATTACTCGTAAAGTTGTAAAGCCTACTTAATCATGATAATTTTCTTTTAAACTTCGATATATACTCGTATACCTACTACTATTGCGAATTTTTTCACACCCCCAAACATAACCGTTTAACTGGTAGAGGGGGGGGGGGGACACTCGAATCGAGCTAAATTTAGCACTTTAAAGCTTAATATTTCACAAACGAATTTTTTTATCAAAAAACTGTTAATGGAAACTATCATTATTTTTTAAAGGCCTATTTAATGATACCCCACACCAAGGGGTACGCGAGAAAAAAAAATCCTCCCTTTACGTGTAAGTACAGGAGGTACCCTAAAAAAATATTTTACGAGATTTTTTTTTACCACTTTTTTGGCACAACAAATCTGTATATTTACACCAAATTACAGCTCTCTAGTACTGTGCGTCTCTGAGCTAAACTGCGGACAGACGGACGGACGGACGGACATGGCGAAACTATAAGTGTTCCTTGTTGACTACGGAACCCTAAAAACTAATGATAATTAAAAAAAAGTGAAATTTAAACCACAATAAAACTCACAAACATTCCCAGTTTCTAATTTTTTTTTTTATTTAAAAAACGGGTTGCTGCTTTTACAAACCTAGAAACTGGCACTCAAACACCGAGACCCGGAACAACTTATTGCAGATCATAAGAATTATTATAGATCATCAGAACATAAGAATTAAGATCTACATAGTTTGGACTATTAAGGATAATAAACATACCAATAACTCCTCCCCCCTTTTAACCCCCACCCAGTAAAACTGTACAATTTCCTGTCATACTACAGTCACGTCTTCCACCGGCGAGAACATTAAAGTAGTGTCAGCCAGTAATACGGTCAGGTACGGTGTGTCACTGTGAGGTGCACCGACGTAACTGAAGGCGGTTCATTTCAAAGTGTCACGCTGTGTTTGTAACGCGTTTGTTTAGAAATAGTGTTTAGTGTGTTTTGAACTCAATTTGCACGTTTTTGGCACGTTCCGAGATGCCAGCAATGTGGAGTACTTTGAGCCTTCTGCCTTTTTGTATTTTATTTTTATGTTTTAGTTTTGTAGTATCTTTTGTATATTTAGTTAGTAAATTTTTAGTTTTAGTTATGTTTTTTTTTTGTAGTTGTGTCTGATATAACAAAAATCGAACCAACAACTTTCGCAAGCACGTAGGAATCCCATAATAATTATGTAATGTAACTTCCGTGGTAATAAAATCCCCTAAAAAAGAGATAGTATTATATATAATATTTACCTCTCGCACTCGACTTTGATCGGGGCCATGTTGTGGCGCAAGACGAAATGGGGAGCGGTCGTGTCCTTCTGCGAAACAGTCATACTAGCGAAGGAAGAGGCGAGGGCTGTGAGGGAGAGGACAGCCTCTACCTCACGACTAAGCACCGTATGACCCTACGTGATTGCTGGAGAATTTGCGAATAGAAGATTGATGCCGGTACTTGTAACACACTAACTTATAACAACGACGACGAACAAACGACCAATTCTAAAACGCATTTGGTCGTTTGGACCCGCGGGCCCCACCAGAGCGGGGTCAAACGACCAAAGAGCCATTGATCTACCTATTATGAAAAGTTTTCACAACTATACAGCGGCTTCCGAATGTCGTCACAAAACAATGGACGGAGTGGAACAAAAACTTGTTCTGTATCATTTTGTAGAGGTTTTGTGTTACAAGTGGATAATAATGCAACAGAGGGGACGAAAGTGCAGTTGAAAAATAAAATGGCCGCCTATTTTTGGTTTATGTAGAACAATATTGCAGCGATTTTGTCTTCTTTATTTTTCGGGTTGAAAATAAGGCCACATTTTAGTTTCAGAGTTAATTAACCCACCTCCGGGAGCCCCTCAAGCCTAACTAATATCATCATCATCATCATCATCTCAGCCGTAGGACGTCCACTGCTGAACATGGGCCTCCCCTTTAGATCTCCACATATACCGGTTGAAAGCGACCTGCATCCAGCGTCTTCCGGCGACCTTTATAATGTCGTCTTTCCACCTTGCTGGTGGAGTTATTAGACTAGCAAGCGCAGCGTAGGAACGCGAACGCTGCGCTTGCTAGTCTAATAACTAGAACTAATATGCTTATGTTGAATATTGTGTAGCCACTTAGCAAGTTTGTATGAATTGAAAAAGACACAATAGTACTTGCCACGATTTGAACTGATAACCACATGCATGAGAGGAGAGGTGCTAACCTCTGCGCTATCACTACTTATATATTGATTAATACATGAGTGAACCAGGTTTGTTTAGAATTAATTAGTCTGATAAACGGTTTTTTCTACAATATTTTCCTTTGCCGATTAAAAAAAAAGTTTGATGTCTAAAATATACAAAGTAAGTTTATACTCATTAATTGTTTTTAGGAGTATATTTTTTTTGTTTTTTATTTGTAAATTGCTGATAATAATTAAACTCAAACATTTGCTGAATACTATAACGATATTTACGTGGATGAGGCGAAAGGCATTTTATAATAACAACAACACAACGCCCTATATAACTATTAGGGTTCCGTAGTCAACAAGGAACCCTTATAGTTTCGCCATGTCCGTCCATCCGTCCGTCCGTCCGTCCATCCGTCCGTCCGTCTGTCCGCAGTTTAGCTCAGAGCCGCACAGTACTAGAGAGCTGTAATTTGGTGTAAATATATGGATTTGTTGTGCCGAAAAAGTGGTAAAATAAAATCTCGTAAAATATTTTTTTTTAGGGTACCTCCAGTACTTACACGTAAAGTGAGGATTTTTTTTTCTCGCGTACCCCTTAGTGTGGGGTATAATTAAATAGGCCTTTAAAAAATAATGATAGTTTCCATTAACAATTTTTTGATAAAAAAATTCGTTTGTGAAATATTAAGCTTTAAAGTGCTAAATTTTGCTCGATTCGAGTGTCCCCCCCCTCTACCAGCTAAACGGTTATGATTGGGGGTGTGAAAAAATTCACAATAGTATCTATATATAACGAAGTTTAAAAGAAAATTATCATGACTAAGTAGGCTTTACAACTTTACGAGTAATAGTCGACCAACTTATAAAATGTACTTGAATATCATATTTTCTTAAACAAAATGTATCGGAGACAACTGCAAATGTAAGTTTGTCAACTTTATTTTTACAGCTTTTATAGGTATGTTTTTTGGAGATAGGTAGGTTTTTATCGTCAACTATTTTTAACTAAATTCAAAAAAAGGAGGAGGTTCTAAATTCGTCGTAATCTTTTTTCTTATGTATTTTCCCCGATTTCTCAAAGACTCCTGGACCGATTCTGAAAATTCTTCTTTTTAAAATTAAATTTAGCGAATCAGTTTAGTTAGTTCGCATAAGTATTTTGATGGGCAACTACGGAACCCTACACTGTGCGTGGCCCGACACGCACTTGGCCGGTTTTTTCCTAGACACTTCGATCCGTCATCTATTATTTTATTTAACAAAGTGTCAAGTGAATATTTAAACACCATAATTATACGTTTATGTGTCTGTCTTTTAAGGTACAGTTCCGAAAATCTCCACATAATTGCAATGTATGAGAGAAACCCTGTCTTTATAATCATGTATACAGCTTGGCCAGAACGTCTTGAAACGAAACTAATATTTTTGTTTGCTGACAACGTTCTAAAATCTTTGACATTTGCTGTAAACAAAGAACGCAGGTTTATATGAGATTTATTATTGTGCCATAACTAACGATATAATGGAAAAAAATAATATTCAAAGTGCTGGTAGCGAGAGCACAGTGGCGACTTACCTACGGTTTACTACTCTAATTTGCCACGCTGTATACGGTATTATAAAGACAGAAAACTTAACTATGAAAATCCTTACATATGTTGTATTTAACATTTTTGTTTATTTATTAATGATAGGTTCGCGTTTGACCACTATCTCGCCTGATGGTAAGCGAAGATGTGGTCGACGGTGAAGCACGCTTGCTTAGAAGTAACCTGTTCACTCTTGACTTGAAGACCCCAAGGTTATAGCTGTCGGGAAATACAGACGGCGGCAGGGAATTCCACTCCTTAGCTGTGCGTACAATAACATTTTCATAGAATGGGCATAACGACAGAATCTTATTGGTTGTTCAGTTACCTTGCCTATTAGCGTAATCATGTGCATAAAGGTGAAAATCTGTTAAAAACGGCTGAGCGATAGCGAACGAAACAAACGAAAACGATGTGTAATCTTTATAATAGATTTTCAACTTTATATGCTGCAGTCTATAGTTGAAAATGTATGAGCGACTGCTGAGCGTTAACGATTGTCGCTTGCCGTTTGGCTATAGGTCATGGTCGTTTACCCAAATTCAATGGCCAATGGTATTTGGATCAAATTAATATAAATAAACAGGGTCTATCATACTCCAGGAAAACCTTCACTGACTTTATTGTTGAGGATCTTCGGAAAGGTTGGCTAAAAAAAGCAAGGCATAAATGTAAACGCTTGGTAGACTTTAATAGATTTCCGCCTTTATATTCAAGGGCGTAAAGTTGAAAATCCATTAAAGACTACAGAGCGTTATCGTTCGTTCCTGTCGTTAAAGTCAAGGGGGTCAGATGTATGAATGTGGACGAGGAGAAAGAAGTATGTAAGGATCGTAGCAGAGAGGGGGTATTACAACGTCTTAAAACCAGGATTGTTCCAGTGAGTGAACGAGATGGCGCTAGACGACTTGTATAGCTGTGTCACTTACACTCGCCGGAATAAGCCTGGTCATAAGATGTTGTAATACCCCCCCCCCTCCCCAGGTGGGGCGCTCTGTAGCATTAATCGTTTTAACTGTGTTTATTTTGTTGGCGGTCGTCTTGGAACCGTACCTTTTATTATTCAAGAAAATCATACATTATAAAATACGTGTGTTTGGAATCGTATCGGTGATGATATAACATGACATTTTCTTTTGATTCGTTAAGAAATATGTATGAATACCTACCAGTGCCTTGAAATCGAATAACAATTGGAAATATCAATTTCCACTCTACGGTTTGATTATTGTTACTAGATTTAGATTTCAAGGACTACAGTACTCTTAGCACGAGTTTTTAGTATTTGAGACGTAAAGTAAACTGGAACTTCGACAATTTCAAACTGTCAATTTTCAAGGAAAAAAATTAGTTCCTTCTTCGCACACCAGAGGCGCTGTTCCATTTTTTCATACAATGTGTAGTAAAAGAGTAAAAACTCGTCCTAAGGGTACTGAATGTGAACCTTAAGAGAGGGCAACGCATGCTTTATCAATCAAAAAACCAACATTTCTACTGTTCAGTTGGGGACTGGGTTCCGACCCCACATGTTAAAAAACAGAAGCTATAGTTGGTGCCAGTTAAGATGGCAATAGCGGACATTGACCCCTACCTAATAAGTCCTCGTATAATGACTTAAGCCCAGAATTAGCATTTTTATAAAATACCGAATAAATTAGTAAGTACACACATCAAAAGTGTCTAGGGATCAACATATATTTTTGCAATAACTTTTCTTCTGATTGATATTAATTAAAATGTTCTTTAAGGATTCATCAAATAAAGTGTTATCGTTTGTCACAGTAACGATAAACCAAGTCACCTTTGCATTCATAAAGAAATTTGCCATTTTCCTAATAAAGGGATTTTTGACATTTGAACCACTAACATTAAAGTTCGAAAAAAAGACTGAAATAACAGTTTTCTTTAAAATTTTATTGGGTAACTTAAACAATTAATAATCCGTGTTTCTACCGCGAACACTAACAACACAAGAACATCGGTTTGGCATACTCAAAATGAGTTCATCCAAATCACGCTGTGGAATGGCCGCCCATGTTCGTTGCAACAACAAAAAAAGGTCTTCTTGCGACTGGATACCCTCCATATTCGGCAGAGCTCTTCTCTGTAGCATATCCCATGCATGCTCAATCGGGTTCAAGTCTGGCGACTGAGCAGGCCAGGGCAGGACATTGATGTTAGCTGCGGCGAGAGTCTGTCTTACAACTCTTGCGGTGTGCGGTCGTGCATTATCATGCATTAACTGAAATAAGGGACCGATTTGCACTTGTAGAGGAACGATGACGTCTGATACAATCGTCTCAGCATAAATTTGAGCGTTGAGGTTGCCTTTGATCCAAATCAACTCAGTTCTTCCGCCGATCCAAATACCCGCCCATACCATGATGGTTCCACCACTATAAGGATGGACTTCCTGGCAGGATTTTAATCGCTGTTGGCGTCCAGGGGTTCTCCAGTGTCGTATACGTCTTGTATCCGGTCTCATACCAAAACGAGACTCATCAGAAAAGCACACGAAACGCCATTGTTCTTCTGCCCAATTTCTGTGTTCAAGAGCCCATTGATATCGAATCCTACGATTGTGCATTGCTATAGGTGGTACCCGTAGCGGTCTTCGGGAATGAAGGTTCACTTCATGCAAGCGGTTTCTGACTGTTTGGTCGCTAATTAAGTTCCCTGAAGAGTGATGAAGCCTCACGGCTAACATCATGGCGGTTATTGTTGGAGCTCTTCGAGTTAAGATTTGAATGTATCGGTCTTGTCTCCGTGTGGTGCAGCGATACCGTCCTCATGTTCATGGCGTCCGCGATGCGCGCGGTCGCCATGAAAAGAAGGAAAAAGACGCGCGAAGATGCGATCGCGGAGGCTATGACCTCCATCGTGGCGGCGGCGCGACTGTATGGCGAAACTCCGTCCGCAAGGGACGATTTGTCCGATCTGCGGACGGAGGTCACCCGCCTGACCGCCGCCATGGGGGCTCTCCAGAAAGAGAACGCTGCTCTGAGGGCCGAATTGGCCGGAATGCAGGCGGCCGGGCGTCGGGGGGCACCACCGGGGAGCCCCAAGGAAAAAGGCCGGCCAGAGCCGGGGGAGAACCAAGTCCTCACCCTGGTGCGGCAGGAGCTGGCCGCCTTTGAGCGGCGGTTCTCCGTGCTGGAGAGCCGCGTGCTGAGGCCCCCGCTGGCGTCTTCGTACGCGGCCGCGGCCGCGTCGAACTCCCCCCCGACGACAAGGCCGCCTCAGGCGAGGGCGGCCCCGGCGCGGATCGCCCCTGCGCAGACGGCCCCGGTGCGGACGGCCCCTGCGGAGGCGAGGTCGGCCCCTGCAGGGGCGAGGTCGGCTCCGGCCGGGCCCAGCCAGGCAAGGCCGGGCCCGTCGGGGTCGTCGCGGCCGACTCCGACCTCGACGCCTGCGACGCCTGCTAGGCCAGCGCGAAAAACGCTGGCGGCCAAACGGAAGGCCCAGGCAGATCGCCGGCCGCCCCAGCAGCAGCAGCCTACTCCGGAGGCTCCTCCGGCTGGCGCCGATTGGCAAGTGGCCGGGGAGAGGAGGAAGGCTGCCAAGGCGGCCCGATCGAAAAAGCGGAGGGAGAGGCGGCGACAGCGCAAGGAGCGCGACGTCGCGGCGCGATTGCGCGCCCCTAAGACCGCGGCTGTGGTCATTTCACTGCAGCCGGACGCGGTCAAGAGGGGTGTGTCGTACCGCGACGTGCTCGCGAAGGCGCGGGAGGCGATAGACCTCGGGGAGCTCGGCATCGCCGGCGGCCTCCGTTTGCGAGTCACCGCAACGGGGGCCCGCATGTTGGAGCTCCCCGGCGCGGCCAGCGGCCCCACCGCTGACGCTCTGGCCGAACGGCTCAGAGCGTCCCTAAATGCGGAGGAGGCCCGAGTCTCCAGACCCACAAAGCGCGCAGACATGCGCATACTGGGTCTGGATGACTCCGTGACGGCGGAAGACGTGGTGGCTGCCGTTGCCAGGACTGGGGGGTGCTCCTCAGACGAGGTGAGGGCGGGCGCCCTGCGTCCTGGCTTTGCGGGGCTGCAAACCATCACGGTTAGCTGCCCCGTTGCGGCGGCCAAAAAGATTCAGGAGGGCCGAAGGCTCCTGGTGGGATGGGTGTCGGCGCAGGTAAAGATCCTGGAACCCCGACCCCTGAGGTGTTATCGCTGCCAAGTGGGTAACCACGCGGCATGCGTCTGCACCTCGGAGGTGGACCGCAGCGATAGGTGCTTCCGCTGCGGTCAGCCCGGTCACAAGGCCGGCTCGTGCTCCGCCCCGCCTCACTGCTTCGCATGTGAGGCGGCTGGCAAGCCGGCCGATCACCGGGCTGGGGGAAAGTCCTGCGCTCCACCCACTGAAGCCAGGCGCAGAGGTAGGCCCTCTGCCGCCGCCGTCACCGCCGCCACTGCCACCGCCGCCGCCGCCGCTCCCGCTGCCGCCGCCGCCGCCGCCGTGGCTGCGCCCTCGCAGGGGGCCCTGGAGGAGGCCGCAATGGATTCAGAATAATGTCTCCATTGCGCTTCCTCCAGGCGAACATCAACCACTGCGCCGCTGCTCAGGATCTTTTGCTCCAGAGCATGGCGCAGTGGTTGATAAACGTCGCCGTGGTCGCCGAGCCGTATTTTGTCCCGCCCAGGAACGACTGGGTAGCGGACCTGGACGGCTCGGTGACCCTAATTTCGTCGGCTGCCGCCGGTACCCCGCCTCTCGATCGCGTACAGAGAGGGCGCGGGATAGTCGCAGCCCGGTTCGGGGAGATCGCCGTGGTAGGCGTTTACTTCTCCCCGAACCGATCTCTCGCCGAGTTCCAAGACTCCCTAGTGGAGCTGGGAGACGTCGTCGTCGCCCTTGGTTCCCGCGTGATCTCAGGGCAGTATGGAAGGAACGACTGTCGCGACCGACGGCCGGGCACGCCGCAATTGCGGCGGTAAGACCCCTCTTTGAGGAGTGGCTGGAGAGAAGTCATGGCGTCCTGACCTACCGCTTGACGCAGGTCCTCACCGGACACGGAAGTTTCGGGAGGTACCTGTGTCTGATGCGAAAGGAGGAGACGCCTGGGTGTCACCACTGCGAAGATCGCCCGGAGGACACGGTGGAGCATACGGTGCAAGACTGCCCAGCTTGGGCGGAGCACCGACGTGTCCTCACGGCTGCGATAGGCGGAGACCTCTCGCGCCCGGCATTGGTTGCGGCCATGCTGCGGGGCGAGACGGAGTGGGAAGCGGTCAGCTCCTTCTGCGAGGCAGTAATGCTCGTAAAGGAGGAGGCAGGCCGCGAGCGAGAGAGGACAGCGTCCTCCCTCCGCCCCAGCCGCAGTGGTAGGCGCCCACGGCGACGGACGTCGCAAGATGATCTCCGGCCACCGTAGGCGCGGGCATGCGGGCAGCGAGTAAAGGGCAACTCGCTGCCCGACCAAGGACCATGCCCGGGTCGACGGCGCGTTGTGTCCCACGCGCGCCTCAAAGAGCGTCAGCATAATGACGGGGCCCCCCTCTCAGAGGGCCAAAGCCTGCCGGGGTCGCGGGATTATTCCCTTACCGTAACCCCGGAACGTAACAGGCTATGAAGGACACCGTGGATTTTAGTCAGTAGAAGTCTGACAGTCCCTCCCGCCCTGCCCGGGGTTGGAGGACTCATTCGATGATTTTACCACGCTAAAAAAAAAAAAAAAAAAAAAAAAAAAAAAAAAGCGATACCGTCCTCCATGGCGCTCAGCCACGGTACCAGTGCTTCGGTAACGTGTCCAAAGTCGACTGATAACACTCTGACTTGTATTCAGAGCTAAAGCCACAGTACGTTGCCGGGAACCAGCTTCTATCATTCCCACGGCTCTGAGCATTTCTTCCCTGCTTAAATGACGTCGCCGCTCCATAATAACGTTGGTTTTAATCAGTAGTAGGGAAACAGTAGCACTAATAATGTCTTCAATGCGTTGTATGTTTTTATAGGGAAAATATTGACAGCTGATTTTCATCTTTTACTCGAATTTGATTTACAGTTCCTGATTCAAATTATGAAATGCACCAAAAAGGATCCATATAAATTTATGAAATCATAAATTTATTACAAAGCCACATCTCAATCTCAAGAAATCCGCATAAAAATGCTTGATCCCTAGACACTTTTGATGTGTGTATATTGTAAGGATTTATGTACTTTAGTATTCATGAAATATCAAAATGGTAAAAATATTTTACCAATACCTAAGATTTTATATTATTTTTATATTTAAGACTCACAAGTAAACACTATAATTTCACAAAAAAATGCTAATTCTTATCTTATGTTATTATGCGAAGACTTATTAGGTAAAGGTCAATGACCGCTATTGCCATCTTAACTGGCACCAACTATACCTCCCCTTTAAGTTTGTAACTTTGTACAGATCGAAACCGGACACACTTTACGTCTGTGTTCTTGATACAAACATTTGAATGTAAACCAAGTAACAAAAAGAATGAACAATGAAACACCCCCGACCGACATCAACTTCCCACCGCTAGGTGGCGCTGACTTCCCTTTGTTCTAAATTCACGCGCTTGTCTTCCGGTGGCGGAGCGCTACCCAATATCCGGTGTGTGAGTGAGATGGTAATATTTATGTAATATTACAGCTTGTGATGGATGTTCTACTCGAATATTGAATATGAATTGTATGTTGAAAAGTATCCGATTTTTTGTGTGGATAACATATTATTTCAATGTTGGTACTTGAGACAGATGGAATAAGTAGGTTCAACATTTTCTAAATGATGAGAAGAAGGTTTTGAATGAAAAATATTATTATGTTTGTAATAATATATAAATTTTTTATTAAAAAAATAAAACGTAATTATTTTATTTTTGCTTCAATTTATTGAACAGTACAAATATCATACCTACCCTTGTGGGATTCAAAAGTGGGATCAAACGGGAACAATCCTTCGAAAAGAATTGAAATAATATTTTTTTTACTTAACAGCGGCAGCGTGTAGGTACTCTTAATTACATAATGTGAAAAATTACAAGTACTTATCTTCGAAATGGTTTTTACGCATAAGCAGGATAAATAGGTCCTAGAAGTTATATCAGAGGCCTTATCACGAGCTCTTAACGCGATCCAGTTTAAGTTGTGGGAAAGAGACAGAACTATACCTACAAGTCGTCTACCGCCATCTCTTTCTAACAGCCTTAACGTGATCGCGTTAAGTGTTCATGGTAGGCCACCAGAGAGAAAAAAAAAACCTATTTCAATTCTCATTACTGGTTGGGTAAAGGTCTGCATCTCTATTTTGGGCAAAGTCTTATTTAACAAAAAATGAATGGGATTATGTTTTGTTCCTATGAAAATAAAATTATAAGTATACTAGCTGTTACCAGCGGCTTCACCCGCTACAACTTGAAAATTATCCCACGGGAACATAAAATCGGGATAAAAACTATCCTATGTGTTAATCTAGGTTATAAACTATCTGTATACCAAATTTTAGCCAAATCCGTTAAGTGGTTTTTGCGTGAAAGAGTAACAAACATCCATACATCCATACTTACAAACTTTCGCCTTTATAATAGTACCTAGTAGGATTGATTTTTGGATGCAACACTATTTTTGAACCATTTAAAAAAAATTGAAAGCAGCAGTGATAAAACACGCTTGCTTAGAAGTAAGTAACCTGTTCACTCTTAGGGTGCTTGTATACGGCGCATGTAACCCGCGCAAGTGCTTCAACATGCGCCGTGTACAAGTACCCCGCGGGTAGCTTGATCAAGTACCTAGCTTGCGCATGTTACTCGCGCGAGTAAACCGCAAACCCGGACCATTACTTGCGCGAGTAGCATGCGCCGTGTATAAGCACCCCGCGGGTAACTTGATCAAGTAGCTTGCGCATGTTACTCGCGCGGGTAAACCGCACCTTTACATGCGCCGTGTACAAGCACCCTTACTTAAAGACCCCAAGGTTGTAACTATGAGGACACAAAGACTCCGCCGGGGAAATCATAAAAGAAAAGTAAATAAAAATAATTATCTTCATAACTAATTTGTTGTATTTACAGCCTTCTACAAAGTAAAAAGCCTTGAATAAGACTTCCACCCACAGCCTTCCGGTGAAAACCACCTTCAGACTCGTTTAAAAACGATATTTCCTTCACCATTAGTTCTAAAGAAATTCCAAGTCCTAATACCTATTTCAAAATAAGGTCAAACCAGATAATATTTTCCCGATGCAAAACTCTTTGACTAACTTTGTATGATTTCTACAGACTTCAATTTGCTTTCCATTTGATATTATATTTTCTAAGGCAATAAATCTTTGAAGAATATTCTTCGCTTGCTTTTGACCGCGGCTTCTCCCAAGTAGTAAAAAATATTATCTGGAATTTACAATCGGTTTTAAAGTCGTTTTTCAGATATCTATCTATATCTGCCACATGCCCAATGAGCTGTGGGCCAAAATAACCACTTTGTGGAGCCCTGACACAGCCAGAAGGCGTCGCGGCAGACCTCGTAGAAGATGGCGGGACGAGCTTGGCAAAACCAATGACCAGTGGTCCACTTTGGACCTGGATCGTGAAAACTGGAAGTATGGGGAGAGGCCTTTGCCCAGCAGTGGGATGATGTAGGCTAGCAGTATCAGTATCATAGATATAGATGTTAGTTCGCTTATTCTAATGTTAAAAGATAGTCTGGCAATAAAAAAATGCATATCACCCGTTTTCTCCGGGGTCGTGGGACTGTCTCATCAGCTAACCGTGAACGTAAAGGGCTATTGAAAAAAGTAAAATAAAATTGGAAAAATGAAATAAAATAAAGAAATTTGAACAAGCATGCGTGTCATTAGTAAACATAATAATAGTAAGAGTAGAGTATTAAAACAATAGAACATGCAAAACGTACAAGACAGCATTTACAAAGCGGTCTCTCAGGCCGCCTGCAGACGCTAAGAAACAGATGTGCGATAAGGTCTCTGCGAATTACGGCGGAGGAACACTGGCAAGGCAGGAGTGGGTTTTAGTGGGTTCGAGTCCCACACTACCTCGACGTCTCATGGTCTCTGTGAGACGGTGAGACGGCCGAGGTGTCCGTGGGGATTTCCCACTCCTGCCTCAACAGGATCACCTTGGCCTTTAGTCAGTACAAGTATGTTAGTCCCTTCCGCCCCGCCCTGGGTAGGAGGACTCATTTGATGATTTTACCCAATAAAAAAAAAACAACGTTCCCTTTTTTTTTTTTTTTTTTTTTTTTTTTTTTTTAGCGTGGTAAAATCATCAAATGAGTCCTCCAACCCCGGGCAGGGCGGGAGGGACTGTCAGACTTCTACTGACTAAAATCCACGGTGTCCTTCATAGCCTGTTACGTTCCGGGGTTATGGTTAGGGAATAATCCCGCGACCCCGGCAGGCTTTGGCCCTCTGAGAGGGGGGCCCCGTCATTATGCTGACGCTCTTTGAGGCGCGCGTGGGACACAACGCGCCGTCGACCCGGGCATGGTCCTTGGTCGGGCAGCGAGTTGCCCTTTACTCGCTGCCCGCATGCCCGCGCCTACGGTGGCCGGAGATCATCTAGCGACGTCCGTCGCCGTGGGCGCCTACCACTGCGGCTGGGGCGGAGGGAGGACGCTGTCCTCTCTCGCTCGCGGCCTGCCTCCTCCTTTACGAGCATTACTGCCTCGCAGAAGGAGCTGACCGCTTCCCACTCCGTCTCGCCCCGCAGCATGGCCGCAACCAATGCCGGGCGCGAGAGGTCTCCGCCTATCGCAGCCGTGAGGACACGTCGGTGCTCCGCCCAAGCTGGGCAGTCTTGCACCGTATGCTCCACCGTGTCCTCCGGGCGATCTTCGCAGTGGTGGCACCCAGGCGTCTCCTCCTTTCGCATCAGACACAGGTACCTCCCGAAACTTCCGTGTCCGGTGAGGACCTGCGTCAAGCGGTAGGTCAGGACGCCATGATTTCTCTCCAGCCACTCCTCAAAGAGGGGTCTTACCGCCGCAATTGCGGCGTGCCCGAAACAACGTTCCCTTTGAAAAAAGATTATCGGCTAGTTTGGGCTTCTTTGCATGTTATCTCTGTCACAAACTATCTGTGTGACCTTCGTTGTTAGTTCGTCAATCACGCGCGGACATGCGGACGGCGAGTCACTCATTACTCGCCGTCCGCTCATGGAGCGAGGAAGTGCCAGATGGAAGGTGGGTCAGTGTTTTCTGGTGGTGTCATTACTGAGAAACCGCTGCTGTATACTGCGGCTCTGGAACCAAGGTATATTGAAGGAATTTAATCAGTACTTGTTTTCTAATTTCCCACCCCAAAAGTAAGACAGGAAAAGTCAACAGAAGGACAGACAGTACTTATGAATTTACATTAGCATGCATTAAGATGTCTCGTTTTCTTGTATATTGGTTTTATTGTCAGTTGCCAGCCTTGGTAAGCAATGCCGAGATAAAATTAAGGTCGTTCCTTCACTGCAGATTGTTTTATAAAGTTATAACAAGTCGTCACCTTGAGTAAAAAATATCTCAGACGAGAAATAGAAATACTCATAGAAGAGCTGTTTAGCTATTGCAGCAATTTTTATTGAACTGATGGCTGATGTGGCCAGAGTTTCCAGAGTTCCCGAATAGAGACCGCCTGTTCTCTATTTGGGAACTCTGGTATCTGCGGCCTGCACCTGCAAGTACATCGTAGGACATCTACCTATAGGTGGACAGACGATCTGAAGACCACCAGGATCGCGCTGCAGAAAATCCGCTACCAAGCAGTCGACGGTCCTATATGGGACCGTCATAGGTTCAGCAGTGACGTTCTTCAGCTTAAAAATAAAAACGATTTATTTGTAGTGTTATATACATTGAAGAGAAATGATTTGGTGTGGAATAATTCATTTTTGCCTGCAACTTTTAGGCATAGAATAGGGTAGTTTCCAGGGTCAAAATAATTACATTCTATTTAATAATTACACTCTGCGCGAAAAATGCCACGCATCGTGACGTCACACGTAACTTTAATAGGCTATATCTTTGTCATTTTTGGTCTAATTTACAAATAAAAAAATACGTGTCCCTTATTTTTGAATAATCTAAACGACGACTAATTACTTTTTTTAGGCAACTAGCCTATTAAGAATGTAGTGGCTTACACGTGTATCTTTATTTACCAGGGCCCCCGTTGCATTGCTGTTAGCCCTACGAAACGTGCGTGGAACCGACCGGCATGATCCATGCTCATGATCTGACGGCAAGTTACCCATTACTGGCCTAACTAATTTTGAATATCATTCATCACAGACATCGGCTTCTGACAACTTTATTATACGTAGTCGATAGGCAGAATAGGTGGAATGTCACTTCGTCTTGTCCCAAAAGTTTCAAGTAGGTACCTGAAAGTTTAAATTAATATTTGAACAGCTCTAGAATTTTAGGTCGACCAAAAAGACGAATACAGAATACGAAAACGCTGGAAACTTAAAAAGAAAGTTAATATAAAAGGCTGGGTTGTTACAAGCTGTTGCCAAAGGTTCCTCCCGCTTGTCACTCGAATATTATCCGACTGGAACGTAGTACAGGGAGGAGCTCGTGGCTAAATATTTACAGCTGCACAGGCCGATTTTCCGGGTTGGTCTATGGATTGGTGACCATCTATCATAGCGAGTTTCCTCCGTATCTACCGTTGGTCCCGGCTGTCATTTGTAGATCTTTGGCAGTCGTTACTGTTGGTCAGAAATTTTTACTATGGGGTATCGTATTACCCAGTAATTGGGTTGTGGAGGTCCGATAGGCAGTTGCTCAATTTAAAATAATAATTAATTGTGATTATAATATAGTCAAAAATACTTACTAATAATTCATGGCACCAATAATAGTCAATCTTTTTTTTTATAAACCTTGTTTTGTTTTTAAATAGAGCATAGTTTTTAAATGACTAACTATTTACTCACCGTTCCTTCTAATGGGTATCGGCGTCACCCTTTTTTTCTCATATTTTTCGGTTATGTCCGTCTCTCATCCATCTTTTCCCCGCAATCTTGACAATATCGTCAACCCAACGGGCTTTTGGGCGGCCCTGGCTTTCCTATTTGTTTGTATTTTTACACGTGCCATCTTATCTCCTAATTTTACTTTTCTGGAAAGTTCTATTCCTGTGTATGTGTAGGTAAAATTACTTTTGTTACGGAGATATTGAGATGGATGTAAGACTAATATTGACATTTGAATTGGAGAAGATCCTAAAATATTTTGATATATTAGATGTCATGACGTTTTTTGTGTTGCTCGAAGGATTTATATAGCAGAGTTGAATAATTATGCATGATGTTCCTGGTTGATAATTATGTTTCTTATTTACTATTATTGAAATGGAACTGTGAAATTGACAAGTATCAGCATAAAAAAATTACAAATACTTAGTCAGTCATTAAGATTTTTATAGTAGTAAGTACTAAATGAATGATATGAATGTGACGTCAGAATTCAGTAAAAAATGTATTAAGATGAATGTCATGCATTGCCAATTTTAAAAGCATCGTTTTTCGTAAATTTTATGTTTTGTAACTGTCAGACGCGTACCTAGTACCTACTGAATAAAATACACGGTGTCCTTTTACGTTCCGGGATCACGTTTGCCTAGAACAGAAAAAAAATGTTTCTACTCTCCTCCATGTCAAGCAGGAAACAGAACAAAACAAAGCCAACAGGCACAAAGAGACATTACAACTAAAAGACGCCCAGTTGCCTAGCACCACGGGTAATAATTACTACGCCAAAAAACGGGATGAGAAGGTAACAGAATGAAATGAAATAAACTTTCCTGATGAATATGACATCAAAGCAGTAACTTTGTAAACCTACAATGTATACTAAAAGTAGTCTTAGAAGACATAATGATGCACTCCGGGCATCCAGCCAAATGGCAACCGACAATCGCTAACGTTCAGCAGTCGCTAATATATTTTCAATTTTATACCCTTTTGCATAAAGTTGAAAATCTATTGAAGATTACAGATCGTTTTCGTTTGTTTCATTCGCTATCGCTGCGCAGTCTTAACTAGATTTTCAACTTTATGCGATGGGGTATAAAGTTGAAAATGTATTAGCGACTGCTGAACGTTAACGATGGTCGCTTGCCGTTTGGCTACTGGCCCAGAAATGCACATCCTACAACTTAAGGCACGCTACGACGGAACGCAAATGTAAGAGTTGCTTTGAGTCCTATCTGTGCGTGGGACGGCTTTGCTTTCATGTGAAGAGGCCTTTAACGTCGGGAATAGATGTTTTCTTCGGACATAATTATTTGTACAAATGATGAATATGGGGTTCTAAAAAAACACAGACAGAAAGGAAAAACATTTATTTGGCGTAAAGGGATCACGATTAAAGACACACACGTTGAAAATAAAATAATATAAAAACAAAAATATGAATAAATTGCGTCTCACGGCTGCGCCAAATAGGTCCAGTTTAGCAAAATGTCGGGCAACTAGTACTCGACGCTGATTTTCAATTGGACCTGTAATGACGATGTGATGGATGTAAATTTACGAGCTTTACACATATTTTATAGTACTTAGTTAAAGTACTTTTTCTTTTAGTACTGACAATTTTCACTTCTTGCCGTAATATCTACCGTATATCGGTTCATCATCATCATCAACAGCCGGAGGACGTCCACTGCTGAACATAGGCCTCCCCCTTAGACCGCCACGCCGAACGACAATCCTCCACTTGCATCCATCGGCTGCCCGCGACCCTCACGATGTCGTCGGTCCACCTAGTGGGAGGTCTGCCTACGCTGCGTTTTCCGGTATATCGGTTAACAAGAAGTATCCCATAGGTTCAGATTACTCATAATTTGTTAACATCATACTTTTTCAACTAAGACCACTAAGTACCTCCTCGTTGATCATGGTTAAGCACATAATATACGAGCAACTACCATATAAACGTAATGGTCAATATATTATGTAATAAGAGTTATTTGTCGAGTCAGACGCAATCAAATAAGATTTATACTGCCCGCTACATCATGAAGGAAAACTAATAAAAGTAATAAGATTTGTGTTGTTTTATAGAAGAAGACAAAATGTGATTATTGTAAGTATAAGTGATAGGAATTCGGGAATATAAAAACAAAAATATAAGATGATGTGTTGACAACCATGACAACACCATTGCTTTCACAACGATATTGAGGTCAGTTTCCAGTCGAACCAGATGCAGCTGAATGTAAGCATTTAACATGGAGCGACTGCCTATCGGTATCCAGAACCCATTAACAAGGTAATACGATATCACATGTCTGGTTGTCAGACTTTTAGAGCTTCTGACTAGTAGTAACTTCTGTTAAAGATCTACAAATGACTACAGCAGATACAAACTAGGACATGAACCTATGCTTATTATTTTATGCACACCCCATCACTAGAAACTGCCGTAGTTGCTCTAATTACTCTTAAGAAGGGTTATATTTTTTTCACTAGACAAATTAGTTTCAAAAAAAAAAATTCTTATAACGTTTGATTAACAAACTTATTTACTGAAGTGCGAAGATAATACTAGCTTTTGAAGCCACAAATATAACTCCTAGCCAATTAAAAACAAAAACTTATCGCTAGTTGTTACTGAGACTTTTTAATCGATTCAGAATTACAAAATGAGCTCCAAATTCCCCAGAATCCGATAACCAAGTTCTCTTTCAAAGAAACTTTCAGAAAAGTCGAGACAATTATCTTTCAAAAAAAGAAAAGTAACACAAAAGACTTTCATAACTTTATGAAAAGAAAAGTTCTTTATTTTCACAGACAATCGGTCGAAGCGAATGGCTCGAATAAAATGCGATTTTCAGGTAAAATGAATTTCTCTAGTGATGCTTGAAAGGTGAGCGGGAAGGAATATTCGAGAATTCGTTATCAAATTGGATGTGCCATTACAGGTGATTTGTTTTAAAAATACCAATGGTGTTGACGTTGAGGAGCTCGTGGCTAAATTATTACAGCCGCATAGGCAAATGTTTCGAGTTAAGCCGCGCTTGCCGAAGTTGGTCTGTCGATGGGTGACCATCTGTTACAGCGAGTTTCTTCCGTGTCTGGGAAAACACATAAAGCCTTTGGTCCGGCTGTCATTTGTAGATCTTTGACTGTACCCTGTACCCAGTAACTAGATGAGTATTGGTTAATCATGGTGTACACATAAGGTGTTTTTTTTTTCTTCGTGTGAATATGTGTGGTCTCCGTCTAATATCAGAGTTTATTAAGTCTCATTTGAGGACCCCATGTGCCTTTGATATGGCTAAAGCGCATTTCACACAGAGAGCGGGCGCGGGTCGGGCGCGTTTCGGGGCGGGAGTACGGCGGGTCTAGTTCTTTGTATTTAAATGGAAAACTTCACAATGATAGCGTGCGCGGGGCGGGTCGTGCGCACCCGCGCCCGACCCGCGCCCGCTCTCTGTGCGAAATGCGCTTAAATGTAGGATGTTCTGAAAAAAATTTTTTGAACATTGCATTTGTACAGAATAACCGAGGAAACAATTAACAATTCACGTTTTGGACAATAGTATTTACAGTAGTACGGTAAGCTAGTGGTCAAACGCGAACCTATCTATATAAAATAAAAAAAAAAGCTTCAGAGAAAAATCAACTCCTTTAGTAGTGCCATCACTACCAAAAGGGATGACTTTCCTTTGAAGCTGAATGTTGTAAAATAACAGATAATATAAAAGTTATCAGAAGATAGAATGCAAAAAATACTAAACAATTGACCTCGTCTCTCCTAAAATACCTCCCAACGAGACACAATAACACTTCACATTCATAATTTCATTAGTAAAGCTAACAAAATTAAAACTCCCATTCTCTTGGGTCTGAACGCAGGTGAAGTTTAGTTTGTTCACAATTAGTGTGACTACAAGTTTAACGAAATAACTTCTATTTGGAGGGATCGGTAATTGAATCAATGGTTGCTTGGAGAAATAACTGAGAAAGTTCTGTTCGTGTTTGACGGGCATTGTTTTGGGTATTTTTTTTTTGGTTATGGAGAAGAAGATTGTAATATCGTTAAGTAAAACTATTGATGTTCGTTCGGTGGCTATTTATTGACTAAGTACGCGGCGGGTGTACAACCATATTTATAGTAGACACAACTTATGAATACCCTACATTACAAAGATAATGTCGCCACGGATATAGAATTAGGCGTTATTTTGCGAACATCAAATGACAGATATAGGCCATTTATCGCATCTGTATTTTACCTTCCGCTTTGTATATTAAATACAGAAACACGTACCTACTTGAAGTATTTTTGGAACAAATTTTTCAAGAACCAACTTTTAAATCACGTCAACGCTAACGGAAACGTTGACGTGAAAGTGACATGACATTACTTCACAAAACCCAAGTCATGCTAGAGCTCGTGGAAATAAATAACAATAATAAATTGGTGTTTATTTTGTTTAAGGGCTGATTTTTCAATAGCCAGACTGTTAACCTCTAACTGAGGAACAAATATGGCGGTTTGACAGCTTATCTATAGAAAATATTTATTTTGACATACATTACTTTAATTCCTCAGTTAGAGGTTATCTGGCTATTGAAAAATCAGCCCTAATCAAATTCATCATAATGTGGCAAATATTTTTGTTAAAAGAAATGTAGTTATTCTGATGAATCGATTTAATAACTTGGAATGAGTTATACCAATGAGATCAAATGAAACTTAATTCATATAAATAATACAAAGCAATATCTTATGAGTGAATCAATAAATAATACTAATTAAATTCTCATCAAATTGTACCTTTACTTTGATCAGAAATTGCTCTCCCAGAATATTGTAACACAATCAAGCTCCGATGCAATTTTGCTACGAGCATGATTAAATTATGAAGCTTGCCTGTACTAATAAGCGTAGTATAATATAATCAATGATTCTTCTTTTTATGACTACACTATTAATATTAATTGTTGAAGTTCAATAAGCATAATTATGACTGTTAGGCTGTGTGTGTAATGCTCCAGCAGGCAAACTGTTAGCAGCCGACTGAGTTTGCGGCGTATCGGTTTAGTACGCCCTTCCATTTTTTTGAAATGGAGTGTCCACAGTTTGCTAGATTTGTACTCACTTTACGCAGTTTGCACCGTTACGTAAGCCGACTGTCTTTTACCCGTGGTGCTAGGCAACTGGGTTTCTCCCAGTTGTAATGCCCTTTGTGCCTATTGGTCTTGTTTTGTTCTGTCTCCTGCTTGCATGGAGGGAAGTGGAAACATATTTTTCATTTCTCGTACTCGGAAAGTAGTGTTACGAGCTGGGTATTGGGATAAATTAATTAACACCAATTAAAACCAAATACAACTGTATTCACAGACAAATCACAAATTAAAACAATTACTAAACACTACTCAACACTTTAACACTTATACACACTCTTAATCACACGTAGAACTCACTTAGATATCGCTTGTCGTTCGCTTCGAGTCGCCTCGATCGTAGTCAAAACTAGACTGACTCGGGCGCCGATCGGCGCCCCTTTTTATACCTCGGCCGGACCCACTAGATGTTTCTAGAAGGTGGTCGAATGTTCTGGAAACATCCTTTGACTTCGATGTAAACCCATACCTTCTGGAACATTCTAGAACCATCTCGAAACATCTAGAACAGGGTAGAACTTTCTAGAAATTTCCTGACCGAACTTGAGTAGAATTGTCGAGAACCTTGTGGAACTTTCGAGAACCTCATAGATAGGTCTCGCAATTCGATCGACGTAACACTGCTCCCTCCTTAGACATGCTCGTCCCGAGCATCGTTAGTCCCGTTGTATCGCGCCAAACGGTCAACATGGACAATCTTGGGCGCGCCACGTAGACCCTTTTGTATCCTGTAGGTGACGTCGTTAATCCTGGTCACGACTCGGTATGGCCCATCCCATTTTGCTTGTAATTTGGGAGACTTCCCTTTGCTACGCACTGGGTTATGCAACCACACAAGTGACCCCTCGTCGAAACCTCTATTGTTTGTCTTCCGGTCGTATCGGGTCTTCATCTTTTCAGACATTTGTTGGCCGGATTGTCTGATATGCTCATATACATCGTTCAACTTGTTACGCAAGTCATTTGCATAATCGGTTACACTGCATGGAGTATCAGGAGGGGTTCCGGTGATGAGATCAGCAGGCAACCGTAATTCCCTTCCAAAGTTCGCGAAGGCTGGTGTCACAGCTGTACTTTCGTGAACTGCACTACGGTATGACAGAAGAAATGGCTGTATGTGCTTATCCCAATATCTTTGCCTGCTTTCCACAACCTTGGCCAGGTATCTCTCCAACGTTTGATTGAACCGCTCCACCATTCCATCAGATTGTGGATGGTAGGAAGTCGTTCTAGTCTTGTGAGTACCCATCAGCCGACAAGTCTCCTGGAATACTTGTGATTCAAAATTCCTTCCTTGGTCGCTGTGTATTTCCAAGGGTACTCCAAAACGACAGAAGACCTCCTGAACCAATTTATCTGCGACTGTTGTAGCTTCCTGGTTAGGAATGGCGAAGACTTCTGGCCACTTTGTGAAGTAATCCATGACAACCATGAAGTACTTGTTCCCGTTTTCACTTTCTGGAAATGGTCCTGCCACGTCTAGTGCTATCCGTTCCCACGGGGCTCCAACGTTGTATATCTGCAAAGCACCTCTGCTGCGTGTCTGGGGTCCCTTCACAGCCGCACAACTGGTACATTTCCGACACCAGTCCTCCACATCTTCACGACAATGGATCCAGTAAAATCGCTCACGTATTTTCAGTAGGGTCCTTTTTACACCCATATGTCCACCTGAACATCCGTCGTGGTAGAGCCGCAACACATCCGGTACTTTGGCTCTGGGGACAACCATTTGTAAGTGACAGTTGTCTCCTCGAGCGTTTTCCCATTTACGGCACAAGACTCCTTCCTGGATAACCAAGCTGTTCCATTGCGCCCAATAACTCTTAGTGATGGAACTCATCGCAGCTACATCACTCCACTTGGGTTTAGGAGCACCAGCTTTAATCCAGTCGAAAATTGGTTTAATGTCTGCGTCATTTTGCTGAGCATGCTGTAAGGTTTCCTTCCATTCGTTACTGAGATCCGTTCTTAGCATTCTAACAGGCACTACCTCCTTGGCCTCTCTGTATGCGGTAAGGAACATCACTGCTCCTCTTTATCTTCCTGAAGCTGCTTTTGTAACAGGCGGGTCTGCTCCTCCTGGCGGCGAGCCTGCTCCTCCTTATACTTTTGTAGCTGTTCTTCCAGGCGGCGAGCCTGCTCCTCCTGGCGGCGGACTTGCCCCTCCTGGCGGCGGACTTGCTCCTCCTGGCGGCGGGCTTGCTCCTCCTTGTCCTTTTGTAGCTGCTCTTCCAGGCGTCGAGCTTGCTCCTCCTGGCGGCGAGCCTGCTCCTCCTGGCGGCGAGCCTGCTCCTCCTGACGGTGAGCCTGCTCCTGCAGCAGCGCCATAAGCGCAGACAGGTCTGGACTCGCTGGTGCTGACGAGACTGCAGATGGACCAACGACTGGTTCCGTCGTCTGTATCGGGGAACCTCCAAGCCGCCTCTGATCCATGTCTTGCTGGCGCTGACTCCTGGTACGAATACCGTCCGTGTCGTCCTTTGGTAAAATTGGCATTTTATCCCTCACTTCTGACACCAAATGTTACGAGCTGGGTATTGGGATAAATTAATTAACACCAATTAAAACCAAATACAACTGTATTCACAGACAAATCACAAATTAAAACAATTACTAAACACTACTCAACACTTTAACACTTATACACACTCTTAATCACACGTAGAACTCACTTAGATATCGCTTGTCGTTCGCTTCGAGTCGCCTCGATCGTAGTCAAAACTAGACTGACTCGGGCGCCGATCGGCGCCCCTTTTTATACCTCGGCCGGACCCACTAGATGTTTCTAGAAGGTGGTCGAATGTTCTGGAAACATCCTTTGACTTCAATGTAAACCCATACCTTCTGGAACATTCTAGAACCATCTCGAAACATCTAGAACAGGGTAGAACTTTCTAGAAATTTCCTGACCGAACTTGAGTAGAATTGTCGAGAACCTTGTGGAACTTTCGAGAACCTCATAGATAGGTCTCGCAATTCGATCGACGTAACAGTAGTGTTTGTTTGATCAGAGCAGCGGGTCGAAAACGATGCTTCCCTCCCTTGGGCGGGAAAGACTCATAGTAATTGCTTCCCTCCCTAGGGCGGGAATGAATTTTAAAAATAGAACTGAAATTGGTTATTTAGTCGGTTATAATTTTTTTTTTTGAATAATTAAGAAAAATTTCGATTAAAAAAGAAATGCTGCGGTCTTGTGAGTGTATACGGCCAATGTGAATTAAAAAAAAACCTGTTAAAGTGGGATGGCCCCCGGCGGTGACGCGGGCGGTGTGTTCCATATTTGAAATTTAAATTAAAAACTCATGTTATTACTATCAATAAATATTTTAGAAAAACTACTATTTTTTACTTTCCTTATATTTGAAATGAAAAGTAGAGTGTTTAACACGGGTGAAAGTCATCAATTCCCACACGGACTATAGCCGCCCTCGCTTCGCTCGTGCGTCTAAATACCTTTTATGGGAATTGATTTCTTTCCACACTTGTATAACAATCAACTATTTCCTACCCCTCCACTATTTTTTTTTCTTTTCTGATTAATTTCGTTCCAGGATCCAAGACAGGTAAATTCATTCTCCGGGACACGTCGAGCTTCATTGTCTCGGCGCTTTTCTTGTGGTTGCCACTGTTGATTCTGGCTCTCAGGAGTTGCAGTGGTTTTGAAACAGTGTGGTGGGCTTGTCCTGAAAAAAAAGCCGACTGTCTCGTTAGTGGCCGACACACAGTGAAACCGCTTACAGTCGACAGTGGCGATATGGTTGTTCACCGGGCGTAGTGAGCCCGTTTGCAAACGTCTGAGAGGGTGGTAACTTCTATCGTAAGCTCAGCTTTCCATCATAAGAATAGTGTATTTAATACTATTTATATTTGACCATAACGCGAGCGAAACCACAGTCAGAAGCTAGTCTATTGTATTATAATATTCCTATCATATCTCTCTAATGAAAAATAGATTGTCTTCCAATAAAATTCCTTCCATAATAACATTGGAATCAATTTTAATTTTCTAGAAAATTCTTTAAGTTTACAGTCGAACTAGGTCTTGCCCGCGGCTACTTTTGCTTTAATTTAGAAATGTTGTTATTGTTTTATTTGGGAAAAGTGTTTTTGTTTAGTTTTTTGGGATGAAAGGTACTTATGTCTGTTTCTGCATGGGTATGCGGGCGGCGACAATTAGTCTAAGATACGCAATGATATTATAAATAAAAAGAGGTAGATATCGCACTAGCACGCAAAAATTGTTGAGGACAAAGTAAGACAAATTGTTGCTCTTTACTATCCCTATCTCTTTCTATCTTAATACGTTCCGCATTATCTATCGCTGTCGTAGTTTTAAATTACTATAATAACAACGCAACAATTCTGAACGCCATTCAGTATGAACATGGCGTATCTTTCTTTATAATATCACTGAAGATACGTATATAGAACGACCTTCACTGATCGAGTAACCGGACGAAATGTGTTTTTAATGAATTAAAATATGTTGAAGAATGTGACGGTGATGGGTTGCCTCATAAAATCCTGTCAAGGATATTTTTAATTAATTTTATAAAAGGCAATTTTTTTTCAATACCTTCACCAATAGAGTAACCAAAGAAATTTTTTTTTACGAATACGATGGTATACGGTTGCCAATGAAAAACTTGTCAGAAATTAGGGTTGCCAAGCGTTGAAGTTTGAACAGTTTAGACGGTTGGAAGCACATGAGTATTTATAAATGGACTAAGCTTCTTAAGAACGAGCAAAATTGTTAGATTTTTTGGTAGGGTTGTCACAATGGGCCATTGGGTAAGACAAATTAAACAATAAATATGTTAAATAGTTTTATTATCTAGTATGATAGAATCGAATGAAATCAAATCAAATAATTTAATGCAACGAAGACAATTTTGAATTGTCAAAAGACATAAAATAAAGTTAGTACAAAAATAGTTATGGTGCTACAGTCCCAGTCACAAGACATATTCTGTGAAAGTACCTTTGAACAGTGTGATTTATAAGGTGATTTTTAAGACAAGACGTGTTTTCTAATCAGAATCCAGTGATTGTGTTGTGTATATATTAGATTATTATTAGATTATCTTGTACGTTTTTATTAGTTTCTAATTCGCTAAGTATTTTAGTGGAAAATTGTAAAAGTTTAAAACTTAGATTATTACGTAACTTGAAAACTCACTTTTTTGTTTATGTATGTTTTTCAATTAAAGTATTTAAAAGGGTTGTGTTTCATTACAAAAATAGATTCACAAGTTGTTTCATGAAGATCGGTCCTGTAATTTTCAAGTTATTGCAATTTTTGTGAAATCAAACTTTTGTTCTTGTATTGTCATCAGAACATAATTATAGTCATTCTTTGTATTGTCATCAGAACTCAGAGCGTGTATTCCAGCCTGCTAGCTTATCGGGAATTGCCTCAAAATTGAGTTGCAAAAGTTCAACCGGAACGACAAACAAATAAAATCAAAAATCAAATCGTTTATTTTCAAGTAGGCCAGTTACAGGCACTTTTGAATTGTCAAAAGACAAAATTAAAATAAAATAGTTTAAAAATAGTTACGGTGCTACAGTCCCAGTCACAAGACATAATCCTGTTGGTCTAGTGGTTAGTGACCCTGACTGCTATGCCGGAGGTCGTGGGTTCGATTCCCACCCAGGACAAATGTTTGTGTGATGAGCACGATCATTTGTTCTGTGTCTGGGTGTAATTTATCTATAATATGTATGTATTTAGAAATATATAAGTATGTTTATCAGTTGTCTAGTACCCATAACACAAGCTCTGCTTAGCTTGGGACTAGATGGCGTTGTGTGATAGTTGTGGAATATTATTATTATTTTTAAATGTCTATACATCTCGGGATCATGGTGTCCCGGGCTTTTGGAGGGCTTGCCAGGAGCCGGAGCCAGCTTGCAGAGGCCCATTAGACATTTCAAATGAAATGGTGCTCCAACCGGCGGTTATCCCTGTATGCACTATGCGAGTATACCCAAGGACAACCCCCGGGTGGAGTTACACTGTTGCAGATTGTGGAAAGAAAAAACTGGGTTATGGCGTTTGGTAGGTTTGGTGGACTGGTTATATATAACTATGGAAAAACTATGGCCCCTGCCGAATCAATGTTTTAATACATAGATAGGATGGCAGGGGGTGACTTGCACACTCAACAGATGGGCCCCCAAACATATCGCTAGCACTAGGTGACGTAGCGACTAGGGGGTAACATATCCTGAGGTGCTTGAGGAGTGGAGAGGTAATCCACGGTTCTCAGAACCGTCCAGGAACCCGGAAGTATGGTCGATCCCTACAAACACTTACTGGACTACTTCCTTCCTCCGAGCAACGTTTTGCTCTTGCGAATCTCCACTCTAGCCAGCCAGTTAAGGCAAGAAAGAGGTGGGAGGTCTGTTCCTCGTCAGTGTTCACTCTGACCGGCCAATGAAGGCAAGTCAGAGATGAGGAACAAGATGTCTCCCGGGAGATCAGGTCCGTGGGGTCGCAACTGCCCAACAGCTCGCCACAAGCTGCCCTGCGGGTTATTATTATTATTATTATTATTATAAAAACTGTGAAAGTACTGTAGATGCCCATTCCAAAGCGTAGATCTCTATGGAGAAGAACGGGCAAGAAACTCCATGGACACTCTTTTTCAATCGCCAAAATTATAACAAAATCTTTGTTACATCATTCAACTTGTGATGGTACATTATTGTGAGAACGATGTTGCAAGTGACAAGTGTCCATAGGAGATTAATATGTATAAAAAAGACAAAATTCTTTATAATTAAAATAAACCGTGGCTGCTAAGAGATGACCAGTCACGACTGACAGCGCCCGTTCACGAACATGACACATGCATCAGCATCACTCAGCTCAACCATTTTGAAGGGAACTAAATGATCCGACACACGCGCCACCGCCAGCGAGACATTAGAGTGAGCATGACATAATCTCAACCGCCAGGGTCATTCAAGTCATTAAAAGACGTGGGTATCTACTCATTGAAAGTTATAAAGTACATTGTACTCACAAAATGATTCCTGTGAAACTACATAATACTAGAAAGATTGACTCTATACAATGCAAGGTTAGTTAACAATCTTCATCTGCTCAGACATTAGTATTAGATGATACCCTACGACTGTCGTTAAAAAAGAAAAGAATAAACACACAGAAAAATAACGAATTAAAACTAAAGTCAAATATGATAATAATACAGAATAATTTGTTAAAAGAACATGAACAATGTCTTGTGTTCAACACAGCGACCAACTATGCTTATCATCTAAATAATCACTCACAGAATAGTAAGCCTTAGAACAGAGGTTAGCTTTTACTTTTGCTTTAAACACGTTAAATGGCAAATCTAGGAAAGAGGACGGTAACTTATTATAAAAAGTTATACCAACCCCAACGAATGAATTATGCACCTTATGAAGCCGATGAAAAGGAACACGAAGTTTGTGCTTATTCCTGGTATTAAAATTATGGATATCACTATTTTTACTGTATAGGTGAATGTTTTGCCTGATATATAAGATGTTGGCAAATATGTACTGCGAAGCCACTGTGAGAATTCCAATCTCTTTGAAGAAATCTTTCAGAGAATCTCGCGCACCAAGTTGGTAGATGGCACGAACAGCTCGTTTCTGGAGTACAAATATATTTTGGATATCAGCGGCTTTGCCCCACAGTAGAATACCATAGGACATTACGCTGTGAAAATAACTAAAATAGACTAATCTTGCTGTGTCAACGTCAGTGTATTGTCTAACTTTTCTAACAGCGTAGGCGGCCGAACTAAGCCTACCTGCTAGTTTCGATATATGTTGACCCCATTGTAATTTTGAATCTACTGTTATACCCAGAAACAGAGCTGAATCAACAGTTTCAAGCTCTACATTACCGAGGACGATGTTGGGACCCAGATTTCTAACATTGGGCAAAGCGAACTTTACGCATTTAGTCTTCTTGGGATTGAGTACAAGGTTATTTGCCGTGAACCAATCTATGACCCTCGATAGTGCGTTGTTTACTTCGTCAAACACTTGTCTATTCCTATCTACTTTAAAGATTAGAGAAGTGTCATCTGCGAACAGTACTACATCGCAGATGTTCTTCAAATGGTATGGTAGATCGTTAATATAGACCAGGAATAAAAACGGTCCAAGTATTGAGCCTTGAGGTACACCTAGTTGAACAGGTAACCCAGAAGATTTCGCGCCGCTAACATCGACACATTGAAGTCTATTAGACAAATATGACTCAATTACTTTGAGGGCTTCATTCTGAACACCGTAATGACGAAGTTTACGCAATAGTGTATCGTGGTGTACGCAATCGAAGGCTTTAGAAAGATCACAAAAAACACCAATTGCATTTTGCGACTTCTCCCATGCGTCAAATATGTGTTTCAACAAAGCAACACCCGCATCAGTAGTCGAACGGCCTTTTGTGAACCCGTACTGATCATTATGAAGTAGATTATTTGAATTAAAATGGCGAAGTAACTGTCTAAGTATTAACTTTTCAAATATTTTGCTGAATGCAGGTAGAATAGAAATTGGTCTAAAATTACCAATATCATTTTTACAGCCAGATTTAAACAAAGGGATAACTTTACTGCTCTTCATAAGATCAGGGAAAGTACCCAAGTCAACGCATTTATTGAAAGTAACAGCAAGATAGGGGGCTACGATGTCGATTATACTGCTCAAAAGTTTTACAGAAATGCCCCAGTAATCACCAGTGTTTTTAGACTTGAGTGAATTGAAAACATTAACTACGTCATGAGGCGTTACATGTTCGAATCTCAATACTTGACTACATTCAGGGACGCTACTTTGCAAAAGGTTTTCAGCCTTGGATGGTGACGAACTTAAGGAGCGAGTCGTAGTTGCAGGAATGCTGGCAAAAAACTCATTAAATACCTCAGCTACGTCAGCTGGTTTATTAACTAATTTACCATCAACCATGATCTCAAGTTGATTTTCTTGTTTATGTGATTTACCCGTTTCGTTGTTAATGATTTTCCAAGTAGTCTTTACTTTATTATTAGAGTTTTTAATAGTGTCACTTAAAAATTTCGATTTTGCAATACGGCAAATCTTTTTAAATAATTTTGAATAATTTTTAACATATTCTAGAAAAGTTTTATCAAATTTATACTGCCTCATACCGTACAACTCGTATAATCTCGCTCTACTTTTATAAATGCCCGGTGTAGCCCATTGGTTGAAGCCAGCGGAAGTCCCAGCAATGTTAATAGATTTAGTTTTAAAAATGGATTTATACTCATTTTGCACAACATCAAAAAGAGCCTCATATATTTCATTAGGGGTTTCGTGTTCTACAATTGACGGTGAAACTTTAAGAGCTATATTATTTTTAAACTTACTGCAACGACTAACAGTATAAGGCGTGCATTCTATTTTGTGCGGCTTTTTATTTAATGGCATAGGGAAGCTAGCCATTTGTCCACAGTGATCAGATGATAAATCGGTTAACACTAATATATTTTCTGCATTAACATCACAAAACATATTATCAAGACAAGTTGAAGAAGACGCGGTGATCCTTGTTGGTTCGAAAAACAAATTAACTAAATTAAAGGATTTAAACAAGTTGAGAAACCTGATACTTAGTGGAGTAACATCTAAAATATTAACATTGAAATCTCCACATACTATTATGTTTTTACTGCTGAATTTTACCTTATTAAGTGCATCCTCCATTACAACTTCGAAACTAGTAAAGTCCCCAGACGGGGGTCTATAAACACAAATAATAATATACCGCTCGAGCTCAACACAAGACAATTCGATGGTGCGCTCAATGGAAAGATTAACTAAGTCTAAACGTTGCTTACATTTTAGCTTGTTGGAAACAAGAACTAAAGATCCACCACGTATAGCATTTTTTCTCACAAATGCACTCTGTACGGAAAATAAATCATCATTGATAAACGCTACTTCATGTTCTTTCAACCAATGTTCAGTTAAACACAACACATGAACATTATAATATTCTAAAAATAAGCTTAACTCTAATTCTTTGCCGGACAAACCTTGCATATTTTGATGCACAACATTCAACATATGCGACTTAGCCTTTGTCGAACTTAACAGTTTAAAGTACTAGGTGTAAGTAAAGGTAAACTAATGTTAGTATCATCATTACTAACAGAATCAAAAGTGAAGTTAGTACAAAAAGTATCAATAGCGACGTTAGTGTCACCACTAACAGAAAACGTAGGTACGATACAAGTACCGGTGTAAACGCGTAAAGTGTATGCTAAAAGATTAGCAATCTGTCTCCTACATCTAGCTGGCAAAAACATGGAACTATCAGTTAGCTTGTAATATGTAAAAAAAACAAACAAGAAAAGTGAGTGTATAAAAATACAACAAAATACACAAGCCTATTTCGATAAGATTGAGAAGAACCACTACGACCGGCCGCGTAACGGGCGCATGTCGCGTTGAACGTCACGCGTAACCTTTTCGACGACAGGCGCGTGTGGTCTTTTGGACGACTGCGCCGGGGCTAAAACAAGTGCGATCTATGGAGTGGAGAGTGAGCAATATTCTTTATTTTACTCCCAATGATATGTCATGCGAGAGGTTACTATAATGAGAAATACATGTGATGAGTAATAATGAACGAAAATGTAAGAAGCGCGGTCTATTTGACAACGCGCGCCCTCTTGATGGTGGTATGGTAGGTGTTTGGTCTCTAATATATTGGTGACCAAACACCTTTAAAAATGTCTTTTGACAATTCAGAATTGCTTGTAATTGGCTTAGTTGAATTAAATTATTTGATTCGATTCTATCATACTGAATAATAAAGCTATTTAATATTTTTTTTGTTTAATTTGTCTACCCTATTGTGACAACCCTACCAAAATAGGTAACAATTTTTCTCGTTCTTAAGAACGAGAAAAAATGTTCTTAAGAAGCTTAGTCCGTTTATCTACTCATGTGCCGTAAACTGTCTAAAATGTTCAAACTTCAACGCTTGAATACCCTAATTTCTGACAAGTTTTTCATTGGCAACCGTATACCATCGTATCCGTAAAAAAAAATGCATTTATTTTGATATATAATTTATTTGGTTATTCGATCGGTGAAGGTAGCATTTTTTATCACCTGTTCAAATTAGGCAACCCTATAACCTTGACAAGAAAAAGGTAGGCAACCCTACGTTAGCATATTCTATACACTTCGGACTTTCAATTGGTGTTAATTTTCTTTGGTTACTCTATCGGTGAAGGTATTGAAAAAAAAAATAGCCTTTTATAAAATTAATTAAAAATATCCTTGACAGGATTTTATGAGGCAACCCATCACCGTGACATTCTTCAACATATTTTAATTCATAAAAAAACACATTTCGTCCGGTTACTCGATCGGTGAAGGCATGGGCGTAGCCACAGTGGGGCAGGGTGGGGTGCTTGCCCCACCCTGACTACGACTTGATAGGTGTCTTTTAACCAAAATTAAATATTGTAGGTACTTACCTAATAAAAAACCTATTTAATATCCGTAAGAAACCTCACACTCGACAATCATCGGACGATACAAAAAAAATCTAGAATTTTGCCCCACCCTGTGCACATGGCTGGCTACGCCCATGGGTGAAGGTCGTTCTATATACGGATCTCTATACGAGAACTTCTGGTTGCAACCGTGACAGCAAGACTCACTAGTTGACTTCACAACATTTCTAGTAATAAATACTAAGTAAGTAGAGAAAACAAAGATTTAGTAATAAATACTAAGTAAGTAGTAGAGATAACAAGGACTTAAATGTTGTAAAGTCAACTAGTAAGTCTTGCTGTCACGGTTGCAACCAGAAGTTCTCGTATACATTTCTCTGCGTGAATAATCGCGGATGAGTTATTCGTAACACCTACGTCATACCTTCGGTATAACAAGACATGATGTTGTGTCGTTGAAAATCGTTTGTAGTGCAACTGTATGACACTACTAGCACTACGCCCGCGACTTCGTCCGCGTGATTTTCGAACTTTGCCTTTGTGAATTTCTATATATGGGATACTGTTGGAAAATGTAAATCAATATTCCACGAAAATTCTAGCAACCCGCAATATTTCGTCTTAGGTAAAACCTAGGTCCTAAAATTTTCCTAGAATTTCGTATCATCCTCTCTTAGTGAGAACCTGTATCCAAAATGGAACGAGTTCTCTAATTACAAACTCTTGTGCCTAGCACTTGTAGTAACAAAGTTTCATACAAACTACCAAACACAAAAACAAACCCCTTTGGGGTCGAATTTCGCAAAATCCCGCCATGGTGTACAATCGACCAAGCGGAATTATGACCCACCATAAGCTTATTTTCCCAGAGACATTCAAATACAATTAGGTCCACATTCGCGTAAACATACATATCCATGGTAACAACTTTGATCTTTGTCAATTTGACAGATTCAAACAATTTATTGTCAAAATGGGTCATGATTCCACTTTGTCGACTGTACATCCAAGTCCTATAAAGGAACCCGGTGCAAAATTTGGGGCTCCTCGCACTTGTAGTTACAGAGTTTCATACAAACTGTCAACCCCAAAAACAACCCCTTAGGGATCGAATTTCGCAAAATCCCGTCTCAGGTATTACTTACGTCCAAAAAAGAACCCCTATGTAAAAATTTGAGTCTCAATACTATCAAGTATTAACGCCTAAAACAACCCCTCAGGAGTCGAATTTCTCAAAATTTCCACCTTGGTGAGCATTTATATCTTAAAACGTACCACCATGCAAGATTTGAGACGCCTAGCACTTGTATTAAAAAAGTTTCATACAAACTATCAACCCCAAAAACAAACCCCTAAGGGGTTGAATTTCGCAAAATCCCGTCATGGTGACCATCTACGTCCTAAAAAGAAACCTCATGCAAACCTTTAAATTCCTAGCACCTGTGATAACGAAGTTTCATACAAACTATCAACTCCAAAAACAACCCCTGGCCGAATTTCGCAAAATCCGTTCTTAGTGCTCACCTACGTGGTATAAGGAGGGCTTATGCCAAATTTCAAGTTTCTAGGTCCAGCGGTTTGGGCTGTGCGTTGTCAGATCAGTCAGTCAGTTTTGAATTTTATATTATACTAGTGTTTGCCCGCGGCTTCGCTTGCGTTAATTTAGAATTTGAGAAACAATACGGATCGTGTAAGTGGCGCCATCTGGAATATGAACGTATATTTGTTTTTCTCGGCAACAGCTCTCTTCTATTTTAGGGGATGAAAGGTACCCTATATTCCGTGTCTATACTCCTGACAATGTATATGTGTATACGCAAAATTTTGGGACGATCGATTCAGTAGATAGTTTGCGTGAAAAGGTAAAAAACAAACATACTTGCATTAATACCTACGTAGTGACGTTTCCTGTGCAAACTATGTAGGTTTGAGCGACATTAACTTCAAAGATCCGTGTTTATCTTAAACATTAGTCTTTCATATTTGGTCGATTTACAGTATCGCTGCAATTAGTATTTATTATCGAAACAATAAATTGTGTTTAAAATAATATCCAACTTACCTACCTAAAATTTAAATCAGCGCAGATTTATCCTAGAACTACTGAAGAAGAGAACTACTGAAAAATATTAGAAAAAATTCAAATTGCAATTTAAGTTATATTGAAATAAACTTAAAATAGTTTTTAATTATTTGAAACTCTCACAGGATAAATAAAATCCACAAAAAGTGAAAAAGAATAATGCAAGATTTGATCCTGAGACCCATTGCACGAAAGTCAAGCAGGTCACCACCCAGACTGGCTGGTCCGCTGACAGCAGTTTTCAAATAGCGATTCTTATACAAATGTCAAAAATGACTGAAAATCAACAAATTATAACATTGCTAATCCCCCAAAAGGAATAGCGTAATCATACATATCCTATTAATTGAAGAGCAGTTTAAGGAATATTTGAGGAAAAATTGAATAAATAATATCCAATGGTTTAGCTTCCAACTCCCAACAAACATACAAAAACAACATAATTCAAATTTGCTTATCTCCTAGGGAAAATAGCTTAATAAGACACAGGCTATTAATAGAAGCATATTATTAGGAATATTTGAGGAAAATTTGATCGACAACTTAACAGTAGTTTCGGAGATAGAACAAACCAAAAAAGCATAAAAAATTTCGAAAAAAAATAAAAGTTGATCTGGCATCAGAATCGATCCCTTATCTCGAAAAAAATACAAAAAGAAAAAAATATTCAATGTACAGGAATGACAGCTCTACGATTTTATTATATGTAAAGAAGATAGATAGGATATCAATGCTTTCTATATAATTGCTAGCTTGTGTGGCTTTGAGTCGACTTAACTTCGTCTTTGTTCTTTATAATAGGAACGAATATAGGGGTATGTTGGGAAGATTTATATTCTTGATTCTAGTAATCTAGTAATTATGATCGAAGTGTATAATTAGGATCTATTAATATACAGGGTGGAATTTTGTAATGCCACCTGGAGGGAAAGTACCCTTAATACTGCAGATAGAAAATTTTACTCAAAGGAAACATTCCTTTATTTTTGAATAGAAAGCAAACTGCATTCAAAGATTTTCGAAAATTCTCTTCTCCCACCCAGGAATCGAACCGGCTAAAATCTGAAAAAATTATTCCCGTACTTTTATTGCACCGATCGTTAGGGTCAATTATAACGATGATATCTCTCTAACAAACATGATAAATTAAATGAAAGGAAAACCAGGAAATCTTAAATTAAAGCTCTCGTAACATGTAATATGGTTTCTTGGTTCCATTCCCGGGTGTGGGAGAAGAGAATTTTCGAAAATCTTTGAATGCAGTTTGCTTTCTATTCAAAAATAAAGGAATGTTTCCTTTGAGTAAAATTTTCTATCTGCAGTGTTAAGGGTACTTTCCCTCCAGGTGGCATTACAAAATTCCACCGATATGGACCAAGAAACCATATTACATGTTACGAGAGCTTTAATTTAAGATTTCTTGGTTTTCCTTTCATTTGATTTATCATGTTTATTAGAGAGATTTCATCGTTATAATTGACCCTAACGATCGGTGCAATAAAAGTACAGGGTATAATTTTTTCAGATTTTAGCCGATTCGATTCCCGGGTGGGAGAAGAGAATTTTCGAAAATCTTTGAATGCAGTTTGCTTTCTAATCAAAAATAAAGGAATGTTTTCTTTGAGTAAAATTTTCTATCTGCGGTATTAACAGTACTTTCCCTCCAGGTGGCATTACAAAATTCCACCCTGTATATCGACAGGCCTGTTGGTCTAGTGGTTAGGAAGAGGCCCAAAAAAAGTTGGCGAGACAACCTAGGCGTATATCGTATACCACGAAGGCAAGTCTGAAGCGGCCTGAGACTTTTATGGAAGGAATAGCGAGAGATTTTTGCCCAACAGTAGAACATTAATGTCCTATTTTTTTTAAGGGTGGTAAAATCGTCAAAGCGTGAGGGACTATCAGACTTGTACCTATTGACTTAAATGCACGGTGTCCTTCAAAGCCTTTTACTAATATGTGCTTTTACGTTCCAGGGTCACGGTAATTGGATAAGTGCCGCAACACCGGCAGGCTGTGGCTCTGTAAAACCTGTCATTACGCTGCCGACATTATGGGCCACTACGGCTGGGGTGGAAGGAGGACGCTGTCCTCTCCCTCACTCGGCCCGCCTACGCCTCCTCCACGAGCATGCCTGCTTCGCAGAAAAGGGGCATTCATGTCCTTTAAGAGTCTCATTTACAAAAGAAATCGAATTTACATTGCGTTTACTGTCGTTCGTGTTAACTCAATTTGTTTTTGATTTGATCGGTAACAAGAGATTGTTTATAATGAAAACAACAGAACTTGATACCTGGGAATTGAATTTAGAGTTCATTTTTGGTTCCGCTTTGAAGTTAATGTCAAAGTTCAATTCTTACATTAAACTACAAAACATTACGCTACAATTAATAGGAGCCGAGCAGCGATAGTAATAATAATAATATTCCACAACTATCACACAACGCCATCTAGTCCCAAGCTAAGCAGAGCTTGTGTTATGGGTACTGGACAACTGATAAACATACTTATATATTTCTAAATACACATATTATAGATAAATTACACCCAGACACAGAACAAATGATCGTGCTCATCACACAAACATTTTACCTGGGTGGGAATCGAACCCACGACCTCCGGCATAGCAGTCAGGGTCACTAACCACTAGACCAACAGGCCAGCATAGTGAAACCACGAGGATGAGTTATCTCATCAAACTTTCTATGTTCTCTGAACCATGTGCGTGTACCTACCGTCTTTCACAGTCTCAAAATATCTCAGAAATGAGGCTGAACATTAGAAAAAATATCATAAAAGAATCATCCAAGCATAAATCGGATTTATTATAATCATGTTTCTACGCAGATCTATCAAAAGCTTTCTTAACAGAATAAACTTATTGTCAATGTAAACGTGAAATCTATTTTGGACACAATATTACAGAATCAATATTATCTTCATATACCTTTTTTCAGTTTTTCGGCATGAAAAGGGACGCATTTACTTCAGTAACTGCTTCTAAGGTTATATACCGTTTTAAATGAAGATCCGTGACCGTGGAACGAAAAGGGCTACTGAAAAAAAAGGGTAGTCGTTTAGTTAGTTTGAGTCAGACAGTCCCTTTAGTTATGTTTCAGGAAGGGCTAGAGGACTCAATTGAGGATTTTCAAAAAAAAGAGAAGCGTTGAGAATGTTTTTTTTTTGGTCTCATTCTATTATTTGAGAGTTAATCCGATGACTTACAAACTCAACACTACAATAAATTCAAACAACACAACTCAACAGTACAATTCAAAATATCTTGATAAACACTACAATTCAAACAACACAACTCAACAGTACAATTCAAAATATCTCGAGTAACCCATAGAACCAAAAATGCACTGGGCAAGCATGGTGGATTACAGCCCGCCCTTCTTGCAGAGATGAACTAAGTATACCAGCAGTGGGAACATTAAAATAGGCCGATGATAATGCTTCCAAAAGAAGTATTTTATTTTACTTTTTTATTCGAAGATAGCGCGCTCATTTTCACAGAGATGGCCCTGCGACCTGTGTCCCAGTAGTGGGATCATTTATAGGCTGATGATGATGATTGATTAATAACGCTGGCGGTGAACATATAGTTCTATGCTTCAAGCGCGCATTTAAGGTGTGCGTCCACAGGTCGACCATCGCACGTATCGTACGTAACGTATTTTAGTTTTCCTTGAATGAAAACTCATACAACTGCGTCCACTGATCGGCATCGTACGGACGGCTCATCGGCAATGCCTTAATGCGATGCGTACCAATGACGTCATACGGAATGCCGATCAGTGGAAGCGATGAAGGTGGCATTGGCAATCCAATTGCTGATATAACTCGCCTCGGCAAACCGATCGCTGCCGTCACAGAAATCCGTTTGATGAGATGCGTCCGATACGTACGATGCGGACCTGTGGACGCTTACCATTACAAAATGTGCTCAGTGCTCATGCTGCCAGGGGCCGTATGAAAGGGATCTAATTCCAAACAAGTTGGTCCTTGATTGAACAGGGTACCTTCACGTGAAGTACGAGGGTAGATCTGAGTGGATCCGAGTCTCCGATATAATGTCAACAATCGGTGCCGTGTTTTGTTCTTCCTTATTGTTCCGTAATCTTGAGAAATATGAGTGAAAGGTAGTGAAAGGGATTTAGATCTAAGTTACTGAATTTATTTTTTGACAAAAGCTTTTATTTTTGCCTTTTTTCGAAAGGCGCTTTGAACCATTTGGGGTAAAAACTACAGAAACGAAATGTTTCTGATCCTGTGTTCATTTGGTGTGCCTTACGTTCAGCATGTGCACCACGAGCTCTTAATGCGATTCAGTTTAGGCTGTTGGAAAGAGATGGCGCTAGACGACTTGTATAGCTCTGTCTCTTTCCCACAGCCTAAATTGGATCGCGTTAAGAGCTCGTGGTAAGGCCCCAGTTCACACCGAGACAACGAGGAATAAAGATTCTGAGTCGCTATTACAATGCAGCGCTGCGTCGCGCTTGTTTGTGAAAGGTGCATCTTTTCGTGTAGTAAATTTTGAGTTAAATTTAATTCTCTATTGAAATGTGCTCGCAGCGTCACGTTTCGGTCTGAGCTGACCCTTAAACCTGTATCATTCTGTTGTTGTATGCTTAATTCTTTGTTTAGAAAGGGCTTTGTGTCTTTTGTACCAGTTCCTTATCCGGCGTACACGAATGAAACACTGATAAATCGATAGATCACATCAATACAAACGTAAAATGTCAAAACTTCGTAAACCGTCATGTTTCCGAGTTATAAGCTGTCAAAAATGTACAATAAATTAGCGACATTTTTTTTTAAAATGTTTTGATGTTTATTTATCAAAAAGGTTATTTTTCCACAATAAAAGTAATTAAATATTAATCCCTAATGAGTTCCTAATGAGTCCTCCCGGGGTGGGAGGACTCATTTGATGATTCTACCACGCTATAAATAAAATACGGACGGACTTAACAGATTTTAAATATATTAACGCAGTAAACTAACTTAATGTTAGTTTTTCAACTGCGCTGGCAGTTGGAAGATCTATTTATTTTAATTAAATGGAGCGACGGAACAGAGTGCAGTTTAACGCAAACGATGAAAGTTGAATTAAATGCTGGCCACCTGGAGAGTGACAAGTTTTTCTTATGTTGTAGACAAATGTTGTTTATGTAGAAATTCTAAATTGACTATATTTTTTAGGTGACGTGTGTTTAGGAACAATGGAATATGTAATGAAATACAATGTATGTGTACAATGGAATATATTGGAGCAGTGGTGTAGTAGTAGGTGGTGTGTTCGAAACGGCCAGGCGCATTACTTTGTGTAATTTATTTCATCACCACTGCTCTCAAAATGGTGAAGGAAAACATCGTGAGGAAACCGTCATGACCTAGAACCAAAACATTCAAAGACATGTGACATCTACCAACCCGCATGGGGGATTATGGCCCACTCCCTCTCACAGAGAGGAAGCCTGTGTCCCAGCAGTGGGAACATTATAGGCTGATGATGATGATATAAAATATGTGTTTAGTTTTAAATGACGCAAATATTTTTACCATACGGGAATCGAGCCTGCGACACGCAATACAACAACCGATCGCTCAGCCATTGTGACAACCGCGCCGATAGACAATTATGACCTTCAAGTTTTCGGTCATTGACTTATCATTGGATCACAACTTACACAGGTAATAGGTACTCATGTTATGTTACACGAGGCAAAATAATCTTACCAATATTATAATTGCGAAAGTATAATTATTACATGGGTATGTTTGTTAATCTTTCACGCAAAAATTACTGAACAGATTCGAATAAATTTTGGTACAAAGATAGTTTAGAAGCTGGATTAACACACACATTTGGATTAAAAATAAATAAAATAAAATAGGGGCATGGCAGTACACCAGCCAAGTACAGCATATAGCACGCCCATATACCACCCTTTACACAGTACTTTTTCATATTTTATGCCGATTATATTCATCATCATCATCAGCCTATATTGTTCCCACTGCTGGGGCACAGGCCTCCTCTCTTCAAGTGAGAGGGAGTGGGCCATAATCCACCACGCGGTCCCAGTGCGGGTTAGCAGATGTCACATGTCTTCGAATTTTCGGTTCTATGACATGCCGGTTTCCTCACGATGTTTTCCTCCACCGTTTTGAGAGCAGTGGTGATGAAATAAATTACACAAAGTAATGCGCCTGTCGAGGTTCGAACCCACGACCTACAACTCGTAAGTCGGGACGGATAGCACTGGGCCACCACTGCTCATAACCGATTATATTCCCGTGTGATAATTTTCGAGCTGTATCAAGCGAAGCCGCTGTCAAGAGGTAGTATTCAATCATTCAAACTTTCCCAATCTCAAACTTATAATTACAATATTCAAGAGAAGTGCTGACATAATATTAATCAAAATAATTAACTCTACATGTTTATGTTTGAAAAAGTGATGAGTCAAAATTTCTTGCTGCTAACTCGAGCCAAGTAATTTTAACGATGGCTTTGCTTAAGTTAACTCGAGCTTTTTACCTTGGAAAGTTTAGTGATTAAAATTCAAAGGTTCGTCAATATTATTTATTATTCGTTATTGACAAAAACACGTTCAATAAATCAAATTATTTCTGTTTAGAGAACTACCATTATTACGCATTGAGTAAATTAGTCCTTTTTAAGCAGCTTTTTATTTGTTTACAAGTTGCAAATTGTATCTGTCAATATTTTCTCAATTCAAGCCACTTGTAGACCATTGTGACGTCATACTTGTATGCTAAACTTGCCTAATGGAAACGCGCCTTAATTATAATAAGCTAGTTAGGTACAGGCACTTTTGAAATGTGAAAAAAAAAATTTCTGCAGTTTCCAAATAATATGTACTTAACTCAATTTGGTTCAAAACTCAAGTTATTGCACTTTTCGTAAGGACGGCAGAGATGCTCTTTCTAAAGCGCGTTCAACTGCCATTCTTCACGTGGCTTACCTTTTCTTGATTACTGGAAAAACGATTAATTATATTTGTCGGTGCGCCTCATTGCTTTATATTCTTAACGAACTCCGAGCTCTGGTGAGGTAGCCATTAGCTAGAACGTCAGTTTTTGACAGTGAAATAAGTTGCATAGGGCCACAGAGTACTTTTATTATGCACAGGGTACACTGCCATGTACTCGGCGGACGTTATTTCCAAAAGTGAAATTACAAGTGAAATCCTATTATAGTGATGACCAAGCATTCAATATCCCTCACCCACGCCCCGTACGCAGATTACATCCCTCTCCTGACTACATTTGCACGAAGAGTCCCAACCAGAGCACCTGATATTAGTCGAAAGACTTTATATTAAAAGAAAAATTTAACGTCTACATCAACGTCACCGTAAGTCTAGAATGGAATGAAGAATTCGACACTGTGAGCATAACTGCGATTGCTCAGTTGGAATGAGCTTTTGATTCACTGAATCGAACGGTCACAGTTTCAAATCCAGCTCATAATTAATAACATTGTGCGAATGCTTCAGACAGAATTCAAATAATTTCATGCCCAGTCACAGTCCACGGTTGTTTAGCAAAACGTCAGAAACTTCCAATTGCTTGCAACATGACAAGTATGCATGCAACAAGACAAACATGAAAACGACTAGTCTGCAACTTGTCTGTAACTTAGAGCAAAACTATTGTAGCCAGTAGATTGATAGACAGAAGGTTCACCAGACAGATTTGTGGAAAAAAACTCACGTTTTTATATTTCCTAAAAATATATAGGAAATTTAAAAACGCGAGTATACATTATTTAGGGGATATATTTACATGACGTGTATAGATCTTGGGTGTAACTTGCAAAGATACGCCCCCACGTTTTGAGTGGCCCCTCTTTCAGCCCCGTAGGGTTATTTTTAGTAAATATAAACACGTGGGTTTTTAGATTTTTTTTAAACCTATTATTTTATTTTATTATTTTTTCGTATCCCATTCAGCAAACCCTTTCGTTTAATACCCATATCATGGGGGTGCATTTCAAATAGTCAATCCGCCATCTTGGATGTCCGTCATGTTGGATTTAAGACAAGACATGTAACTATTTTTTTCATATTCCTGACAGCAAAACCTTTCATTTGATACCCATATCAATGAGGTGCGTTTCAAGTAGCCTGTCCGCCATCTTGGACATCCGCCATATTGGATTTAAGTCACGTGACCATTTTTTTTTCATATTTTTGACAGCAAACCCTTTCCTTTTCCCCAGTTTTTTTTTAATAAACTGCAAAAGAAATCACTTTGTTGGAACGGATTTACTGTTATTCAACTTTTTGTTGACAGTCTACATAATTTTAATAAAGTGTGCAAATGTGCAGTTTGATTGTAATTAAAAGCAAAGGAGAAATAAGCACAAGATTTGGAATAATTGAAAAAAAACTGTTATTTAGCAAAACTTGGAGGCTTTATGTTAAGGTACTCGTATTATTATGTTTACAGTCTTTAGTACAAAAATTTAAACATCTATTCTGTTAAACACTTATCTAAAAAAAGTGTGACTGCGAAACGGACCTTATTTCAACGTCATAATCTGACATTTTTTTAGACAGGTGTTCAACAGACGTTTAAAAGTTTTTGTGGTACCACGGTTAAAGTTTTATGTTATTCAGTGATTTAGGGTTTCACATTTATTTTGGGTCTTCAATTCAAGAGTGAGTAGGTTACTTCTAGACAAGCGTGCTTCACCGTCGACCACATCATCGCTTACATAGGCGAGATCATCATCATCATCATCATGTTCCCACTGCTGGGACACAGGCCTCCTCTTTGTGGGAGGGAGTGGGGCATAAGCCACCACGCGGGCCCAGTGCGGCTTGGTAGATGACACATGTCTTCGTTTTTGATTATAGGACATGGCGGTTTCTACACGATATTTTCCTTTACCGTTTTGAGAGCAGTGGTGATGAAATAAATTACACAAAGTAATGCGCCTGGCGGGTTTTCGAACCGACGACCTATAACTCGTAAGTCGGGACCCATACCACTGGGCCACCACTGCTCTCATAGGCGAGATAGTGGTCAAACTAAGGCATCGTTAAAAAAAAACACACACCTGAAGAATTAACTGTGCTTAATTTTATCAATAGCAACTTATTTTACATTTAATCTGCGTCTGAAAAATCAATAACTACTGAACTTTTTAACCCTCCAAAGTCAGAGGTAGCGCACATAATACGTTAACATAACAAAGAGGTTCGTAATAGTAGGTAAGGAAGGAGTGAGCAACATTTTGGGACGCATGGCTTTACGATCGACAAAATGCTCGCCTCAATGGAGACGCGGGCTCAATGGCTTGAGAAATTACGACTTGGATGTAAGAAGGTTATAGAGTTGGTATGATTTTAGTTATTTTTTTTGCAGATTTTAAAGCTATTTGACGATATCATGTCATCTTACTTTTTACTTAGGTACGTACAGAAGTGTCACTTCCCAAAAACAAACAAATGTAAAATCTTTGCTGGAGAGAATAAAGTAACGCCCTTTCGCACGCGCTCCGTACATAATAGGAGCGCATACGAAAGTGCGGCGGGCGGGTGGCAGACGACTGTGAAACCCGTCCAAGGTGCGTTGCGTGTGCTTGCAGTTTCATACTAGAAGTACATGCGGGGCACCGTGGACGGGGCTACACCGCGGAGTGCACCAGGCCTGCCTAAAGTAAAGTGAAGTCACACTGAAGGAACTGGAAGTCCTGCCAGACGGAACACAAAAGCTGTTCGGTGCCGGACTCCGACAGGATGGTGGTTGCGAGCCAGGCAGCCTGGTGAAGCTTACCACCGCCATTGGAATCGCTCAGCCGTCACCGCAGCTTACAGGGTAGCTTGTGGTGCTGTTACCCGCTATATAGAAGGTTTATCCTCACGCCTAAGCTGGGCAGCATTTACTAGTACATAATCATTTGTAAGACGTCCTATTTGATTTAAATACATTCACCCTAAAAAAGACGCCTTATCACGAGCTCTTAACGCAATCCAGTTTAGGCTGTGGGAAAGAGACAGAGCTATACAAGTCGCTTAGCGCCATCTCTTTCCCACAGCTTAAAGACTCACGCTTTACGAGTTCATAATAGGCTAACAGAAATGCATTAGAATTCTACTCAAGACTTTCTTCGTAGCTCTCCGCCCAAGATAGAATTAGCATCATTATAATACACACCTATGTACGGTCAGCCAAGAAAGTGGTGTACCAGTTTTGATTTAGTTTCCCAGTCATCGAAAATTACAACAAGGTTCGTTATAAAAAGATTACTGAAAGAGACAACATTATCATGACGTAAACCTATGTATTTAGTATTCATACGTCATATGTCACATATAAGTACATGACATTTTAACCTTTAGTATAAATGAAAAGGACATTAGTTTCTACAAAGCAATTGAAATGTTTCCAAACAAAAGTAATAAAAACTATTTAAATAGACAACCGAATTCCATTTGAAAAAGAAAACTGACAATTGACATTTTGTCAAATATATGCAAAAAATCGATATATTTTCCGTGTTATTTTTCAATCAACTGCATATAAAATCATCTCAATGCCTGCCAACTTGACCATTGCCGAAAGAGCACAAATAATTGCCCAATTTAATGAGGGAAGCAGTATCAGTGCGATATCCCGGAATTTGAATATATCGAGGCGTTCTGTCCGCTTTTGGATTCGTCGTGAAGGAGAGGAGGGAAGTTTGTTGGATCACAGAAGAAGTGGTCGCCGGCCTGCACTCTCCAATAACGATAGAGAATTCATGAGACGGGAATATGAAATCAATGGTTTTAAGCCCACAAAACATTTTGCGGAGATGTTCGATGTGAGTGCCCAAACAATAAGGAATCATCTACATTACATGGGGTTGCACCACAGGCATTACGCCAAGAAAATATATTTGACGGATGCTCACAGACTTGCTCGTCTGAACTTCGCCACAGAGCACTTAGAGTTTGATTGGTCTAATACAGTGTTTTGTGATGAAAAAACGTTTAAATCCAGTCAGCATGGACGTCTTCACCTTTGGCGATATAATTCAACACGGTATAAAGATGATCATGTAATTCCAAATAGAGAATCAGGTCGAATTTCCGTAAATATTTGGGGCTGGATGAGTGCGGATGGTGTAGGAGAATTGTGTTCTCTACCTCCTCGAGCGACGGCTGTAAATTATATCGACGTGCTTCAGAATGCAATGCTACCGACAGTCCGTAATATTTACCCGGAGAACGAAGTGCCACAATTTGATTTTGTTCAAGATAATTGTTCAATTCATAATGCGAGGATCGTAAGAGCCTGGTTTCGTTCACACACTGACGTAAGGGTAATTCAGTGGCCCTCAAGATCGCCGGACCTCAACCCGATAGAAAATCTTTGGGGCCTTATGGTCCAACGATGGTCGCATCAAAATGAAAGAACCAAACAAGCTCTTATTAGTCACTGTAATTATATTTGGGAGGAAATGCGGGGAACCGATATTTGCTCACGGCTTGTTGGTTCAATGAGGTCTCGTCTTTTAGAGGTTATAGAGGCCAACGGCGGTTACACCCGTTTCTAATTTTTAAAAATTTTCAATATCTTCTAAATATTACTATATATGCTATGTTTTTGTTTGTTATAAGTATTTTAAAATTGATTGTAGAAATTTAATAAACGGATAAATCTATTTTTAGCTTGTTTTTTATTGATATTGTAATTACAAGTTTACAGAAATTGTAGGTTTGTGGATTTGCCTTGTGCCTTTACAATTTTATGTAACTTGTTGATTACAATTCTGAATTTGTAGATACAATTTTGTCATCAAAATCTACAGCCCCCCGCCGTTGATTTTACGATGTCATTGGTTCCATCAAGTTCAAACTAAGAACAGCTGTCACGTTACAAACAGTAATAATCGTTATCAATAATCAGATAAAGACAGCAATAGAAGTTGTCAGATCGATCTGCAAGCGAAACTAATCTTTATCACCTATGAATCTGCAAGCGATATTCAACCTTAGGGTGGTACACCACTTTCTTGGCCGACTGTACGTTATACGTATGTTAGGCTGTGCCCTAATGATATCCACATTGTGAAGTGTCTGCGGGCGGTCGTTGGATAACATCATATTCTTAGGTACCTAAATGGGGACGAGGATTTTACAAATAGATAAAGACCGACTTCTTAAGTCAAATGTAACTTTTTTATTTAGTGTTGCCGCTCGCTTTTACTTTTACTTTTGCTCGATTGTAAGCGAAAATTTGGTCGACGGTGAAGCACGCTCGCGAAGAAGTAGCCTATTCACTCTTAATTTAAAAAAAAAAAACTAGAGATTGTAAGTTATTAGGGAATAGACAAGGAATTTCGCTTTTTTCGCCGGGAGGGGAGGAGAGGACGTTGTCCTCTCCCTCACGCAGCCCGCCTCTTCCTTCGCGAGCATGACTGCTTTACAGAAGGAGGCGACCTCTTCCCACTCCGTCTCGTCCCGCAGCACGGCCGCGGCCAGTGCCGGCCAGTGCCTCCGTATATTGCCGCCGCGAGGACACGTCGGTGCTCTGCCTAAGCGGGGCAGTCTTGCACCGTATGCTCTACTGTGTCCTCCGGGCTATCATCGTAGTGGTGACACCCAGGCGTTTCCTCCTTTCTCTTCAGACACAGGAAGAAATAGAATTCGATGCTAATGTCACTGTCGAAGCTGTGTTTCTTATTAGCAAGTTTGATGAGAAAAAATGTCAGTTGATACACATAATTATGCGATTACTGTAATGGCTGATACTAACCGACGTTACGAGGCGTGTATCGTGTTATACATCAACTGTTAGTAAAGCCTGTTCGAGGAACAAAAACCGTCCATTACGGCCCGTGATAGCAGTCAGAAGCCACCTTTTGGTAAGATTCCCATCAACCGGCCGGACCCGGCAGCATTTTACAATGCGGTAAAGAACATTGAAATTTATCAACAGTTAATACAGTTCAATTTGCATGCAACTTACGGGACACGTCGCTACTTCTCGCGGAATGCCGACGGAGATAATTTTGCAAACAAATATGAACTGTATTTACTGTTGATAGATTTCAATGTTCTTTACCGCATTGTAAAATGCCGCCGGGTCCGGCCGGTTGGTGTGAATCGTACCTTAGGCTCACTCATTTTACCGTACTTATCTCTTTCATGGAAAACCTTTTAGAACCGCTTTACTTTGGAAAATATTGTTCTAATGAAATTGAGCATTTTACTAATTTTAACAGAATTTTATAGTAATAAAAGGACGCTTATAAATAAAAACATTAAAGTCCGAACTATTAAAGTCGGTTTTTATTTGCTACAGCTTATATATGGCTCCTCGGAATCGTTCTTTTTTCATTATTTTATTGAGTCTAGACTGGTAATCTAATCTAGCTTTATTTTCATTGGAAATTGACTTTAATTTTTAGTGTGGTGCAGTTTACACTGAACTTCAAACTGTTTGTATTTTAAACTGTGTTCGTGGAAATAGTTAATTAAACTATGAGTGTTGTGTAATGATATTATACGCATATTGCTTGTTTTTATCTGTGTTTATTATTTGACATGCTTAGATAGAATAATGCAATATACCATACATGTTTGAATTTACAATAAAGTTACATTCACTTATGGTGTACCTAACAATTACATGGACAATGGGTTTCCTTATTTGCTTTAGAAAGTTGATGATACGATTTTTATTTTATCGAGCTGTGTCGATAATTCAGTTACTTATACAATGTTGTTTGTGTCGATGTTTTATTGGTGCGATGTAACATCTGTGCTAAAACTAGGGGTTGAATCTGGACAAAGAAAAGATTACCAATGTACTGAGTTCCACGTTCAACCCTCAAGGGTTGAATGTGGAAACGTTTAGGGGTCGAACGCGGAAGAGGGTAGAAAATCTTAGGGGTTGAACCATCGTTTTTAGCTTATTTATTTATTACCATAATTATAATATTATGTTGGCTGTCAGCGTTTGCATATATTTTGTGATGCAACTTGATAATATTTTTTTAGTTGTATGTCTTAAACTTTTTTTTATACGTGGTGAAATCACCATATTTGAGTCCTCCCACCCAGAGCAGGGAGGGAGGGACAGTCAGGCTCGTCCTGACTAAAATCCACGGTGTCCTTCAATAGCCTTTTACGTTCCAGGGTCACGGTAACGTGAAAAGTCCCGCGACCAATGTCTTGAACTTGAAGAAATATTCCACAGAACAAAAACAAAGGTCAGACTTATTAACACCTACGCTACTAAAATAAATTTCTAGTGGGCGGACTACAAACGAGTATTAAAACATCAGAGGTTTCTCTTATCCTCAATTCCTCTTAATCTCGGCGCCCAAGATAAACAAACGGTCATAATTACGACATTTCGAACTGTAGGTAAACGAGAAAAGAGTGGAAAAGCCAAATGAAATACGAGTCGCCCACTTCCTCTTGCAATTTGCCCACTTTCTGTAGCAAGACACCCACTTCGCTTTGCTTGTTGGTGCCACAGAGTAGATACATACAGAAGACTAAATCAACGTGCTGAATAAGATTCCCGCATGTACAATCTTACGACTCAATTACGGTGATTTGAATCTCGATTGTGGTCGCATAGGTATTTTAATAGAAATTTTAGAAGGAATTTGAAAAACTCGCTTTCTGATTTACAAAAATGGCAATAGAAAATTGTAATAAGGCATCTGCTCCAGATAATATGTTTATAGCAGAGAAGCTAATGCATTTACTGGCAAATTATTTTAAAACCTTTCGAATGTCTTTTTAATCGCTTATCTATCTAAATATGTAAAACTCAAAGGTGACTGACTGACATAGTGATCTATCAACGCACAGCCCAAACCACTGAACGGATCGTGCTCAAATTTGGCATGCAGGTAGATGTTATGACGTAGGGATCCGCTAAGAAAGGATTTTGATCAATTCTACCCCCCAGGGGAAAAAATAGGGGATGAAAGTTAAATGAAAGTTTGTTAATTTGACAAAAATACATTGATAAGTTCCAACATTCACGCAAACGAAGTCGCGGGCACAGCTAGTCTATAATTAAGTGTCACTAATATCAGAATTTCGCTCACTCTCGGTCTAGATACGCATATTACGTATTGTTTGCATGGTCGAGTGTCTTCACTCACTTGCTCGAGTGGCCCTGCACTCGCTCCATGTGATGTGTTTCTACATGTGCGTGCACTTTCGGGCGTTTTGCGGAGGCAGCCTTCTGTATCTAAATATTATTTACTCTGTGTTCCTGCCTTTTCTTTACAAACAAGATTCTCTTTGATATCGCTACTAGTCTATCAACTTTAATTAACGAAGTCTTATTTCAAGGAAATATACTCTGGTTTATTTAGTGATTTATGCGTTTAGTATTTATTAATTTGTTTGGTGTCATGATTGTGGGTTTATTTGATGTTTGTTTTAGAGTTTAATGAGAAAATATTAGTTTTCTGGTTGTAGAAAAAGGAAAATACATATTATAGCAGCGGATTTACACCCGTGTAACTACAAAATTATACCACGGGGACGTAACATACAGTGCGTATTAATCCAGGTAATAATCTGTCCGTGTACTTTCATCAAAACCTGTTCTGTAGTTATTGTGTAAAAGGAAGCCTAATATACAGGGTGAGAGGACTCATTTCATGATAATTACAAGGCTAAAAAAAAATATTATTTGTCCATTCTAACCAACTTAAGAATTAATATTGACAGTGTTTTCACACAACATTAGTTTGTCTTTAAAAAAAACACATAACGCATATTCCACATTATCATAGTTCAAAACTCAGATACGAACAAAAAAAACACCGAATTTTAAATAATTATCCCAATTTTAAAATACAAACATGAGAAAATACCAAGTTCTTGAAAACAGGGCTTATTTTTGAAGCACAATTTTTCGACCCAACAAACCTGGCAAACAATAGGCGAAATACCAACTTAAATATACAATCCTCCTCCACCTTATTTAGTACCTAACAAGGTATTTTATCCAGTGTTTTCAGTGATATTTTATTTTGTTAGGGAGATACAGGTAAGCATTGTTTGCGAAAGCATTGCCAGTGGCTTGTGTGAGCGCTCAATATCGAAGCTTTGAGTGAAATGTACGTGATTTTTCTTCACTTTTATTTATTCTGCGCGTATGTACATAATGTAGATGTGAAATTATTGAGGATTGATTTTGTTTGGATATTTTTTTTGGGTGGGATTCTAAAATAGACTTATAATAGTTTTTTTTACATAATGTTCATGTAGGGTAAAGGGAGATTATTTGGTGAGACAGGCAACTCAGTGATAGAGTCTCAAAAGTCTCTCAAAACGTTACCTATGCATGCTGTAATGCGAAATGAAAAAACTGTAAAATAACTTTTCTTTCGGAAGTCGACGGCCTTGTTTTTTATTTCATTGACTATGGCCACCGACTTCCGAAAGAAAAGTTATTTTACAAGCTGAAAGTTGCTTGAAGCGGTTTCACTAAATATGTCCATCAGTGTATTTTTAGGAGCAACGTAATGCATCAGCTTTGAATTTCAAATGCAGCCTTCAATGCTAATGTTGTGAACTATAGTGCCTCATAACCAAATTCTGATCATGGCTGAATTCGATTTATCCATCATCGGGAAAATTTTTGGTATCGAGCTTCGGTGGTTGTGGAACTTGTTTTTTTTTTTTTTGTTTGCAGGGCCAGGGCGGGAGGTTCTGTCACTTCTACTGACTAAAATCCACGGTGTCCTTCAAAAGCCCTTTCTGTTCCGGGGTCACGGTAAGGAATTAATCCCGCGATTATGCTGACGCTCTTTGAGGCGAGCGTGGGACACAACGCGCCGTCGACCCGGGCATGGTCTATGGTCGGGCAGCGAGTTAAGGGCAACTCGCTGCCCGTGGAACTCGTGGCCAAATAATTTTATTACAGGCGCAGATGTCGATTTTTCAGGTTTTTGGTTCTAAGACATGCCAGTTTCCTCACAATGTTTTCCTTCACCGTTTCGAGAGCAGTGGTGATGAAATAAATTACACAAAGTAATGCGTCTGGCGGGGTTCAAACCTACGACTTACAATTCGTTACAAACCGATACCACTCGGCCACCACTGCTCAAACAACTAACAAACAATAATGCACTAACAGAAAAAAAAACACTGTTTACAAAACCTACGTAATAAAAAACTTTAAAAAAAAGTACCGACTTCAAAAACAAATACAAAAAAGTTTAAAATAACCTTTCTTTCGGAAGTCGGTGGCTTTGATTTTTATTATTATTTCATTGACTATTGCCACCGACTTCCGAAAGAAAGGTTATTTTAAACTTTTTTGTATTTGTTTTTGAAGTCGGTACTTTTTTTTTTAAGTTTTTTATTTTACCCTTTTTAGTTTATTTATTAAATATTCAACCCAAATTCTTGTAAAATACAAAGTTTTCTAACATGATGTGCACTAATCTTGTAATTCGTCACAACGAAAAAAATCGATATCTCTAAAACTACTGAACCGATTTTGATGAAATTTGCAGTGTACCCTAAGTTGAACAATACCTAGTACAACAAAAAAAGAATTACTTGAATCGGACTTGTAGTTTCGGAGATATGCGTGCACAAACATAAAAACATACATACATAATATACACTTATGAAATTTGGTATATTTGTTCAGACGCTGATATAGACTAACATATACGAAAACTGGGCAGTTCTGATAATATTACATATATACGGGTCGAATTGATAACCTCCTTTTTTTTTGAAGTCGGTAATAAAAAAAGAAACATCATTACTCTTCTTTTTCAGATTGCATCGTCGGCGTTTCCATTGTAATATCCTATTGAGGAATCTCACTTCCTTGATTGTATGAGCATTTTGCTCGCTATTGTCGACTATTATACCGGTTTAGATGGTTGTTGAGGGTATTACGAGACTTGTAAAAGTTAACAGTATTATATTTTTACTAGCAACAATGCGGTTTCATCCTCTTTTTTTTATTTTTATTAACATATATTGTCCCACTGCTGGGCAAGCTTGGCTTACTGTTAGAAGGTCTAAAGTCTGACAACCAGTCTTACCATGATGTATCGTATTACCCAGTTACTGGGTTGTGGAGGTCCGACAGGCAGTCGCTCCATGTAAAATACTGATATCCAGCTGAATCTGGTTGGACTGGAAGCCGACCCCAATATAGTTGGAAAAAGGCTAGTCAGATGATGATGTCCCTGCTGGGCAAAGATCCCCCCCATAACTTTCCACTCTTGCCTTTGCGCGGCTTTCTCCGGCCCGCTTTCATCCTCTCAGCATCAATCCTAGCGTAATGTTACGAGTATATAGCCTTCCTCAATTAATGGACTATCCAAAACGAAAATATATAGTTCAAACCAAAATTTCCTGACATTAGCACGTGCAATCAAACAAAAAAAAAAACTCTTTAACTTTATAATTTTAGCTGTAGCTTTCAATAATATTGAAAAAATTATTAAGGCTGCGAATTATTTGTTACTTTTTTATTTATTAAATTTTAATATTATTTGTGAAGTTTATTATCATTTCTCATCAACAGGCTTTCCAAGGGAAATAACCCTGAATTATGATTACAAAGTAACCCTCATCCACCAAATAAGCAAAAAAGTTTCACTTACCCTAATAAATAAACATGTTATCAGCACTTTACCTAAATAAAAGGCAGCAATATTATTCATCTAATCCTAACTCACAAGTTTACGAAGCGGAACTGGAAATATAATCAAATAGTGGATGAATTTCTCAAGGAATGGCGCGAACTAGACCACAGTGATTAGGATAACGCAGTAAATCAACTGAGCACCTATTGTTGAATCAAATGCGAGAGATACGTATTTTTTTGATGTGGTGTAAGATTTATCCAATAACTCCCGCTCTGAGTCGAACGGAATAGAGTGACATTTTTTTTTATGTGGTGAAATCATCAAATGAGTTCTCCCGCCCAGGGCAGGGCGGGAGGGACTGTCAGATTTGTACATGCCTACCTAAGTTCGAAATTTTCAATGCACGACTCGATATTCCAAAGTCACTAACACGCACCTCTTTTTCTTACACGCGAGTAAATCCCAACATTTGTTCCAAATTGAAATACTGTAGGCAACGATCTCCGGCCACCGTAGACGCGGGCATGCGGCGAGTAATGGGCGAGTCGCTGTCCGACCATGAACCTTGGCCGGGTAGATGGCGCGTTGTGTTCCACGCGCGTCTCAAAGAGCGTCAGCATGATGACAGGCCCCCCTCTAGAGGGCCAAAGCTTGCCAGTGTCGCGGGACATAACTCAGTACCGATCCCGGAACATATAGAGCTATTGAAAGACACTGTGGATTTAAGTCAGTAGAAGTCTGACAGTCCAGACTCATTTGATGATTTTACGACGATAAAAAAAAGTTGAAATACTGTCACCAATAAAACCGTATACTATGTCTCTAGTACACACGGCTACACATCAAGCTATACAAAACCAGTATAAGTTGATCGTTGTATGCGCGGAATGATCACGCAAAGCGAGACCACGATAAACTGCTTTTGTATAGCTTGATCTGTAGCCGTGTGTACAATATCTTAGTAAATTCAAAGAGAAGTCAGTAACATTAAGATCAGTGGATCGTTTCGGGTCCATATTTCTGTATCCCTTAGTGTTGCCGGCGGATGTTCTTGAACGGAAATGAGAGCTTGAGGCGTCCAGACATGGACTTAAGTCTGGGGGGAGTAGGGTGGCCATATTAGTGGACTAATCATTTTCTGTTACATGTTGGACGTTTCTAATGCGATAAAATGATTGTTACAGTTGTAATCCTAACTAGTTATCATCATCATCAGCCTATTAATGTTCCCACTGCTGGGACACAGGCCTCCTCTCTGTAAGAGGGAGTGGGCCATAATCCACCACGTGGGCCCAGTGCGGATTGGTGGATGTCACATGTCTTCGAATTTTTGAATCTAGGACATGCCGGTTTCCTCACGATGTTTTCCTTCACCGTTTCGGGAGCAGTGGTGATGAAATAAATAACACAAAGTAATGCGCCTGCCTGGATTCGAACCCACGACCTACAAGTCGTAAGTCGGGGCCGATACCACTGGACCAACACTACTCTCTAACTAGTTATGATAAATGCGAATATAAGTTTGTTTCTTTTTCATGCCAGAACCGATCATCCTGAAGTTTTGCACAGGTATACGTTTTCAGGTGAACAGGACACGACGACGGGCATATCTGAGGGTATCTGTAACATAAATTGTCAACTTCTAAAATTAAAGCATGACATAGTAGGTATTTAAATAAGAGGCAGTTTTTGATCACCCGTCAAGTAAATTATTGATTTTATTGCACGTTTGAACATTTTTACTTTATATCTTCATTGTACTAGTACTTATAACAAGCACTAAATACTTTCAGCGTACAAACACTTAGTAAACAACCCTAAAATAGTTCATTCGTAGAATGAAAACGGTCTCAAATTAAATTATTTCGGTGCATTGCTACGAGCGTAGCACTCGTAGCCGTGCGTAGCAAATTCGTAGACACGCGTAGCAAAAGCGTAGCACCATTTTTGTATTTTGTTAAGAGGTAGCATTTATGTACCGGCTATAAAAATGCAAATCAGGGGCAGTCTTAGCTTGGGTGCAACCCGGGCAACGCTCCCTCAGGCTACCTGTTACCTGAGCGGTCTCACTAGGGTCGCCTGGGCACCGACCAAATACTTCTTACTGAGTTCCATCGATGCGCTGGAGTTCCGATTCCGTCTGGGTGAGATCACTCAATCTTAGACCTCATATTTGCATCTGGAATACACTGAGACCGAGAGCAAACTCATTTTAAAAAGTCTTCCAAACTTTTCTTGTCTGATCAAATTGTTGTGATGGCGTCTCTTACAAAATACACATGCCATGATGAAATCCTTAGTAAGGCTAGTTTCAGATTTGTAGCGAGTCATTTTTGTCGTATGGAGCCCTAGCTCACATTAACTAACACCAAACCTACGACAAACGTCATAAAGGTAGTTATGCTGCCACAGCGACAATAACGCGCTCTAAGAAGCCGACATTAGTTCTTCTAAAGGTCGACGAGCATTCTTTATGGCTGGTACCTGTGCTTATTATGACTTTAGCGCACGTTTAAGTTGAATGTCCTGTGAGGTTAAGTAGAAGAAGTAGAAGTTTTGCAATTGCAATTGGTAGATTTATAGCTCGATAGTCTCTAGAGTATAGAGAGAAAGCGCTCAGGATTACTGAACGATTTTTCAAATCGAAAATACACGATTTACAAAAAATTATGAGAGATAGGTTCTTTTGGGATTCGTTTAATTTGGTTTAACTCATTCAAATTTTTATTCCAAGATAAACTTAAAAAGTAGACATAAACTGAAAAAGTCACATGTGCACTTCATCATCATCATCATCATCAACTTATAATGTACCCACTGCTGGAACACAGGCCTCCTCTCTGTGAGAGGGCCATAATCCACCGCGTGGGCCCAGTGCGGGTTGGTCGATGTCACATGTCTTCGAATTTTTGGTTCTAGGACATGTCGGTTTCCTCACGATGTATCCCGTCACCGTTTTGAGAGTAGTGGTGATGAAAATTTGTGCACATGCCCGGGTTTAAACTTAGAACCACGTGCATGAAATTGCGACCTGTTTATTTATTGTAAGTAATAAAATTAGGCGAATAATTTTCAGGATGGATAGACGTTTATTACTGGCCTTGTTTTGTTCTGTCTCCTGCTTGCATGGAGGGAAGTGGAAACATATTTTTCCTACTCCTCCACTATTCTTTTCTGATTAATTTCGTTGCAGGATCCAAGACAGGTGAATTTATTCTCCGGGATACGTCGAGCTTCATTGTCTCGGCGCTTTTCTGGTGGTTGCCATTGTTGATTCTGGCTCTCAGGAGTTGAATGTTTTCGGAATAGTGTGGTGGGTCTGTCCCAATAAAAAAAAGACGTTTATTACTGTTTCACAGATTTGGATGAATTGTGGTACAACAAATATTATAACCTGGATTAACACAAAGGTTACTTTTATCTCGGAATGTTGTTTCCATACAATAATATTCGAGTTACACGCGGTCGAAGCCGCTGAAAACAACTAGTTTTATATTACAGGAGAGTCTCTCCTTTTTCGTCATCATATCCACCATACAACGACGGTATTAATATCCTTACTACACTCTACCCGGGATTACTTATGATTTATTATTGTTTTTGCGATACATACCGATGTGTAGCCGGAATAAGGAAGGTTTTCATACAAAATATGGCAATATCCTCGGATTACCGACCATTTGGGGGTCTGATATTGAATAGAAAAGAAAAAGTCATTGTAGGTGTTTCTCAGGTAGAAATGTTTTTGTGTTATGGTAATTCTTGTTTATTTCAGAAGTGGGATTTTATACATAGGTTAATGGTGTGAGAAAAAACATGTTTAATAAATGCTAGGAAACAGTTTTTCTTCTCGTTTTTGTGAACCTTTTTCAATTTTCATTGTTTATTTTATTTTCAAAGATTTTGCCTCACTCCAAGAATAGCTGCTGTAAACTCACATAAACTAACAACCAGACCAACAACTACCAAGATCATACAAATATTTGTTTCGTGCGGTAACCTAACCTGCAACACGCAGTGCAGCAGTCGTTTACTTAACCATTGCACCAACTAGGAAATTATAAGCTTCATAAGGCATCGTCGACGCCACTAAGTAGATCAACGATATTACATAATTTGTACTAATCCCAATGACTTACCTTCAAGTTTCAAAAACATAATATTCTAATTTAAGAAAATGACCTTGAACTTGACAATGACCTCGATCTAGAAAATGACCTTGTAAATTAAACCAACCTACAAAATTACTTATACGGAAATAGTAATAATAGAAAACCCTGTCTGCTTCAATCTCCTTGAATATTGACCTTGAACTACGGGACATACAAAATTGATGAGTTTTACAATTGATTTGTTTGATGACTATTTCTTGGAAAGACAATAGCTGTTCAATTTTCATAGGTAAGTAGACAGCTAGCCTGCAATTCAGGCTAAGTATGAATAAGAAAACATTCTAGGACTTTTAGCCGATTAAATTGAAGTAGGAGGTTCAAAATTTGACCAGGTGGCCTACCACTCTTAACGCGATCCAGTCTAGGCTGTGGGAAAGAGATGGCGCTAGACGACTTGTATAGCTCTGTCTCTTTCCCACAGCTTAAACTGGGTTGCGTTAAGAGCTCGTGGTAAGTATGCGGTATTTTCACAAGTTTTTGAAGATATTTGTCTGGTATTTATTGTTTATCAGCATAACTTTTGCCTAAAACTGTTGTTTTTGATTTTAGTGCAATATTCTAGGGTTCTGTACCCAAAGAGACTCTTTTACTCAGACTCCGCTATACTTCTGTCACCAGGCTTTATCTCATAAACCATGATAGTTAGACAGTTGAAATTTTCAAAAATATATTTTGATTGCCGCTATCTTTTATTTATAGCTTTTTTATATACCTAGCTCTAATATCTGACAACCAGTCTTACCATGGGGTATAGTATTACCCAGTTACTGGGTTGTGGAGGTCCGATAGGCAGTCGCTCCATGTTAAATCTAATATCTTTAAACGAGTGATTCTTGTATATTTATTTATATACTAGTGTTTGCCCGCGGCTTCGCTTGCGTTAATTTAGAATTTGAGAAACAATACGAGCGCCATCTGGAATATGAACGTATACTTATTTGTTTTTCTCGGCAACAGCTCTCTTCTATTTTAGGGGATGAAAGGTACCCTATATTCTGTGTCTATACTCCTGACAACGAATATACGCAAAATTTTGGGATCGATAAAGTAGGTAGTTTGCGTGAAAAGGTAAAAAACAAACATACTTGCATAGTTTGCACAGGAAACGTCCTTGTTTCAGCGACATTAATTTCAAAGATCCGTGTTTATCCTATCATTTTTGGTCGTTTTACACTGCAATTTGTGTATATTATCGAAACAATAAATTGTGTTTATAATAATATCCAACTTACCTACCTACAATTTAAATACTACTGAAGAAGAGAACTACTGAACAATATTAACTCTCACACGATACATAAAATCCACAAAAAGTGAAAAAGAATAATGCAAGATTTGATCCTGAGACCCATTGCACGAAAGTCAAGCAGGTCACCACCCAGACTGGCTGGTCCGCTGACAGTAGTTTTCAAAAAGCGATTCTTATACAAATGTCAAAACTGACTGAAAATCAACATATTATAACATTGCTAATCCCCCAAGGGGAATAGCGTAATCATACATATCCTATTAATTGAAGAGCAGTTTAAGAAATATTTGAGGAAAAAATGAATAAATAATGTCCAGTGGTTTAGCTTCCAACTCTCAACAAACATAAAAAAACAACATAATTCAAATTTGCTTATCTCCTAGGGAAAATAGCGTAATAATACACAGCCTATTAACAGAAGCATAATATTATTAGGAATATTTGAGGAAAATTTGATCGACAACTTAACAGTAGTTTCGGAGATAGATCAAACCAAAAAAACATAAAAAAATTCGAAAAACAATAAAAGTTGATCTGGCATCAGAATCGATCCCTTATCTCGAAAAATATAAAAATACAAAAAGAAAAAAATATTCAATGTGCAGGAATGACAACTCTACGATTTTATTATATGTAAAGATTGTATGTAAAGATAAAGAAGATAAAGATAATCAGGATCTCGGAAACGGCTCCAAGGATTTTCATGAAAGTTACAGATTAGGGGTTTTTCGGTTCAAGGAATCGATTTATCAAGGTCCCAGGTTCGAGAAAAGCTCGGCTCCCAAGATATAGACATTTTAAAAACCGAGTGAAGCTCGGTCAATCAGATATTACTGATATTCAGCTGCGTCTTGTTGAACTGGAAGCCAATCCCAATACAGTCGGGAAAAGGCTAGGCAGATGATTACCATTTATTTTTATTTTTAAAATTTGACGTGCAAAAATCATTTTAAAGTTTCAACGACCAAAATAAAAACAAAAGGCAAGCCGTATTCACACTTACTGTTTCTATAAATAAGATCTAGAATAGTGTTCAATGATTCTGAAAGCCTGACAATACGTGATGCCGTCTCATGGCTCTAGTATCTATTGTTAGAAGATGTAGCTTGCAGAAGAGTAAAGTGGTGTAAGTTGATATTTGGGATTACTGATTTTAAAACTTAACGCGCGACTTCTTTCAGGTTTGGACTCTCCCGCCTTGGGTGGAGCAGAAGGGAATATTACCAACTAAAATGCACCATGTTTCTTTGATTGCCTTTTGCATTCCCGGGCTCGGATATCCTACTACACTCCCGCAACCCCGGCAAACGTTTGGCTCTACGAGTGCTGCAGACCGCTCTTGCAGCAAGATAACACATTGTCGTCGACATGGGCATGGTTCTTGATCGTACGGCTAGCTACCCAATAGTCGCCAAACGTTTTTCCTGTGGGTTGGCAGTAACCTTACAGTGACATCTCATACGATCCTTAGATACACCTGTCGCTTATTTATACTTCTAACGTAATACCTACGTTGTACATACCACACTAGGAAATACTCCGTAATATCGGGGATAAGAAGTATTTTATTTGACTAGCTGTGTACTAAAAGTCACTCAAATTCGTTCTGCAGTATTTGTATGAAAAAGTAACTAACATACATACCAACAGGCCTGTTGGTCTAGTGGTTTGTGACCCTGACTGCTATGCCGGAGGTCGTGGGTTCGATTCCGACCCAGGACAAATGTTTGTGTGATAAGCACGATCAATATGGTCTATGTCTAGGTGTAATTTATCTATAATATTTATGTATTTAGAAATATATAACTAAGTATGTTTATCAGTTGTGTAGTAACCATAACACAAGCTCTGCTTAAAATTTCGCATTGTCTCTCATTTAAGAAGACAAACTTTCATAAAACAACATGAGAGTACTCTTTTCCGATTATAGCATCCAATTTTCCTTAAAATTGCATGTTTTGGACGTGTGCCAATGCGGCACAGACGTTGTAATATCTAGACCAGAATCTAGGCTACCTCCATCGGATATAAGCCGCTTCAGAACCTTTGGCTAGTTCCACGTTCGATATTGACGATTTTGTAACAGTATTTTTAGTGCAGCTGATTTTTCAAATAATTTTCTCTATGCTGTGTTTTTGGGTGTTGGACCATGGACCATGCCCGGGTCGACGGCGCGTTGCGTCCCACGCGCGCCTCAAAGAGCGTCAGCATAATGACGGGGCCCCCCTCTCAGAGGGCCAAAGCCTGCCGGGGTCGCGGGATTATTCCCTTACCGTAACCCCGGAACATAACAGGCTATGAAGGACACCGTGGATTTTAGTCAGTAGAAGTCTGACAGTCCCTCCCGCCCTGCCCGGGGTTGGAGGACTCATTTGATGATTTTACCACGCTAAAAAAAAAAACAAAAACTTGAGAGGTGTCAAGGGACACCCGGATGGAACGAAGTTAACAAAAATAATCGTCGCAACACCACACTGTTCAATGCGAAATAGAAAGACGAAACGAAAATATCTGGCTTGCTTTCTATTAGAGAGAGAGAGAGAGACAGAGAAACATGTGCACGCTGCAATACGACGAGAGTCACGAGGAACGGGGGTTGAGTGAGGGGTACAGGGCGCGGGGTGCAGGCGCGAGGTGCGGGGCGAGGCAAAAAAGTGTCGTGCCAACTTTTCGTAAGAATTTCTTCCGTCTAGCCCCCTTTCATAACGCGCGATAAATAACTTCGTTCCAAAAATGCTGGCGAGGCCTTTTGTGGTGGGTGGGATGGTCCACCTGCTAGCTTCTTCTTCTAACTTCTTACCCTGTTCTTTATAATCTACATTGAAATGTAGCCACGGCAGCCTCCATACTTAGTCACTAGTTGCTTTGGTGCAATGCAAGTATCATCTGAAACGTTTCAAGGCCACGCCGTCGGGACACCTGTCACGTTGCCGCCCAATTTGCGTCAACTAACGAGATTTCACGTCCCACTGTACTTTAGTTGTCTGCTCTGGGTGTATTCTCGGTCACTTAGGGGGAGAGGGGAGGTGCTTCACTTCAAAACAATCAAGGTGTCTGTTTGTGTATGTGAGTTTAAATGTTTTAAATCGTACACACTACTCACTAAGTCAAGGTAAAATCAGAAATGAGGATATTCGTAGATGCACCAAAGTTACCGACATAGTCCCGCGAATTAACATTTAACAAGCACAAATGGCAGTCTGTAGGCAGCAGGCCAATTAGAGATCATATCACACAGACGATCTGATGAACATCACAGGATCGCGTTGGATTTCCAACCTGTCCTATTAGAAATCTAAAAAATCTTTGTTGTCAATGTTCAGCATCTGACTGACTTAATCATTTTGAAAAATTGAAATCTTTTTTGTAGTACTGTGGATTAAACTCGTATTATGATTTCTTCTTCTTTTTAGATTCTTTATTTAAAAATATAGGTTTAAAAATATAAAACCGTTCAATTGTTTTTCCATAAAATATCAGCTACTGATCACAAAGTGTTTGCATCTGTTGATGATGATGACACTACCTTTAGTTTATAACAACAGTGATGTTATGAAATGATAGCAACAGGTTGATTACTTGATCAGCAATCGCTCCTGTAGCTGACGTCTCAATTTGCGCACATGGGATCTTTGATTACCTGTCTCATGTGATAACTCATCGGTCCATATCCGGGGTACAATGTGTAGTACAGTCACGAGCAAAAGTATGTAAACACTAAGCAGTATTCAAAAGCGATGGTCTGCTACCGTATTGATAAAAATTCTGATGTTTTCATTAGACTTCTATTCCGTAAGCCATACTATAACGAAATAGGTCTTTTTTCAAAGTGGAGACCAGCATTTTACGTGTAAATTGCGTTTAAATTTTGTTAAGTTTTTACATGTTATTGCTCGTGACTGTACAGTCAGCGGTAGAGATATTATTAATAAGGAGCACTTCAAAGAAAAAATGGAATTATTTGATCATTCAATTGAAGATGAATGAAGATGCATCGTTATTATTATTATCTAGTCCGAGAAATAAACTGACATTATAGAAATCTGCGACAGAAATAAGTGAGAAAGTATAGTAAGGGTGCTTGTACGCGGCGCATGTAACCCGCGCAAGTGCCTCAACATGCTCAAGCTACATGCGCCGTGTACAAGCACCCCGCGGGTAGCTTGATCAAGTAGCTTGCGCATGTTACTCGCGCGGGTAACCCGCACCTTTATTTTCGCGGGTTATAATAATATGCGCCGTGTACAAGCCAAGGGCGGATCCAGCTTTCATATCAGGGGGGGGTCACCATGTCGCAGACAGCTTATCTCCGTAGTTTAGTTCAGATAGATTTGAAAGAAAGACATCCCGAATACCGTGACCCTGGAACGTAAAGGGCTATTGAAGGACACCGTGGATTTTAGTCAGTACAAGTCTGACAGTCCCTTCTGCCCTGCCCTGGGAGACTGGGAGACTCATTTGAAGATTTGACCACACTAAAAAAGAAAATAAAGGGGTGGCTAACGGGTCGATCACGAGTTCACGACTTAGTCCAGTCGTCGTGGCAAGGCAAAACATATAAATAATAGTATATGACCTATACAGGATTTTTCTTTGAAATTGGTCAAAAGGGAGAAATCTGCTTCCATAAGAGATACGGGAAAACTTTCTTAGGAAGCTTATGCTATTTTTTGATGTTGATAATTTTGGGGTTTTTGTTTTTTTGTTCAAGTGTAAGTGGTCCACAAAAATGAGTGACGTTGGGCAATTTTTTTTAGTGCCATTCGACTTTGTTTCATGGAAAAAATCGGGACGACAGAAGGTGCTGGTCTAATAGAAAATATTGTTTCACATAAATTGTATGAACGATAAAAACTTAAAAAAAAAATGAAACCGCCTTCAAAAACAACCACAAAAAAGGGTAAAATAACCTACAAAACTTTTCTTTCGGAAGTCGGTGGTTATTTTTGTAAATTTCATTGTTTTTTTGCCACCGACTTCCGAAAGAAAAGTAAGTAGAAAAGTCAAAGTCAAATCATTTATTCCAATTAGGCCATCAAGGAGGCACTTTTGAACGTCGATTATTAAATTTAAAGGAAATAAAAAGTCGAATGGTACAAAAAAAAATGCCCAAATGACTCATTTTTGTGTGAAACTCACACTTGACTGAAAAAATAAAAACGTGTAAATTGTGAACACCAAAAAAGAGAAAATGTTCCTATGAAAGTTTTTCCGTATCTCTTATGGATTCAGATTTCTCCCTTTTGGCCAATCCCTGTACCTATATGAGTATGTTGATTAAACTTCACCAACTCAGATTTCCAATCCAAAGTACTTAAGTAAATTTAAGGAAACAATCTCACATGTGATATGAAAAGAAACTCTTAGACTGGTTAATAAAAAATACTACATGATTGTGTACTGAACTATTCTGATTATGTGCCCCTTTCGTTTATAATTTGTTTAAGTTTATAATAAACTTAGATAAAATTGCAGTGGCCACCTATGACCCAGCCTGTCGCCCAGGGGGGGTCATGACCCCCATGACCCCACCCTTGTATCCGCCGTTGGTACAAGCACCCTATATCTTACTTTTCACTAGTGTAAAATCAGGCGGCCTATTCATCAAAAGATTTTGAAAATATAATAAAATGTAAAACAGTTGTTTACAGTCAGGTAAAAAAAAAAAAAAGAACAAAATAGTCTAACCCCAAAAAGTATCTATTCTGCGAAAAATTTATTCTCAGATATTTTAGTTGGTGAGTGTACCAGCAAAGTGGAGTGTTCCCGCGATGAAATAATTTAGTTCCTCAATTTAGGGACGGAGAAGCAGGTAGCTATCCCTACTTTACATAAAGGTAGGGTTCTGAGTTTTGTTGAGTTGATTGAATTTTGTATAGTATTTGTTAATGGTGAATTAGTAGGGATTTGGAATTGATACATAACTGGTGTTCGTTTAATTTTGCATAATGCTCTTTATCATTCTCTGACCCTTATTTTAATTTGACTGGCCTGTTGGTCTAGTGGTTAGTGACCCTGACTGCTATGCCGGAGGTCGTGGGTTTGATTCTCACCCAGGACAAATGTTTGTGTGATGAGCACGATCATTTGTTCTGTGTCTGGGTGTAATTTATCTATAATATGTATGTATTTAGTAATATATAAGTATGTTTATCAGTTGTCTAGATTCCCATAACACAAGCTCTGCTTAGCTTGGGACTAGATGGCGTTGTGTGATAGTTGTGGAATATAATATAATAATAAAAAAAAATACAGGGTTTCGGTGCACAGCATGTTTTGTTAACCTGCCTTTTACTGCTTCATGGGACTGTCTAAGCAGAACGGCCCTGGAACGCAAGGGGTAATTGAAGGATCACATCAAACTTATAATCAATAAGAGTCGAACAGTCTTTTTGTCTCCAGGCAGGGCAGAGGATTCATTTGACAAATACCTAAATGGTGCCTTTGATTGTGATTATTTATTTTGTGCATCAATCTGTGCCCTTCAGGAGTCGTAACCATATATTTTTCTTTATTTGTCATGGTTTCTACAGTTTGCTCTTTATAACCCAGTTAGTACTGGGTGATACGATGGTTTTGATGTCAGATTTTTTGAGCAATGATTTCCTAACAAAGCAACAAAGGTTTTGTAATTTTGGCTATTGAAAAAGAGTGTAAATGGAGTTTCTTGCTTATTCTTCTCCATAGAGATCTATCCTTTGGAATGGGCACCTTTCACAGTTATTATGTCTTGCGACTGGGACTTCAGCGCTATAACATTTTTTTAAACTGTTTATTTTATGTCTTTTGTCAATTCAAAAGTGCAGAAGAAAAGTAAATAATTAGATTTTTAACGACGATTGTCAAAGATCGATAATCGACAGCTTTTGGCACAAGCAACAGCTGAACTGAATAAATTGTCACCAATCCACACACTGACCTTAGCGAGTGCGGCTTAACCCTGAATGTCATCCCGTGTTTCTCTCATTATCAAATAACAACTCTATAACCCTTCAATAGTTGTTGAGAAAACTAAAGAAAATGTTGACGTTTTTCATGATAGCAAAAAAAGCCTCGTCATGAAGAGGCAAAAGTAAACACTCAAACATCAAGTAAAGTCATGCAACAACATAAATATAGGTTCGGTTAAATTCATTATACGCGAACTACCTTGCGGTAAAGAGAGATACCGTTAGCAGCGAAATCTTTGAGAGGTATCGATTCAAAATTACAATAATTGATCAAAGAGTTATGAAAGAAGAAGCGAAACATATTTATGGACAAGTAGGTACGTCCTGTTGTCCGCGGCTTCGTCTTGAAAACTAGTGGTTTTGTAGAAAGTTGTTTTTTTTCCGTTTTGCCGTTGGTTTTTTTCTGCCGTCGATATGATCATAAATGGTACCACGTGACGTAAGCTGGAATATAACTGAAAGTGCGTTACATAATTTGATGAAATGAATGAGTCCATTTCATCCCTAAAATTTAGGTGTACACACATTCCGGATTCGAGGAACTACAGTAGAAAACCGTGGTCCTGTAACGTAATGATAAAGCATGTGAAGGAACAAGGTCCTTTATAATCAGTCAAAAAGACTGTTAGACTCTTCAGCTCTACCCAGGGTTTGGTCTCATTTAATGATTTTTAGCACACCAAATAAAATAGGTACATCCAGCGTAGCAAAGTTTCTTGCAAGGTTTCTTCTATCTATACCTACTTTTCTGATCTATGAAAATATCAATTTGAATAATTAAACATCATCAAAGGTATTTGTGGATTTCATGGAATGTCAGGGGAATTATGACGCTAATGAATTCTTGGAATGAACGGTATAGCTGTTGGTATTACGCTGAAATTGTAAGATGGGGGTGCAAGGTAGGAATGTTGATGGCTATTCGATTATTTTGATCGAAATCGTTCTCAAAATGATCATTACTATCTGCAATGCGCCCGCTTGAACGTTTTTATTGGGACTTATAAACAGAGTGGTGTAGAAAAAGTATTACTCCAAGGTGATGGTAGTAATAGTAACAGTGGGTTGAAGTCGGTTTAAATCCATGAAGATTTTCCAATGTCATGAGGTCGTCAATAGTCACGTTTCTTAAAGTTAGTCCAAACACCACAAAATGCACAATGCACTTACATGAAACTGATATCAATCTTTTTTTTTTTACGTGTCAAGATCATCAAATGAGTCCTCCAACCCCGGGCAGGGCGGGAGGGACTGTCAGACTTGTACTAACTAAAATCCACGGTGTCCTTCGGTAGCCCTTTGTGTAGTTATATTTCAAAAACATTACTTTGATAAGAAACTGACATGCTTATTATGCTGACCTTCCAAGGTTCACTTCATTACAAGCACACCGGGACGAAGGTGAGCCTACACTTCGCAATTTTTAACGCCCACTTTTAAGACTGTGGTCATAACCTCGGGTGATACGACTTGTGTGATGTGCATGTGACATGCTTATTTCTTCCGAGTGCAAACTGTCAAAATAAAAGTCGCATTAAATTGACTTTTTATCATCGCCACCACAGGGACGACCTTTAAAATGGTGAAGGAACACATCATAAGGAAACTGTTATTACCTAATCCCTACATAAAATTAAAATTATCTATTTCATATCAACAACTCTCGTGTAATTGAGTGGGCTGTATTCACCGTATCCACTACCTGCCACAGAGAGTTTGTGTGAACTGATTTTTATGAGTAGGTACAAACGCTCCGTAAGTAGAATCTCGCTAAGGGCTATTGAAAGACTCTGTGGATTTTAGTCAGTACAAGTCTGACAGTCCTTGCTGCCCTGCTCTGGGTTGGAGAACTCATTTGATAATTTTACCACTTTTGAAACGCCTTTAAAAACTGTTTTTTTTATAATTATGTTTAGTTGTGTTTCACCAAGATTCAAATGCAAGTTAAATATTTCTTCTTTCTTGACTCATTCTTTCTTGATTCTTCGGTAATTTTTTGTCATAAACTTTTTTCTCTGTGTCTCATTCGTCGCTAGTTTATGCAGCTTATGGCCAAGACTTTACAAAATACTGCAGGGTACCCAATAAATTTTGATATGAGTACAATAAATAGTGTACCCCGTTGATTTATTTAAAGGTTCTACCCAGGGATTTTATATGAACAACAAGTATATTATAAATGGAAAATATTTTCTGCTAGTATTTGTATACATTGGACTTGTTAAAACTGTAAGAGGTGGCTAGGGAAATATAAATAGTTAAGTTTAACCTACGGATCTGCGTGTAGACCGAAAACTATACCGTACGTGCTGCTGGGATTACAGATGGCGAGGGTTAGGATATATTTTATCCCAGTAAATTATTTGAAAAAAATCCAATTCCTTTTCAATTTTAAGCAGGCCTGGCGAACTCCGCGGTGTAGCCACGTCCACGGTGCGCCTGCGTGTGCTGTAGTATGAAACTGCAAGCAAGCACACACGGGCGCACCATATACGGGTTTCACAGTCGGCTGCCGCCCGACGCCGGCCGTTTCGCACGCGCTCCGTATATATTTTTACTTTATTCTCTGGGGTAAAGATTTTACATTTTTGTTTGTTTTTGGGAAGTGACACTTTTGTACGTAGTACTATTAAATATTCCGTGTTTTAAGTAATATGTATCAACATTTTTTCAACACCCTCTAAAAGGGGGCTCCGTCACTATGTTGACACTCCTGGAAACGCGCGTGGAACAAAACGCGCCATCGACCCATTACAGTTTTTTTATGGGGAAAAACACATAGGACACCTTTTATCCATGTATGTATTATGTTCCCTTGGGATAATTTCCGAAATACACGAGGGTCAAGCCACTGACAGAAGCTAGTATAATATCTTAACTTTATTTGCTATCCGTACTCGATGTTTGTCTTCTTAACCGTCACATATAAAGTTAGCGATACCAAAATGTCAGAAATGTCACACCGACTTCCAAACTTCAAAAGTGTTATGTTTTTGAACAAGAATATTATTTTAATACATAAATATTTTCAATTATCTTGATAAAAATTTCTGTGCTCTAATGTGTGATTTCTTGACAGGTCCCATGTTGCTTAGACTGACTCTTCTTTCGAAAGTAGTTGAATTTGACTGCCCCATTGGTCTAGTTGTCACCATCGCGTCTGCTGCTATCAGGTCCCAAATTCGATTTCCAGTTCAGGCTGAGCATTTTTGGATTTTTCCACTGGGATTTTAACATCAGTGTCTGGATTTGTCATCAGTTGATGTGAATAGGTCGTCTCATTACATGGATGGGACTAATATAATTATACTGTTAGTAAATGGCTGGCTGAGCCTTCAGGGATAACATTTTTTTTTTGGTGGTAAAATCATCAAATGAGTCCTCCCACCCTGGGTGTGGCGGAAGAGACTGTCAGACTCTTACTGACTAAAATCCACCCGTGTTCCTTCCTATGCCTTTTACGTTCCGGGGCCACGGTATCCTGGGTTAAGATAAAACTCGCGACCCCAGCAGGAATTTGGCGCAAAACACGACGCGCCACCGACCCGGGTTTGGTGCTTGGTCGGACGGCGAGCTACCCATCACTCACCGTCCGCAAGCCCGCTCCGCCGTTGTGCCCTCTGCTCATCAGAGGGACACGCGTTGGAGCATCCACACGACAGGCTATTCGCATACGGGCTAAGAGACCCCTTAGGCACACAGTCCCTAAGGAAGAGTTTCTGCCCGCATCCCAGGGTGCACCGGCCCGAAAAACTGGTCTTCCCCCCGGACGTATCCGAGAGGGAACTCCAGTCCACGGGCGCACGCGGAGGTTTCCTGTCATAGCACCCCTTCAGGGATAACATACTAGGAATTTTATGTTCCTGAGGGATAGTTTTTGATTTCTGCGCGAGCAAGAGCTAAAAACACAATGAAGAAAACTGTTAAATGATAAAGTAAATGGGGTCTCCAATGCCAAGAAGCCATGTTTGGTAGCTCAATTCTGGTTAATAAAACGAATATGATATGTGCTGCGTTACTACGGCTTTATTAAAGGCAATATGATATTTTTCCTTGCAGCCTATATTTATATTGCTCTTGTTTCATAATGTTTTAATTAAAAATGGGTAGTTTTAATTATGGGCAGTAGCCGACTTTCGGTAATGAGTTTGTAAAATTTTATCTGGATTCAGATTGACTGTTTCAGCAGTGATATACATAATTATTATGATGGGATATGGCCACTAAAACAATAATTACTTGGTTTAGCAGAGTTTATTAATTAAATATAGGCAGTGGTTGTGAGCCGTCGCGAGTACAGAGCCAGAGAGAGAGAGATATATATGTGTGCGAAAGAGAAAGCAGTCATTAAAAAACATAAACACAGGCAAGGATCTAACGCTATACAGCCAACATATTATTTATTAGTAATCGCCATTCGCCTCCGTTTATATATTCTTTATCCATCTTTAGGGTCCTATCGAAGTACGTACCAAAATTTATAAAAATCGGATTAGCCGTTTTGACGTCAAAACGAAACATACATACACACTGTAGTGACGTGAATAAAAATGTGTGGAAATCACAGTTTTGGTTTTAAATTAAAATAGCGTCTTAAATTGCTACAGTTTTTTGCGCTTCCCCCTATCCCGTCCATACCCCTCAATGTTGTGTTTTTCTTTAAATAAAAAAAAAAAAAAAATCTATGTAAAATTATTTTGCTTTCCGTACTTTATTATCTTAGAGGGCGCGCCACAGACGAAGCTAAGCCGCCACAAGCTTTACTGTGTTGCAGTCACTGATACTGCAATTTAGTATATTGCACATGGGGTTTGAAGATTTTACTATGGAGCGTGGCATACCTACTGCCGCCATTTTGTTTTTTTTTCAAAATCGCGGCCAGCCATAAAACATTTATAAATCGATAGCTGACATCAATAACAACAAAAAATATTACGACACCAACCCTCGTAAAGTGACCGGTTTCTGAGATATAGAGTGTTAAAGTTGACCACATTAATTCGGAATAACAAAAGCTTAATATTTTTTTCTTACCTTTATATGGTACACGGCATGAGCGAGACATCAAGAAACAATTCCTAACCCTCCCGCCGGGTTTCTAGACCATATAATATTCCGTAATACATATTAGAGACTATGATTAGAATGTTCATGTTAGGCAAATATCGGTTGTATTAACATTATGTTGGTTTATTGGTTGGTTGTGACTCATTCTCGTTTTAAATTCTTCTTATCCTAATAAAAATGTGTCTCACTTGCGCAAGAATGTTAAAAAAGTGGTTTTTGTTACCGATGTTACAAATAAGAATTTTATGTTTGAAGTCTCAGATGAAGGAATAGGCAGATAGAACGTGCGCGAACAACAAAGCGACCACAGTTTTTATTTATGTGTGCGCGGCAGATAAGTGGCGCCGTGTACGGATACGTGCATCTGTGTGCGTTTACGGTTGCCAGATATTGAGAAATACTCCCACATTTTTGTTCAGTTACATTGCTCTCAAATACTGTACTACATTTTTTTTTTAATTGGAAACGCTATTTTGCTTTATGGTTATACCTAGAGAGCATAAGCGTGTAGTATTTATTATTTATCAGAATAATAATAAGGAATAAAAGTTAATATGCGTAATTACTTACTACCTATTTAATTACTCCTTACCTATTTAATTCTCACAATAATGTACCATGTACCATCACAAGTTGAATTATGACCCACCATAAGCTTATTTTCCCAGAGACATTCAAATACAATTAGGTCCACATTCGCGTAAACATACATATCCATGGTAACAACTTTGATCTTTGTCAATTTGACAGATTCAAACGATTTATTGTCAAAATGGGTCATGATTCCACTTTGTCGACTGTACATGGATTCTTTACATAAAAATACTAGATACGTGTTTCAGGTTTCGCATAAGCAAAAACTAATGTTGTATAGGTACTATAGATTACGACTGTGCAGTTGTTTTGACGAATTTGATCGATATTTTTAATGCACAATACACATTCCTCTAATTCAGGGTAATTTACCCGTCATAAACTAGCAACACAGACGATTTACTGTTAAGGTTTTGTGTTTCAAGTGAGTCGAAAATATTTTATGGAAAATAAATACCAAAACAATAAAAATAACAAGAGTTACCTGTGGAAAGATATTCCATCTTGTTTTCTTTCTTTTTGTGAACAACTTTTGCAGTGTATAAACACACAAGACGGCATGTTTTGACATAAAATGGCAAATCACTAGTGACGTGTGAGCGAGACGATGCGTAGCTTGGTACTGTCGCGAGTTCGTAGCAACTTTTGATTTAGTAGTAACTTTGGTGGAACCACTCGCGTGTTCTGAGCGCTCTATCTGCCTATTTGTTTTATCTGAGTTTGAAGTATTTAAAATATTATAATAAAAAAAGACGCCTAAAATTGTTTGATAGGCCATAAAATGTTCTTAAAACGGATTTTTAATTTTTCTATCCCTATTTGTGCCAGTATATTAGAAAGAAATACAGGTTTATGCAACCAATAGAAGACAATTTTCGCGAGTTGATGTCAGTTTATTACGTTATATGCTTAGAATTAGAAATTGTAGTAACCACAGAACCATCACACTATACAAATATATCACTGTATAAATGTAACGAGTACTGTCAGTTGTATTTAAGACTGAATGTGTAAACCTGTCTTATGTATTAATTACATTTACAGTTAAATCATATGAAGATAATACATTCAAACAAGTGCAGGCGGTCTAAAAATAAGTTGTTAAGTTCAAAAAGTAGATTATATCAGACGTATAATGTCTAAATAACATCCAGATAAAATGCAACATACATATTACGTTCAAAAAGTTATTATTTTAACATCCTGATACATTCGAACACATACACTAGCTTAGAATTGTGAATGTCACGTGATTAACTTTCACGGTTATTATCTCGGAAACTAGAAACTTTACGCGGGTTGTTGTCATAATATTTTTTGTTGGCATTAATGTCAGCTAACGATTTATAAAGGTTTCATAGCTGGCCGCGATTTTGAAAAAAAATCAAAATGGCGGCGGTAGGTATGCCACAAATCTTCAAAGCCCACTACAACATACAAACAAATTCAGCTGTGTTTATGCAACTACTGCAGGTGCTCTGTTTGAGCCATTAGATTGCCTCGTCGGTCTAGAAATAGCAAACACGATCGTTGAGCATTAAGTCCATGGTTCGAATCCCGGGTCTTGCAAACCATAATCACATTTTGTCAGTACCATAATGCAACTGCTAAAAGCTGCAGCAACACTATTAACTGTACGTAACCACTGCTGGCCCCACAAATGCTTAGCATAATCAGCATCAAATTTTCCCACTGCTGGGACATTTACTAGTCTCGTTATAAGAGGGAGTGGGCCTGGGCAGTGTGATCCATCACCAATTTTGGGTTCTAGAACATGTCAATTTCCACACGATCCCTTCACCGTTTTGAAAGCAGTGCAGTTTTGATGAAATACGTAATTATACAAAGTATTACGCTAAGCCCTAAAACTGGTGACAGTGTCCTCCCTCCGCCTCACCCGCGGTGGTGGACGCCCACGGCGACGCGTCGTCGCAACTGTCGCAAGACGATCTCCGGCCACCGTAGGCGCTGGCATGCGGGGAGCGAGTAAAGGGCAACTCGCTGCCCGACCATGGACCATGCCCGGGTCGACGGCGCGTTGTGTCCCACGCGCGCCTCAAAGAGCGTCAGCATAATGACGGGGCCCCTTCTCAGAGGGCGAAAGCCCGCCGGGGTCGCGGGATTATTTCCTTAGCGTGACCCCGGAACATAACAGGCTATGAATGACACCGTGGATTTTAGTCAGTAGAAGTCTGATAGTCCCTCCGGCCATGCCCGGGGTGGGAGGACTCATTTGATGATTTTACCACGCTAAAAAAAACCCCTAAAACTCGTAAGTCGGGGTTATTAACACTGGGCCACCATTTCATTATTTTTTATTTACCATACTTTACCAACCATTCCTAAAGTGAATATTACTGAATAACCTGTAAAGTAATGTAAAAGTATTCTAACACGTGAAATACATTTCTCACGGCCGTCAAAAGTTAAAGAGGAACAAATTATCTTCCGCGCAATCTCTCAGTACATAGCCCGGAGCAGTCTATTTAGAACTCTGCCTGAAAACTTCTGAAGGGACTGATTAACAAACTGGCGAATTAAATGGGAAATATTTTATGGGTATGTTAAATACGAATAGTTATGTGTAGGAAATTAGAATTTATTAGAAGGTTGAATGTAGACAGTTTTGTCTTTTTATACTATTGGTTAAGTGTGATTGTCGTCTCAGGTTCGATTCCCAGGTCAGGTAAAACATGACCAGTTTGGACTTACTCAGTAGCAGCGACGAAGACCAAATGTACGTCCGGAAAGGAATCATGCATGCACAAATGCAAGAAAATTGAGAAAAACAACTTCATGCCATGCAACCAAACCTATACTCGATACGACCGTGTTTCGCCCCTCCACGAGGTATCCTCAGGAGACATTTTCATATCATGAATTTCCGCAAAGTAAATCCTGATTTTATAACTTATCTGTCATCCCATTCCAACAGTGTTCCCTGATTAAAGTTATCATGGGACGATTTTGGGTCTAATTAAAATATAATAATTCATTTTGTATCTTAATAACGCCGACAATCATCCTTGAAGCTTACCCAAAAGTTTTGAGTCTACTGATTATGTAATTAACAGAACGAGACAAAGATGTGAATCTTCATTAATTAGGCAATGGTTAGAAGCAAGGAATAGAGAGGCCGAATAGTAATAATAATACGAATAGTAGTCATCATCTTCCTGCCCTTATCCCATTTTACTTGGGGTCGGCGCAACAAGTTTTTTTTCTTCCATTCTCCCCTATCACACGTCATAGTATCATCTACTCCTTTTTCTTTTATATCATTCCTCAAACAATCCATTCATCTCTTCTTTGCCCTTCCTCTTCCACTCCATCCATCAACATTCATACTCATCACTCTCTTAGTCACATGATTGTCATCCCTCCTCATCACATGTCCAGTGTTTAGTAGTGTTGAAAGAAAAGAAAAAATGTCAGAACCCAGAAAGATACCATTTTAAGCATGACAATGTTTAAAACAGATGTTTTTCTTCTTTTATGGAGAACGGATCGGACATTCGTGCAATATTCAGCGGAATTCAGCGGAATTTTATAACATATTCTTGATAGAATAGAGATCATCATCATCATCAGCCTATAATGTTCCCACTGCTGGGACACAGGCCTCCTCTCTGTGAGAGGGAGTGGACCATAATCCACCACGCGGACCCAGTGCGGGTTGGTAGATGTCACAATATCATCGAATTTTTGGTTCTAGGACATGCCGGTTTCCTCACGATGTTTTCCTTCACCGTTTTGAGAGCAGTGGTGATGAAAAAATTACACAAAGTAATGCGCCTGGCGGGGTTCAAACCCACGACCTACAATTCGTAAGTCGGGATCGATACGAGAATAGAGATAGTTTTTTTTTTTTCAAAACCTTGCTCCACACAAGGAATTTCTCCTGTATCGTGGGTGCGCTTACAAACATAGAAACTCACATGGGTAGTTCTTCAGAGACAAAATTTTCGATTTCTGTGGGTATATTTCTGTAACCAACTAACAAAACGGCATGTAATATTTTTTTCTGTACAGTTTAGCTTTAGCTCTACCTGGGACAAATTCTATTTTTTTAATAGTACCTATCTAGATACAAAATAAAAAATTTTGAAGTCTGTTCTCCTGATTCATATAGGGCGTCCGTTTCCCATTTTCCGGAACAAAATGGTCGATGTCGCATTTTCCTTTTGATTCATCAATATAAATTATAGTTATATCGAAAGGTAATTAATTGACCTCTTACAAAAAAATACATATTAGATATAACTACGTTAGTGTAATTTTAATTAAGTAAATAAGAAGTGTCCGGCGTATAATACTGATTCATGTGGAGTAAGCTTTGCTTGACTGTACTTGGTCGAGGAATAATGATGAGAGTCTGGGATCCCACGTGGGGGGAAACCTGTCGTACAACAGACGTGCTAGAAGGCGGACATGAGGCTGGTTGGCTTAGAACCTGGTGAAACACAGGTAAATGTCTGATTCATCTGTGCTTGGTTTAGGTACCTTGCTGATTACAATGCCTAATTTATTAATTTTATTTTGCTGTTTTAAGACTTTAATCTGAGTTTCGTGTGATGCTTTTGGGTTACAGATTGGTGTAGAAAAATGATAATACTGAAGTCTGTATGAATGATGAGTTAAGCATGATTTTAGGCAAAATCATGATTCATCTGTGCCTGATTTATATGTTCAAAAACCCATATGAATCTGAAAATAAATTAGTTTTCCTCTTTTTCAGCCAGAAAGGAGCACTTTTGTTACGTTATTTTACTTTTTCATGTCAGTAGAGTGTGTGTGACATAATTTTGACATTATACTTCGGTTTTTATTCATTAATAAGTCAAACTCTATCTATTTTATTTTATATTGCTGTTTACAACAATGCCACTATCAATAGTAGAAAAGATGGAACAAAATATATCTATGAGAAAAAGAGACTCACAGAACGTACGAATTTTTCATCCTTCTAAGATGGAAAATAAGAAAAGTTCCAGGCAAGTATGCTGCGTGGAAATTAGAAATGAAAGAATTATATTTTAAAAAATAGAGAGAAAAACAAAAGTAAACAGAGAAAATATTATAACGTATCATTAAAACAACTATCTAGTACCTATTTATAACAAAATTCTCGCTTTTCTGTAAGTATTTATTTCTGTAATTGTTAGTTTAAAAACAAGAATTTTATTGTTGAATTGACCAGATTTTTGCCTTGATAATATGATCACTGTTAATAAATTAATTGTTTTATAAAAAAATAATATTGTTGTTATAATATTATGATTATTTTCTTATTACAAAGCCCATTTTTATTTACATCTGTTAAAAATTCTGATTCATCTGGGCACAAATTTTTTAAACGTCGATATCTTAAAAACTACTTTGTAAAAAGAAGTCCCTCAAACAAATAAAATATGTTATTTGGAATATCTATTTTCATATGAACATGTGTTACTGAGCTGAAAGTGAAATTAAAATTGGACCATATGAATCAGTCAAAGAATCAAATTTCGAAGAACTACCCATGAATGATGAGTTAAGCATGATTTTAGGCAAAATCATGATTCATCTGTGCCTGATTTATATGTTCAAAAACCCATATGAATCTGAAAATAAATTAGATTTCCTCTTTTCCAGACAGAAAGGAGCACTTTTGTTACGTTATTTTACTTTTTCATGTCAGTAGAGTGAGTGTCATAATTTTGACATTATTCTTCGGTTTTTATTCATTAATAAGTCAAACTCTATATATTCTATTTTATATTGCTGTTTACAATAATGCCACTATCAATAGTAGAAAAGATGGAACAAAATATATCTATGAGAAAAAGAGACACACAGAACGTACGAATTTTTCATCCCTCTAAGATGGAAAATAAGAAAAGTTCCAGGCAAGTATGCTGCGTGGAAATTAGAAATGAAAGAATTATATTTGAAAAAATAGAGAGAAAAACAAAAGTAAACAGAGAGAATATTATAACGTATCATTAAAATAACTATCTAGTACCTATTTATAACAAAATTCTCGCTTTTCTGTAAGTATTTATTTCTGTAATCTTAATATATATAAATCTCGTGTCACAATGTTTGTCCTCAATGGACTCCTAAACCACTTAACCGATTGTAATGAAATTCGCACACCATGTGCAGTTCGATCCAACTTGAGAGATAGGATAGTTTAAATCTCAAATTATAGTCTCGAGTTGCAGCGGGTGAAGCCGCTGGCAACAGCTAGTATTATTATAGATAGTACAGACATTATCTATACTAATATTATAAAGAGGTAACATTTGTTTGTAAGTTTGTAAGTTTGTATGTAGGGGGTAATCTCCGGAAGTAATAAACCGATTTTAAAAATTGTTGCATTGGTAGAAAGCTACATTATCCGTGAGTGCTATAGGCTATAAATTATAAAGATATCATGCATATTAGCCGAAATATCTCAATTTTTATCAAGCCGGGCGGAAAAAAGTTGCTTTTCCAACACAGTTATTAGCATGCGCTGCCTTAACAGTTGTATATAATTGAAAACAATGTATGGCAAAAATGTCCGCTTTGAATAGTTCTACAATAAAGTCCGCGACACCATATTTTTATCTTTTATATTTTAGCAGATATAGCAGCTTTTATGAGTAAAAAAAAGTTTTTTTCGATGTACTTGCCTTTGGACGATTTTTTACACAACAAAACACTAAACCTTATCGAAAAAAATATTATTATGATCACAATAACATCATAGAGATATGATTTTCACAAAAAAGTATGTCAATTGGTAAAATAGTTTCGAAGATAACATAAAATTACTAAATCGCAAAATGCCGCCGTCCATTCACGAACCGCGTTAGAACACGCATTGTACGCACGTTTGGTCTATTTGCCTACAGATGGCGTTGTGCAATTACGTATGAACAAAATTAAACCCTCCTTTTGGCAGACAGGAAAAAAAAAATCATAGCACTAAGTACTGGGGTGCTATGTCAGGAAACCTCCACGTGCGCCCGTGGACTGGAGTTCCCTCTCGGATACGTCCGGAGAGAAGACCAGTTTTTCGGGCCGGTGGCGGTGCACCCTGGGATGCGGGCAAAAACTCTTCCTTAGGCACTGTGTGCCTAAGGGGTCTCGTTGCCCGTATGCGAATAGCCTGTCGTGTGGACGCTCCAACGCGTGTCCCTTTGATTAGCAGAGGGCACAGCGGCTGAGCGGGCTTGCGGACGGTGAGTAATGGGTAGCTCGCCGTCCGACCAAGGACCAAGCACGGGTCGGTGGCGCGTCGTGTTTCGCGCCAAATGCCTGCTGGGGTCGCGGGTTTTTTCTTAATCCAGGATACCGTGGCCCCGGAACGTAAAGGGCATAGGAAGGAACACGGGTGGGATTTTAGTCAGTAAGAGTCTGACAATCCCTTCCGCCCCACCCAGGGCGGGAGGACTCATTTGATGACTTAACCACATAAAAAAAAGCACTACCTAAGTATTAACTTTCAATATAGTATAATGTACTCTGTGGTATTAACCGAACCACACTCATAATTTCATCACAAGTTAAAATATTAATGCCCAACGAAGTGGGCACGGGTCAGCTAGTTGTTAGTATAAAAACAAGAATTTTATTGTTGAATTGACCAGATTTTTTCCTTGATAATATGATCACTGTTACTAAATTAATTGTTTTATAAAAAAATAATATTGTTGTTATATTATTATGATTATTTTCTTATTACAAAGCCCATTTTTATTTACATCTGTTAAAAAATCTGATTCATCTGGGCACAAAATTTTTAAACGTCGATATCTTAAAAACTACTTTGTAAAAAGAAGTCCCTCAAACAAATAAATGTTATTTGGAATATCTATTTTCATATGAACATGTGTTACTGAGCTGAAAGTGAAATTAAAATTTGACCATATGAATCAGTCAAAGAATCAAATTTCGAAGAACTACCCACATACACAAACACTCAGACCCGGAACTTCTACTTGTGGGTCATAAAAATATTTGCCCCGCGCAGGAATCGAACCCACGACACGTTGTGCACCAGTCAACTCGCTCGCTCAGCCACTGCGCTAACACTGCTGTCAATTGGTCATGCTACGCGGGCTACTCGTAGATAGGGAAACCCATTCTCATTTTTCATGACTGTGGGTGTATACCTCAAGTGTTGACAAAGCCACCTCTAGCAGAAGCAGCCGCACGGGTCGACGGCGCGTTGTGTCCCACGCGCGCCTCAAGGAGCGTCAGCATAATGACGGGGCCCCCCTAGAGAGGGCCACAGTCCTGCCGGGGTTGCGGGACATTTTTTTTTTTTAGTCAGTACAAATCTGACAGTCCCTCCGCCCTGCCCGGGGTGGGAGGACTCACTTGATGATTTTGCCACGTAAAAATAAAAACAATGCTGAAGCAGCCGAGGCGTCTCTCTCTGTCTGTGCTCTATGGTCATACGCAGCTAAAACTTCTTTAACTTTGTTAGAGGTGTCCCGAAGATTATATCAAGGGGCCGCACGTAATTGCTATCTGACAGAACTTTAGGCAATATTTTAGTTTATTTTAAATCTCGATTTAAAGTCAGTAGGTATTTAGGTTTAATTATGATTTATTGTTGATAATGAATTAAATTTTTAAGTGTTACTCACCAAAGATTATTTAGATATTCATAATGAGTCGTAAATGCTGAATAGATCAATACATGTTTTGGTTAATTAACCGATTTCAAAAAAAGGAGGTTCTCAATTCCGTCGGTTTTTTTATGTACACCGATCACTCCGAAGTTTCTGGTCTGATTTTTGTGATTCATTTTTTTTTGCTATGCAGTGTAGGGAAAAGTGTATAAGACAAACGTAGCGCAAGCTCCGTCAGAACGATCATAATATTCCTTTTCCGGCGTACAAATATGTTTTGTAAGATTACTTTTGACCATAATTATCATGTCAACATTAATCTATTGTAATTAATTAATAAATTAATAAATATTCAAGATTTATTTTCAAGCAATGACCTTTATCATCATCATCAACTGTCACTGGATAATTTCGTGTAGCAAAAAAAAAAATGTACTAATTAATTTTCTTTAATTTAATTTTCACTCTCTCACAGAGAGGTGGCCTGTATCCCAGCAATGGGAACATTAATGGGCTGATGATGATGATGAATTTTCTTTAACCTTTTTTTTTTTGTTTTCATTTGATTATTTATTTATTTAAGTATGGGTGCTATTTAAACCGGCTTCAATTTAATCCTACACTGGCCACAAAATTACTTAGTCAGCCACGAACCAAATAACGTTTCCCTATTATTTGTGTAAAAAATCTACCTAAGCAGGGTCGACGAAGCCCCGCTTCGCGGGGCTTCTATTTCTGTGTACAAGATTTAAAGGAACCTAACCAAACCGAACTTCGGGGTGTCCCTGAAACCTTGCTAAGTGGCTGAGTTAGTAATTTTGTGGCTCGGTTTATTATTTCCCTTTAAGTATTAACAAAAACTTGCATGACGTCACAACATGGCGACATCACAATTTCATTCTTATCGTTGTCGCATAACCTGTCCAAACTTGTGACGTAAATAAAGACAAAGAAAGGAATTACATGAACGGCTGTGAAGCCACAAATTAGCAGGCAATACCACCTGTGGTCCCGCCATAATTGGGTCCAATTAACACTGCTAAATTGAACTTTATCACAAGGGAATAGAGTTCAGAAATGTATGTGACGTTTGAAGAGGGACGCCCTAATTACTGTTTCTGTTTCGTTCATTTGCATATATGGAATGAGATGTGGTTGTATCAAAGTGGAAGATATTGGATTTTTTGGTAACGAGGTACCTTTTTCTTTAACACGTCCTGTGTACGCGTCTTGTGACGAATTCTAACAAGAATAAACATTTTTCTGTCCGAGTATGATACGACCCGTACGCTATTAAACAATATAAATGTTTTTCCTACATCTCAAATATCGCCATGCTTTTCCCTAGTCTATTTTTCTTACAAAAAAACCTGACTATTAGGCGCGGCCCACATAGAAAAGATGTAAGACGAGGACGCGTCGCGGACTTGCGCAAATGTATGAAAGTCGCGTCCGCGCCCAGTCTCTTCTGTGTGTTTTTTCTATACATTTCGTATGAAAGAGACGCCGAAGAGACATAATTATGTCTCCGCCCCGTCTGCGTCTTACGTCTTTTCTATGTGGCCCGCGCCTTACCTGTCCGTGACGAATTTATAATTATATTTTAGATGCACATGACGAATTATTTTCATTCGTCACGTAGAAAAGTCACACAGTTGCACATGTATGGGGTATACAAAAAGTGTGACGAATTAACTTGGAGACGACTGTATGTCTACTCAACGGTGTCATGTTGCCATTTCATCATCTATTTAATCAATACAAAACAACATCATCATCTGCCTAGCCTTTTTCCCAACTATATTGGGGTCGGCTTAGTCGATACCTACGAGGTATTAGCTGGATATCAGTATATTACATGGAGCGACTGCCTGTCGGACCTTCACAACCCACTAACTTGGCAATACGATACCCCATGGTAGGACTGGTTGTCAGACTTTACAGCTTCTGACTATGTAGTAACGACTGTCAAAGATCTACAAATGACAGCCGGGACCAACGGCTTTACGTGCTTTCTGTACACATATGATTATATACTCTCTGTCTGTACAAAACAACAACAATTGTAAAAAAAAGATATACGCACTTCTAAAGATAACACCAATTCTATTCGCGTTTTCCCGTTCACGCGTACAAGTAAGTTTAATATTTAAACGTTTTCCTTGTTGACAAACTCGTTACGCACACAAACAGTGGCAAACAGTTTGCAGAAAAGCTATTACAGTTTCTACGAATAGAATCAGGGCTGTATGTTTGTTTATATTATTCTACCCATATATCTGAACATCTGTATCTCGATAAGCAAAAGGTGGAAGAAAGAAAAAAAAAACAGCCATTTATCAACATCTTGTGTCTTGTGAGATCAATACTGCGCTCCAAAACAAATATAGCTGACGTGGCTCAGAAAGCCGCCCAACTGAATGGGACTGGGCAGGACATGTCTGAAGCATGCCCGACACACTGTGGGCCAATATAGCTCAAAACTGGTGCCCTGAGACAGTGAGACCAGGTCGTGGCAGGCCACGTAGGAGATGGCGGGACGAACTGGACAGGTTCCGTCCGAACTGGAAGGAGGACGCCCAGTATCGTGAAAGGTGGAAGGAGTGGAGGAAGGCCTTTGCCCACGAGTGGGACACAGAGTAGGCTCTTATAAAAATAAAGAGCCTTGTGTATTTGTTTTCATACCTATATCGCAACAACTACTGCATGGAATGAAATGTAGTTTTCATTAATGTATTGTTAGCGGTCTAATTATTTTGAACATCCGACGCGCAAATACATAGTTAGTACTATGTCTGTCTATCTGCAGCATCCTAGCTACTAAACGAATAAACCGATTTAGATGCGGTTTGTTTTATTTGAAAGCTAACATGATAAGCTGATTTCGTTTTGATGTTTCAGCTAAATATCTCTTTTGATATCTTGGTAAAATCATCAAATGAGTCCTACCACCTTAGCTATGGCGGGATAGAAGGGACTATCAGGCTGACTGAAATCCACGGTGATCCTTTGATAGCCCTTTACGTTCCAGGGTCACGGTTACCTGATTAGACAGTTCCGCAACCCCGGCAGGCTAATGTTAATAATTTTCAGGACATTTTAAAAATTAACAGTGCAAAATCAGCTTTCCTTATGATGTCAGTATAATTTTGTAGTAAAGCTTCAGTTTCTACGAACAAAACCACGGCACTAAACTAGTTAATACATTATTTATAACCCTCTAAGTGCAGGTGTGTGGTGTCTGCCACTAAATGGATACATTATTATACTATTAAGGGTATTTTTAAGTGCTTTGTCGACAGAATTTTTATGGTAATGGATGAGAAATATTTTTATGGAAAGAGTTTATAATGTTCTAGGAAAGACAGGGTTTTTAATGGGGTTGCACTTAGTCCAGATGCTAAGAGGTCTAAGATGAAGACAAGCTCATCATCATCATCATCATCATCATCATCATCATCTCAGCCATAGGACGTCCACTGCTGAACATAGGCCTACCCTTTAGATTTCCACGTTATACCGGTTGGAATCGACCTGCACGCAAGTCAAGCTCACTAAGAAGGAATTGGAATGTTTGTACTATAAAATATAAAATAGGGGATAAAAGTTTGTACGAAACTTTGTCAATTTTAAACCGATCAGGCTGAGACATTGCATGTATAAAGCTACTATGATGTAGGTAGCCCCTTAAAAAGGATTTTGATAAATTCTACCCTTAAGGAGATAAAATAGGGGATGAAAGTTTGTACAAATCTTATTAGATATTCAACTGAATACGCGAGCGAATCCGCGGGCAAAAGCTGGTTAATAAATAAGTCGTGAACATCTCAAGAACGTAGGTAACTGACGAAGGTCTTTAGTCTGCAGCGAAACAGGAGGCATTATTCCCAGACATTTCAATGAAGACAGGTGTTGAAGCTATTAATCTCGGACCTCAAACTTATTGCTCCCGAGACTGCTCACGACCAAATCTTTGAAAGTCACGTTCATGACAGCTACATATAACTTTGTAGTCCTAACTTAATATCCTACTAATTTATAATAAATGCGAAAGGTTGGATGTTTGTGATGAATGAAATTAAGTAGACATATAGTCAATGAACTGGAAGAACATATTGGATAGTTTTTATCCCGATTTCATATTCTCGTGGGTTAATAATATTATCGAAATGTTGCGAGCGTAGCGGCTGGCAACAGCTAGTATTGTTATCAATGTCAAAGAATGTTTGTGTGTCTGTTTACCTTTCATTCCTTAAAAATTGAAAAGATCATCCTGAAATGCATTTACAAAGTGTAACGTTAATAGCGCAAAACCTCTCGCGGGGTAACTCAGCCCATGTTACTGATCAATGTTTGTTCTAAAACTTTTGAAACAAAAAAAAAATATTTTTCATACAAAATGAGAAATTGATCGAGCCCATCAGTATGAAAAATCATTTTTATATTTTTTTTTTCAATAGGTTAGAACAAACATTGTTCAGTAACATGAGCTGAGTTACCCCACGAGAGGTTTTGCGCTATTAGCGTTACACGTTGTATATATACCATATCAGGTGTAGGTACCTACAAAAACGGACATTGGGTACCTTTCATTGCGAAAAAAAAGTACTGTTTAAATAATAAATGTTCATATAATAAACAGATGGCGCCACGTGTTTAATGCTAACTTCTCAACTGACAAGCGAAACCGCAGTCGGAAGCTACTAATAAAATAATAAAAGCTTGAATGACAACTCCACAATGGGCGCTTCGTTTGGTAAGATTGCAATGTAAATTTGAAGATATCTGAACTAAGTTGGGATGGAGGGATGGTTGATAATTATTAATATTCGGGGAGTGTAAGTTACGACCTATTTGAATGCAAATTGATGGTGGATCGTGCCTTAGGGCTGGACTGGGGGCATAGACGAGCGACTTTATGACGTGGAAAAATCCAACGGCAGCATCGCCAGAATCAACAGTGACAACCACCACAAATGGTAAGCGTCTACAGGTCCGCATCGTACGTATCGGACGCATCGCATCAAACGGATTTCTGTGTCGGCAGCGATCGGATTGCCGACGCGAGTATCAGCAATCGGATTGCCGATGCCACCTTCATCGCTTCCACTGATCGGCATTCCGTATGACGTCATCGGTACACATCGCATTAAGGCATTACCGATGAACCGTCCGTACGATGCGGATCAGTGGACGCAGTTGTATGAGTTTTCGTACAAGGCAAACTAAAATCCGATACGTCCGATGCCGACCTGTGGACGCACACCTAAAAGCGCTTTGAGATCTTTTTCTCTTGTCCCGCCGTTGGGTGGAGCCAAAGAGACTGTTAGACTCGTACTGACAAAAATCCTCTGTGTTCCTTCCATAGTCCTATACGTTCCAGGGACATGGTTATGCGTTTCGAAAGTCCCACAACCGATTTGTCCTGTCCTGGGTGGAGCGCAGGGAACTTTCAGACTCGTAATGATTGACACCAGTGTTCCTTCAATTGCCTTGTGCGTTCCATATCCAAGGTAACCTTCTGAGGCAGTCACACATTACTCGTAAACACGACAAAAAAATCGCACGACTGTAAAATATCTTGTTCGCAACGTTGACATAATTTTGATGAATCTTTAAATGTAAATGAAGCATTTAGCCTGTTGACTGCCATTCAACGTTATACGCATGTGAATGATATTAAAATGAACAACTAAGGGCCATTCTTATCATAGTCAGGAGCACAGCGATCCAGGAACGTGAAGGATATGTGAAAGAACAGCGTGGTTTTTGGTCAGTTACAGTCGTTTCTGCTATATACACCTAGGGCGGACTCATTAGTTGATTTTTAACTTAAAATGTTACACAGAAGGCTCAGAATTGCTGAAATAGTCGAAAGAGTTACCGTTACTGGCCCTGGAACGTGAAGAGCAACTTTGACGGTACGGTTGGCGCATCGGCCGAGTGACTGACTGCACTACGTGTCGCTGGAGTTCGATTCCCGCGCGGAACAAATATATGTAAGGCATATGGGGTAACTGGTAATTAGTGTACGATACTTAAACACGTGATTGTGCTCATGATAACAGATAAATTTTATTCTGGGAGCAAAGCCGAAATCGTAAAAAAAATATCAGCTGTTCAGTACATTAAGCAAACATAAATGTACTGAACAGCTGATTTTTTTTTCGAGTTTTCCGGTTTGTTTCCATAGTAAAAGTTGTTGGTTATCATGAGCACAATCACGTGTTTAAGTATCGTACACTAATTACCAATCACCCTATATAAATATTTTTTCCGGGTCTAGGTGTTTGTTTATGTGAATTTAATGTTTTTTGACGTATCCACGATACAGAAGAAATTCCTAGTACATAAATAGCCTAAAGAAATAGGGTGGCTTTTAGTCATACAGGCATTCAGGCAAGTTTTGGTTTTCTAGCCTATATAGCAAATAAATGATGTAACAGAATTCTTCTACTTGTTTTTGTTAAAGTTAAAGTTAGAAGTGCAGAAAGTTAATTAAATTTTTTATTAACCTATATAAAATGAAATGAATTCTGGTGGTTTTAATATTAAAAACAGAGCCAAAAGAATTCATTACGGCAGCTCTAATTCTAACTTTTCGAGGACCATTGTTTAATTATAACCAAAAGTTTGGAACTGGATTTGTATTCGTCCGTCACTTTACTTTTCAATTATTTGTTTTTGTGAAAGAGTTCTCGACTCCATTTCACAAAGTTGTATGGAATTCTATAGCCTTAATTGGTCTATTGTCACGTCGGTATTTTAATAACTTATAAATCCAGTTTTCTCTACATTTTTTAAAGCAAACATAGAGATTATTTGGTTATCGTATTACCTAGTTACTGGGTTGTGGAGGTCCAACAGGCAGTCGCTCCATATAAAATACTGATATTCAGCTGCATCTGGTTCGACTGGAAGCAGACCACAATATAGTTGGGAAAAGGCTAGGCAGATGAGGCAGATGGAGATTAATTGGGATCGATTTTATGATGTAAAACAATTTTTTGGGTAGTATATTTTGACGTAGTTAAAGTGACACAGGGCGAGGATGGGCAGTCATGTAGCTCGCCACCGATCGCCGCTACGCCTGCCCAGCGTGACGATTATGGGCAAACCTAGCTAGGGGAAGCCTATGATCAGCAGTGGACGTCTTACGGCTAATACGATGGTGTGTGTTTTAGAAATGCTCCTACTCTACTCACTCTAATCCTTCAAATACCATATTTGCTGCTCCAGCCAAAGTTTGTGGTCACACAGTCTTGTTTAATAACTCGGAAAATGCAGAAATAATTTTCCAACATGTATCACCAAATGCGCAAAACCTCTCGTGGGGTAATGCAGCCCATGTTATTGAACAAATTTTGTTGTTAGACTTTTGGAAATTCGCAAAAGATTTTTCATACAGATGGGCCCGATGAATTTCTTACTTTGCATGAGAAACCATTTTTTTTTTTTGCAAAATTCCCTAGAGTCTTAGAACAAAAATTGTTCAGTAACATGGGCTGAGTTACCCCACGAGAGGTTTCGCGCATTTTTGTTACACGTTGTATAAATCTCTTTTGTAAATAACTCTTTTCTTATTACGATGTCAAAGTTGAATGGACAGAGGAAAAAATGGCAATGGCATTCTGTCAAGAATCTGTCAAAATTTGCCACAAAATTTCTGTGAAATTCAAAGTAATATACAACTAATACCATGATATGAAACATTTAAAATTTATAAGTGGTGAGTGTGAATTAGGAGTGATTTATTCCAAACTGTTTCAGGTAGTTTCGCACCAGTTAGAGTCGCTATCAAGAGTGACTGACGGAAATATAAAGTAAACTACTACTAGATTATTCAATCAAAAATACAAGTATCCTACAGAATGTTCGTCTAATTTTCTACACAATGTATATCTCTTATAGATATGAATAAAACCGTCAATACTATGTGGGAGACGAGTATTTTGAAGTATTTACTTGTGTGTGGTTGACGTTGGGGCACTCATACAGCTGTCCAATCGACTGTACGGCGAGTGTAACTCCTTGTATTTAGCGTTCCTTCTCTAATAGGTTGTCACACAACCGCGACTGCTGGTTTGACGCGTCTATGGTCTTTTTGATTTTGTGAATATTTACAAAAAGGAACCTATCAGTCTTGCCATGGGTATACTCCAGCCTGCCATCTGCAACCTGTTGGCTGTACAGCAGTGGACGTCTCTAAGTTGGTATTGAAGAGCCTGCGACAGAGTTCTATTCACTTTTAATTCGCGTTGTGTGATGGGAAATGAAAAAAGCGCAACCGGTTTCTGTATGATTCAAACTTCAAAACTTTTTCCAGAGTGTCTTGGATGGTTCATTCTATTTGTGCTTCGGATAGCCAGAACAAGAGTTGACTCTGTCTACTTTAAAACCTGGCAATGTGACTCCAATATTCTATAAACAGATTAAATGAATTTATTTTGTTTCAGTATGATAAAAATCGTTCAAAATGAAGTTCATGGACAAGTTGCCGACAGTAATTAGCTGTTGCTTCTGCTGTTTTCTTAGAGCAGGATGTGTCTTGATAGCAGTCTTCTCATTCGTACGTAATTTTCTCTTTCTGTTACAACATTACATCACGCATTTACAATGATGGGCGCGTAGCATAATGTACCGAAAAAGGTGTACGGACACATTTCATTACTTTTGAGTCCTATGGGAATAAGGGTTGAATCTATCAATCGGTCAATAAATACAAAAGGGTCATTTCACGCAGGGTCAATTTGTACTAATTTCGGTGTAATTTTTTATTTGTAGGTTTTTGGATGAAAAAATAAACTTGTTTTATTCTGGAACACATTAGTATTCTTAGTATGAAATAAACAACTGCAGTTGTTTTGAAAATAAGACAGTCACCGAAATTGCCATCCCACCGAAATTAGCAAAGGAAATGCCTGCGTGAAATGACCCAAAAAACTTATATTTATGGGAAACATAATTATTAGAATTGCACTATATGTATGTATGTAGTAGGGATGGCCCAGTAAAAATGGCGGTCGCATACAGAATCCGATGGTTATGGTCGCCATTGAAATTGTCTAGAAAATTAAAGGGCGTCTCCCTTTAATTTAAACAATCAAAGACATATTCATTTTCCACCTATATTGGGGTCGACTTCCAATTAAACCGGACGCAGCTAAAATATCAGTGTTTTACATGGAGCGACTGCCTTTTTGACCTCCACAACCCAATAACTGGGTGTTACCCCATGGTGAGATTGGTTGTCATACTTTATAGCTTCAGACTAACAGTAACGACTTTCAAAGACATGACATTACGAGTATGTCCACATATTTCATTTCTTAAACAGAGTGGAGGCAGAGGTGTTAGAACGTAAAGTGTAAGCGATGAAACAGGGTGGTTATTAGTTAGTAAGAATCGTTTAATAAAAACTAAATGCTCCGATATACCCTGCGATCTTTGGTATGCATTGACTTTAAATCTCCCCTTTTTCAGTTGCTCTTAGAACTTTTTCTTTATATTTTTCTCCTAATTTTTTCACAGATAGTCGGAGTATTATTTGCGCCAAATGTAAGCCAGTCAAAAGGCTACTGGGACATGAACGTTGTGTTGTCTAACTACAGTGACTTTACCGAGATGATCGCACAGATGACACTCGGCATAGCGTCCATCATGCTTTGCATTGCTAGCGGTTTATTGCTTATAGGTTCTTGTTGTGTAAGTATAAATCTGTACTACAGCATATACCTATAAATGCCAAAGTGAGCTTGTTGGATTTCCTATCTATTTGCATAAAAATTAAGATATAATATAGTAAATTATAACATGGCATACTTTTCGTCTGTCCTGGAATGGACATGTGATGAGGAAGGATGAGACTCATGTGACTAAGAGAGTGATGAGTATGAATGTTGATGAATGGAGAGGAAGAGGAAGGCCAAAGAAAAGATCGATGGATTGTCTAAGGAATGATATGAATGAAAAAGGAGTAAATGATACTATGACGTCTGATAGGGGAGAATGGAAGAAAAAAACGTGTTACGCCAACCCCAAGTAAAAAGGGGTAAGTGCAGAAAGATGATAATGATGGCATATATTTTTTTATTCTAATGTTTAGGTACGCAAATTATTATTCATGCATAACTTTTCTCTACTCGTGCGAATGTTAACGAATAATGTTGTCGGAGCCCTGCGCGCGGGGCTCTTATTTATGACTGCAGATTTAAAGGCTTATTTGTTACCCTTTCAAATTGACGAATGTTAGTAAAAAGACCACTAGCGACATCTATATCAAACTCAGACTAATATTCAAATAAATTTTGAACCAGTGCCTTAAATGAGATCAATTTAGATGTTTTAAAACTACAATTCAAAAGCTTTTGAATGAAACACTTATCTCCATTGTGGAAATCCCTTTAACGAGGTAAAATCATCAAGTGACTATACTAAAATCCACGGTGTTCTTCAATAGCCATTTACGTTCCGGGGCCACGGTTATCCGATAGTCCCGCGACCACGGCAGGTTTTCGACCTCTAAAACTTCGGCCGTCATATTGCTGATAGCTCTACGAGGCGCGCGTGGAACACAACGCGCCGTTGACCCGGGCATGGTCCGTGATCGGACAGCAAGTCGCCCATGTCGCCGCCATACGGGCGGCCCATGTGCATTGTGTACATCACTGGGCCAGAAATGCGCACAGTCTTTTACACTTTCCTTTCTAATACTTCCTAAAACCTCTTTTTTTCTTTTCACAGAATATTCCAGTGTTGATAGAGATATACCAGTGGATCGCTATAATATACAGTTCGACGTTAATAGTGCTGTTCGTCATACTAGCCATTTTCTGCTTTTTTGTTCACAACAACTGTATTTTGGCGGGTGCTGTGTTGTGTTTCCTAATCGTTGTTATTGCTTTATGTGAGTTTTTTTTTTTTTCGTTTTTCTTGTTTAAACAAACACACGCATATACACACACTCGTACACACATACACACAAACTCTTTTGCTAATTATATAATTTTGTACATTTAAATTGTAAGGGAATGAGCGGAGTCTTCAACTACAGGCATTCTTAAGCCTAAATGGAGACTTCTCGATACGAATATGTATATAATGTAAGCCAAAATACGAAATTAAGCCTGTGTCATGTTCGTGAACGAGCGCTGTCAGTCGTGACTGGTCATCTCTTAGCTGCCACGGTCTATTTTAATTATTAATAACTTTATTTTGAATTGTCTTTTATTTTACTATGGACACTATTATCTTGCCACATCGTTCTCACATAATGTACCATCTGATGATGAATGATGTAACAAAATTTTTGTAATAATTTTGGCGATTGAAAAAGAGTGTCCATGGAGTTTCTTGCTCATTCTTCTCCATAGAGATCTACACCTTGGAATGAGCACCTACGGTACTTTCACAGTTTTTATGTCTTGTGTCTGGGACCGTAGCACCATAACTATTTTTATACTTGTTTTATTTTATGTCTTTTGACAATTTATAAGTGCCTGTAATTGGCCTAGTTGAAATAAACGATTTGATTTTGATTTTGATTTAACTTTTCTTTTTTTAAACTATTTCCGAGTTATTTAAAACTCTTTACTGTGGAATGTGGATAGATAAATTCGATCAAGAGTAGGACCTGCCATAATCTAATTCATTACATTCAGTAGCTCTTTTCAACTGAGCCACCACAACCTCACTAACAGTTTGAATTTTTATTCTATTGTTAACGTTTTATAATGACGTTGCTATAAAATTTACGTACAATAAAGCAAATTATAGCCCGCAGAGCAGTGGTGGCCCAGTGGTATCGGTCCCGACTTACGAGTTGTAGGTCGTGGGTTCGAATCCAGGCGCATTACTTTGTGTAAGTTTTTTCATCACCATTGCTCTCAAAAGGGTGAAGGAAAACATCGTGAGGAAACCGGCACGTCCTAGAACTAAAAATTCGAAAACGTGAAATCCACCAATCCGCCTTGGGCCCGTGTGGTGGATTATGGCCTACTCACTCTCACAGAAAGGAGGCCTGTGTCCCAGCAGTGGGAACATTAATAGGCTGATGATGATGATAGCCCTGAATAACACTTTTTGCCCTAATAGGGAATTGAATCCAGGACCCCACGCTCACGGTCGCACTTTTGACCATGAGACTAAAGGGACAGTTGAAAAAATCTTACAAAATTTTAAATGTGAAAGTTTTTGAGAATGGATAGTATGTCTGTTCGTGGCTCTTTCACGCCTAAACGGCTGAATGGATTTGGGTGAAATTTGCTGCACAGATAGTTCATAACCTGGAATAACACACAAGATAGTATTTTTTCCAATTTTATACTCCCGTGAGGTACTTTTTGAGTTCTAAAGGGCGTTATTTATAAATATAAAATGTTTCTTTTTTCTTTTTTCAGTGACGGTGTATTTCTTAATAGTGACGAACAGTCTCCGGATGTCCATTAAGTTCCTCTCAAGTAATGATATTGTGATATGAACGTGTTTTGGCTCTAAATTGGAAATCAGTGTTATGCGTTGTCAAACTAATTTTCTTTACTATGGCCTCAATAAAGGTTTTGAATATGCTGGACTTTTTTTGTCTTGAGACAATGACTGAACTAACAACCATTACCCAACGCACTATTTTCTGGAACGAAGTTCCTTATCGCGCGTTGTGAAAGGGGGCTAGACGGAAAAAAAATCTTACGAAAAGTTGTCACGACACTTTTTGGAACGAAGTTCCTTATCGCGCGGAGTGGAGTGGAGCGGAGCGGTGCCGAGTGGAGCGGAGTGGAGTGGAGTCGCGACAATTATTTTTGTTGAGTGTATACAGTAACATCGTGCCATCCGGGTGTCCCTTGACACCTCTCAAGTTTTTTTATTTCAGTTTAAGGGCGATTCGATGGGATTCATTACAAGACATGGTGGTCAATAATGCCAGCTCATTTTACGCTGAAACGATTAAGCTCGCCCAAAGAATGCGACAACTGTAAATTTAGGAAGTACGTACGGCTACACAACAAGCTATACAAAACCAGTATAAGCTGATCGTTGTATGCGCGGAATGATCATTCAAAGTGAGTGTACGATAAACTGGTTTTGTATAGCTTGATGTGTAGCCGTGTGTACATGCGCTAATGAAGGGTTATATTTAAGTGACAATAACTCCTAGATACTTAAAGTAGAGTAATAATTTAGATATCATTTTATAGACGGACTCAAATACTTTTAATTTAATGCAAAAGCCCTAGCAAAACTTAGAGGTACTTTTCGAGCTAAAGTGAAAAGTTTGAAAACATTCAGTAATTTTTGTGTACAATTTCGTGTTTTCCCATGTTTTTTGGTTATTTTTACATATTATTCAGAAAACTTAAGTAAGGTAAGTTATTAAAAAGCCTCAACGATGAACTTTGCATAAAAGTCATTTGCATGCAAAGACATTAAACTATAATATATACGAGCAGTAGACGGGACATCACGAAGAAATTTGTGATCCAAAATTTTTTACCAATAGGTAAAAAGTCCCTCAGTCTAGTAGTCGCGTTGCTATGCAACGCTTAGATAGCGCTACTGACGCACGGCATCAACAATTTTGTATGACAATTTTCACAATGCCCGCTCTATAGGCTTTTAAATCTCTTTGTTTGCATGTACGTAGATCTCTCAGATTCAAAGATATTTGCATTTTATTGTATATACCTCAGTTTGACAAATCAAAAAACTAAAATGGCTGCCATTCGCGATGTGTTGGAGTACTATTTTTTAAAGCAGTTTTATCGTTGAAAATGAGTCTATAATATCCTCTTCAAGTTTCGCTAGTTCATGTCCGAACTCACTGTATGTATATTCAGTCAAAACATGAGTCAAAGGTTTTATTCCGAATTTGCAACCTTCATAGTACATAGGTATTTTTTTCCTCTGTGAACCATTTATTTATGGCTTATAGATTAATTTAATTTATTTATGGTAGTAATGTCATGGCGTCAGTAATATTTATTAATCAAAACATAGTTAAATTTTATTAAAAATTTCCTTCAAATTCGCAAAAATGTTTGAGTAAATTACAGTTTTTTGTAGAAATGTGTTGATAAATTTACCATCATGTGTGAGATTTTTCCAGAAATGGAATCCTGCATGGGGTTGGCATCCATTCGCGTCGGAATGATGCTCATAGCTGTGTTGTCCATGGTGGGTACCAGAAACCTCTCAACAAGTAAAATTACAAATAAAGTGAAAACTTTGGGCCTTAGCACGAACTCAAAACTAAAGTTATAACAGTTTTTTTATTAGAAAATACAACTGTCCGACACCGTTTTATTTCTATAATTTTGTACTTTGGTTATTTTGTATATTTGAATTTTCCATATTAATTGTGATTATCAATTACCCCTACTGTTTTCCCTTAGATTTTGCAATTCCCAAAGAATCACGGGTTGGAATTACCATAAATATTATAACACGTGATTTAAAATCGTTATAATCAAAGTTTCACTAAATCGGGTGTTTAAATTCATTATTAAGCAAACTTTAATTCCACTTTTCATTAGAGAATTTCCAAAATTTCCGTTCTAAGTGTGCACAATTTCATGTTTCTAGACGTAGGGGTTTGATGGGCCCCCCTATAGAGTCCACAGTCCTGCCGGGGTTGCGGGACATACGTATACCGTAACTCCAGTACACAAAAGGCTACCCAAGGACACCGTGGATTTTAGTCAGTACAAGTCAGACCGTCCCTCCCGCCCTGGCCGGGGTGGGGGAGGACCCATTGATGATTCTACCAGGAAAAAAAAAAGAAGACCTAGGGGTTTTAGTTACGGAAGTTTTATGAGGACAAGTGTTTTCAATTTCAAAATAGTTCATGTTATTATTTAGGCTAAAACACACTATTTTAATAACTGACTTGCCGTCTGGTCCAAGTCCATGCCCGGTACGGCGCGTCGTTTTCCACGCGCGCCTCAAAAACCTGTCAGTAACGTTGACAAAAATGACATGATCAAGTTTGCAATGTCTTACCTAACGTAGTGTCCGTTTAGTCTAGTTTGTGGTAGGCCCAAAGTTTTTTTTTTTATATTAACACCTAAAAGAAAAAAAAACACAAAATCTGGAGAAAAATAACTGTTTTAAAATGGTTTGGCCAATATTTAATCTTCTTGGTCGAATAATTGTTAACTACTTCTTGGATTGGCTCCATAGTCGCTTAAGATTGAGATACTCGTTTTAACTTTTCCAAGATGACCGTCTTCCACGACATTTACACGTAAGTTTTTCTTACATTTAAAATAATATTATACCGATTGTATTATCGACCAATGGAATTCATCAGTTGATATAGTACCTACACTGCAGTAAATGGCGACTTGTCAATAAATGGCGACGAACATGGAAGTTTTCCTAGCTACACACCGCATGCGTGCTATCAACTAATGAAAATGATTTCCCGAATGCGGGCACTGTGGCATGCGTTCCAGAAATCTCTCGAGCCCCGTATGCGCGGGCCCTAACAAATGAAAATGCGCCATAAGATTTAACATGGGAGAAATAGAGAAAGAAATCTCGTTGTCTTGAAGCTAAAATTTTTAAGGTTTTACTTTTATATTATGTACGTGTGAATTAAACAATGTTTTTTTTTACTACGCACTGGAATATTGTACAATCGGTGCTATAAATATTCTGTTTGTTATTGAACCGAATTTCACGGTGTCGAAATAGTATACGTGAAACCCAATTTGTGTATAATTTTGATACCAAAAACCAATATGCTGGGTGTTTCGCGCTTAATACCAAATTAGAGCGTGTGCCCGACATGCCAAAACCACAGATGTGCGTGTGTTGCCGAACTATGTCATATTCAACACGAAATATAAAAATAAATAACTTCAAGTATTTATTTTACACACATTAACTCTTCGCGAAACGGTTCAATATTCTATATTCGCGGGAATCTACACCATAAAGCCAACTGTCAAACGCCATAGGGATGGCTAAAGACAATGATCAGAAAAAAAAACAAAGGCACCGACTTCCGAAAGAAAAGCTATTTTGTAGATTATTTAACACTTTTTTGTGGCTGTTTTTGAAGGCGGTTACATTTTTAGGGTTCCGTAGTCAAGGAACCCTTATAGTTTCGCCATGTCCGTCCGTCCGTCCGTCCGCAGTTTAGCTCAGAGACGTACAGTGCTAGAGAGCTGTAATTTGGTGTAAATATACGGATTTGCTGTGCCGAAAAAGTGGTAAAATAAAATCTCTTAAAACATTTTTTTTTAGGGTACCTCCAGTACTTACACGTAAAGTGAGAATTTTTTTTTTTCTCGCGTACCCCTTAGTGTGGGGTATCATTAAATAGGCCTTTAAAAAATAATGATAGTTTCCATTAACAATTTTTTGATAAAAAAATTCGTTTGTGAAATATTAAGCTTTAAATTGCTAAATTTTGCTCGATTCGAGTGTCCCCCCCCTCTACCAGCTAAACGGTTATGTTTGGGGGTGTGAAAAAATTCACAATAGTAGTATATGTATATAACGAAGTTTAAAAGAAAATTATCACGACTAAGTAGGCTTTACAACTTTACGAGTAAAAGTCGACCAACTTATAAAACGTACTTGATATCATATTTTCTTAAACAAAATGTATCGGAGACAACTGCAAATGTAAGTTTGTCAACTTTATTTTTACAGCTTATAAAGGTATGTTTTTTGGGGATAGGTAGGTTTTTATCGTCAACTATTTTTAACTAAATTCAAAAAAAGGAGGAGGTTCTAAATTCGTTGTAATCTTTTTTCTTATGTATTTTCCCCGATTTCTCAAAGACTCCTGGACCGATTTTGAAAATTCTTCTTTTTAAAATTAAATTCAGCGAATCAGTTTCGTTAGTTCGCATAAGTATTTTGATGGGCAACTACGGAACCCTACACTGCGCATGGCCCGACACGCACTTGGCCGGTTTTTTTTTTTAAGTTTTTATTTTATGTCCTGTTTGTTTCAGACAACGGGCGCCGTCGTTCTTGGCGTGGTGGAACAGCGAACCAACATTTGCTTCGAAAACGTCATGCATGTTTATGGCAATATGTCAAATGTTACCCGTGAGTTTTTTTTAAAGGCTTGGCCAAGGGACATTCGCAGGAAAAAAGCACCAGTGTTTTTTTTTCATCAAATAATCGCCAAAATTCCAGTTTACGCCACAAATACGTGAAAACCCATATTTCTTTACTTTTGCGGGTCTAAAAAGGCCACATAGCATCTAAGTGATTCAATTCTTGAATGAACAATACAACAATAGCCAATACTGGAAATTCACGAAGTTCGTGTATTTCAAGTAAACTCAAACTCAAATTCTTTATTGCAACGCCCATTGACTGTTCATTCACGAAGGTTCTGTTCTAGTAACTCTTTGTGTTCCAGGGCCGCGGTTATCTGTTAACCAGCGACCAATGGGCCGTACATTTACTTATTCTGCTTTCAGAGCCAATGCAAGTTGTTCCTTACATTCGCAGTTTGCTCTCAACGACTCTGGTATTTATGTCGTTCGTATTCATGATCGCAGGGATGACTTTACTATTTTCTACTTTAACGGTAAGCATATTAGTCTATATATAGAGAGCAGTGGTGGCCCAGTGGTATCGGTCCCGACTTACGAGTTGCAGGACGTGGGTTCGAACCCCGCCAGGCGCATTACTTGTGTACTATGTTTCATCACCACTGCTCTCAAAACGGTGAAGGAAAACATCGTGAGGAAACCGGCATGTCCTAGAACCAAAAATTCGAAAACATGTGACATCCACCAATCCGCACTGGGCTCGCGTGGTGGATTATGGCCTACTCTCTCTCACAGAGAGGGAGGAGGCCCTGTATCCCAGCAGTGGGAACATTATGGGCTGATGATGATGATGATATTAATCTTACTATTGCTCTCATTAGTAAGCTCATGATAGAGCGAGGAAAAAAGCAGTTTGAACATTTTTGTATGGAGAGTGGCCCTAACGGTCACCCGCCATTTTGTTTTTTTCCGAATCGCGGTGCACAACAAAATGGCGGGCGACCAAAGGTCCAAAACCTTTAGCCCCTTTCGTACATTAGGCGACGCAAGTCTCCGATACCTTACGATTTTGGTTTCATTGACGCGTGCTTGTGTTCGAACCCTTATGGTTTTGTATTGCGATAGCCGCTTGGATACCGAAGTCGGAAACTTGAGTCGCCTTGTTTACGAAGGGCCTTAAACATCTTATCGCGGCTCCACATTAGTGCCGTAAATCCCCGTGAACAGTCGCGAACGTGAATGTGGATGGTTTTCGCGGGGTTCACGCGCGTTCGCGCCTGTTCCCCGATCAGTGTCGGATTTGTGCTGAGAAATCACGGCGAGAATTCGTCACGGCATTAATGTGGAACCGCCAATAAGCCAGTTTTGCGCTTAAACACAAGAACCAATAACAGCACAGGTAACCTACAAACTCATGGCGAGACACCTCAAGAATATAGTGTAAATAATGTTCTCTACGTCAGTATAACACACGGCAAATCTTCGTAGGCGGTTCTTGGTTGGACGGCGAGCTACCCATCACTCACCGTCCGCAAGTCCGCTACGCCGCTGTGCCCTCTGCTAATCAGAGAGACACGCGTTGAAGCGTCCACACGATAGGCAATTCGCATACGGGCAAAGAGACCCCTTAGGCACACAGTGCCTAAGGAAGAGTTTTTGCCGCATCCGAGGGTGCACCGGCCCGAAAAACTGGTCTTACCCCCGGACGTATCCGAGAGGGAACTCCACACGGACGCACGTGGAGGTTTCCTATAGCACCGTACCTTTCTTTCATCATAGCGTATTTTTTTCCAGGATCAAGAAGGCTTTGCCCAAATGTTCGTATGGCTTGTCTTTCTAAATGTTGTCATTGGATTCATCATGGTCATATCTATTGGGTACCAGTGTGCCTATCTGGACTTCTGCATACTTGGTAAAATGGATTGGTTGTCTTCGGCAGCCACTTTATTGATGTTCGTGGCTTATTTAATATGTAAGTTTTTTTTTACTAAGTATTTAATGGAGTCCATACACGTTTGGGTTTGCATGATGGTTTTAACTTTGCATGCATTACCTATAGGCAAGCCTTTAGTGTGTATGTCTTAAAACTATACTGTGTGTTATGCGTTCCCGGTTAAAACCATAATGTAAAATGTAACGTACCTGGCCTGCATTCGTTTTGTCTTGAGACTGGGACTGTAGCACCATAACAAATTTTGTACTAGTTTTATTGTATGTCTCTTGACAATTCAAAAGTGCCTGTAATTGGCCTATAGTTGAACCTAATGATTTGTTTTTTTTTTTAATTTTTTTTTTGATAATTATAGTGCCTGTACCTAATTCCTCCAATTGAATTCTTTAATTTTGATTTTAAAGTGTTCAAATCTTTTCTATTGTTGCAGTGTGGTACTACTTCTGTTGCGTGGCGAACAGTTATGTCTTGGAACCACATGTCTAACGGTACTAGATCCGACCTAATACCGACCCACCTCATCTATTATTTTAATGAGTTTTTCTTCACGGAAAAAGACATTTTAATAATTAGATGGTAGTGGGTCGATTTTAGGTTGGATCTTGTACTTTAAGTAACAATGATATATCATGCAAAATCTAAATGTTTCCAGTTTCAAAAGTGATTTCGATTGTATTGTACTGTACAGGTACGAAGTTTTATTTTTGAATGTTTTTTCTTGTCAAATAGATTTTATTTTGACAATGATTTGGTGTTTTATTTATAGTTTTGGTATTCTTCTATCATTATGGATTATTAATCGATTTCGAAAAAAAGGAGAGTTTAGTTCAACCTATATGTTTGTTGCGGTTTTCAGAAAAGTACGCGTTACATTATGGAAAAGGTTTGAGTATACCTACAACAATAATAAACTCCGTGATGTTATTCGCATGGCGGATCCATTATAGCTTAAGGGCTCATGTACACGACGCCGCCGCCGCGCCGCTACCGCGCCTCTAGGCTGTGTACACGGTCGCTAACGCGCCGCCGCCGCGCCGCCGCCGCGCCGCCACCGCGCCGCCACCGCGCCGCCGCCGCGCTGGCACCGCGAATCCAATTCGATAGTGTTTTATTTATCTGAAAAAGGAGGTTTCTCATTTCGGCCACTATGTTTTTTTTAATGTTTATTCGCGGATTACTTCTTTGTTCATGAACCGGTTTTGATGAGTCTTTTTTTGTTGGAAAGCAGATATTTCTTACTATTTAGCTCCACTCGATTTCTCTGGTCTTCCATCATCAAACCCTAATCTTCATATCATAGAACCGCCTTTGAAATACCTTCTTTCCAACAAAAAAAGAATCATCAAAACCGATTCATAAACGAAGAAGTTATCCTTGAATTATCAAAAAAAAAAACATTATATGGCCGCAATGAGACATCTCCTTTGTTAGACAAAAAAAACACTAGCGAATGGCATCGCGGCGGCGGCGGCGGCGCGGCGGCGGAGCGGCGGCGGCGCGGTAGCGACCGTATACACAGCCTAGAGGCGCGGTAGCGGCGCGGCGGCGGCGCGGCGGCGGCGCGGCGGCGGCGCGGCGGCGGCGCGGCGGCGGCGCGGCGGCGGCGTCGTGTACATGAGCGCTAATTGAATTGCAGATGTTTTTTTTTTTGTTGATTGTCTGAACTAGAAAGGATAAAAACAACGAACTTACATCAAAAACAAACACAAAAAAAGTGTAAAATAACTTTTCTTTCGAAAATCGGTGGCTTTTATTACCTATTTTTTTGATTTTTGCCACCGACAACTTCCGAAACAAAACTTATTTGTTGCGCTTTGCGCTTGGAAAACGACACGCCAACGACCCATCTGGCATGGTCCATTACCAGACGGCAAGTCACCCATTAGAAACGCGCCGTCTGGATGCTCCGCTAATATGCGTAGGTTTTAATCATGAAATTAATGGCTTATTATAAACTACTTAATGAAAGACACGCCACGCTGTTAAATGAAAGTTACCAGACATTTTTAATCACCAGACCGCCAATCCTTTAATTTAGACTAAGTAATGTGTTTGGGCCTCTAAAACTTCGCTTTGTGAAACCTGAATCAGTTTTCATTTAGTTTTATTCTGTTTGGGATGGGTGGAATCTGGCACTAAGCCTTCCTTCCACTTGACACCAACAAAACGACACCACCGGTGGTGTCGTATGGAATCTCTAGTCCATAGGATACCACCCTAGTGATGTCCAGAAACGCGTGTTTTTGACAAAAAGCTCTCAATTCATTATTTTAAGTTATATGTAGTTAAACGATTATTAATAACCACCATTTGAGTGACAGATAAATATAAACTTTATCAAATGACGTACCTCATTAATGAAACTGCTTGAACTTAATTGGAGTTTTCATATCAAGAACTTTGTATGTAACCTCACTAATGGTCGGTGGTGTCATATGGACTAGAGATTCCAAACGACACCACCGGTGGTGTCGTTTTGGTGGTGTCAAGTGGAAAGAAGGACACTAAGTGGTTTTCCACGGGCGACGGCACCACAAGCTACCTGTAATCTGCGGTGATGGCTGAACCATTTCATTAGCGGTGGTAGGCCTCAGCAGAAGTGCGGACGGCAAGTAACTTGCGCTCGGATGATGGACCATGCCCTGTTCGACGGCGCGTCGTCTTCCACAGACGCCTCAAAGATCTGTAAGCAATCTGAGGGGGCTCTGGGACCCTCCTTAGAGGGTCAGAGCCTACCGGGGTCGCGGGACTGTCTCATTAGGTAACTGTGGCCTCGGAACGTAAAGGACTATTGATAGACACCGTGGATTTTAGTCAGTACGAGTCTGCCAGTCCTTCCCGTCCCGTCCGTGAATCGTTTGATGATTTAACAACGATAAAAATATGCCTCATCAGTGCTGCCTAGCCCGCGAGCAGCATCCTATCGCAGGTCGATATTAAAAAGATTTTTTTCTGTATTCTGTCAGTGCACAGGAGTTGAAAGCCCTTCTGGGTGAGCTTGATTCACCTAAGGCCGTGACTCCACCAAAGCTGTGCGAGTCGAGACAATTCTATTGGTTGTTCAAAACACGTCGCGTCGCACAGCTTTGGTGGAGTCTCGGCCTAAGGGTTACCTTGCACATTTTTTCCGTATTTTGCCGTACAACGTATTGAAGTATGTACATACAGCGTTTATTCTATGGAAAGCTGAATTCACGGGCAAAAGCGGATAATGTTGTAGCGTTGTTGCTGCAAACTTTCGCCATTGCAAACCGCATTTCTCGTAGCCACAACTAAAACAAAGCCTAAGTAGAGCCTAGAACTAAGCAGTCAAATTGTCAAAATGTAAACTCTTAAGATAAGTGCTGCTTTAAATACCTAGACAAAACTTATTTCTTTTGAAACTTGGCTAAGTGGAATAGAGTTAAAATTGTTGTTAATTGTCCTCAAGTATAATTAAAGTTAAAGAAGAAACAAGCAAAGATTAACACGGATAAAATATAATTATGATAATAAGGCAGGGAATAAAGTGTTTACTATTAAGGCGCTCCCTCAACGCGAGCATTCACCTGTAATGTAACATAAAAGTGCGCAATTTGATGCTCTATTGTCTTCGAATGTTCGACTTTGAGAATGACATTACAGTACTTAGGTATTTATCTCCCTGACTGACGAGCATTCGCGTACATTTAGTACAGATTTGATACAAGGTGCGCATTATGATGCTCGATTGTCTTCACTCACTGATGAAATGTTCGAATCTGTAACGTTACATTACAGGTATACCTCTTCCTAACTCTTCGAGGATAACAGGTAGGATGACATTTAATCCTTGTTAACCTCAGCTTGTTATTTGTAAAACATTGAAAACGTTTCATGGGCTGAAAGTACTTATGGTACCTTAACAACTTTTACTATGTTTTTTTTTTCATTCAGAGCTGTGGGTCGCGGGACTGTATGGTATTGAAGGGTATCGAAGATTTTAGTTAGTAGAAGTTAGCTGACGGTCCTTCCCGTCTTGCCTTAGGTTTGACGACTCATTAAATGATTTTACCATGTAAAAAAACCCCCATGAAATGTTAACGTTTAACAAATAAATTTGTATACAAGTAGCGTTTTAATACTGTTATCATCGTCTATCGTTATTTACTGAAATCAGTATATCATCATTATCATCATCAGCCGGAAGATGTCCACTGCTGAACAAAGGCCTCTCCCTTAGACCGCTACGACGAACAACACAGCGTTTCTATGTAACATGTTCATTGTATAGATATGGTAATAATTCTCGGCAGACCATTCATTACACTTCAGGAAATTATCTTATAACCCGCGAAATGACTTGGCCATCCGGTACTATACATAATTGTAATTATGACCATGATTACCTACTATATCTTTGTATAGTTATGGAAGTGAGGTTGTTAATTGGTAATTTCCTCTTTAAAATGTCACTTCTAAATAGTATCTACTTAGGTATGTCAATCTCGGAGGAGATAGGCAGCGACCTCTCGCGCCAGGCATTGGTGGAGGCTATGTTGCAGGGCGAGACAGAATGGCAAGCAGTCACTTCCTTTTGCGAAGCAGTCATGCTAGCGAAGGGGGAGGTAGGATGCGTGAGGGAGAGGACACCGTCTACCGCCGCCGCGGGAGACGCTTACGGCAACGGACGTCGTGAGATGATTTCCAGCCACCGTTGGCGCGAGCATGTGGACGACGAGTAAAGGATGATTCATAACCGAACCGGACTGAGTGCCGCTTCCGCGCCGTCTGGGCCGCAAGCTGGATCACTTCTTACTAAAAGTAGGCAAGCGACATTGTCCAAGAAGTGAAGCCAATCAATACTTATTATGCAAAGACTTCACCAAAGGACGCGACGTCAAACGTTTTACTATTTTGACATTTATGTTAGTTTCACACCTTTTATTTCAAAACTTTTGACATTAAAATACGCCTCAAAGGAATACCCAGAATTTTGCAAAAATATTAAAACGTAGAAAAACGTACCATTCAAATAAAATTCAAAAGTACCGTCAATCACAACTTTAAAAGTTCGTTGAACTTGTAAACCTTTTCACTTCAAAAGTTCTTATTATTACTCGGAAATAATGTTTGTTTTTTTTTTATTGATATTCTTATAATTGTTATCTGACGAGTGAGCTCCGGAACTAATAATCCAAGAGTTCGAACCCAGCTAAGTGCATTACACTTTAACATTTTTTTCATCACCACTGCTCTCAAAACGGTGAAGAAAAACATCGTGAGAAAGCCCATTGCTAATCTACCGTGCGCTTATTTGAACTCTATGGCTGCTACTTGGGTCTTTTAGTAAAAAGTCCTTTTTACTAAAAGACCCAAAAAAAAAATGTTCAAAGTGGGAATCAAACCCTTGACATTATGCTTTGCAGTCGCGCTTGCGAAAACTAGACTAATGAAACAGTCGTTACAATGATTAACACTCCATGATTCCACAAAATATTCCACAACTATCACACAACGCCATCTAGCCCGAAGCTAAGCAGAGCTTGCATTATGGGTACTAGACAACTGATAAACATACTTATTTATTTCTAAATACATAAATATTATAGATAAATTACACCCAGACAGAGAACAATTTGATCGTGCTCATTGCACAAACATTTGTCCTGGGTGGGAATCGAACCCACAACCTCTTGCATAGCAGTAAGGGTCACTAACCACTAGACCAACAGGCCTGTCATAAATTGTAATTATGATTTATACTAATTAATAGGAGCTTTCATTGATGAATTATTCAGTTCATCCAATTTGATCAAGTGATCCATATTTGATTTATTAGTATATTACGATCGTATGTAACGTGGACTGTATGTATCAAGTACTACAAAATGAAATATCATAGTTCGTATTACTATTTATGATAAATGCCAAAGTTTATGGGGATAGATGAGTGGATTGTTACTGTTTCACACAAAAACTATTGCACATAGTTTTATGACCTGGATTTAATCCAGGTTTAGTAAAATATAAAATAAAAATTATTATCACAGAGGTAGTACTTTCTGAGATTTATGTTAAGCCGTTTTTAGCGAGCGTCTGAACTGAGGGCCATAGATATTTGCCTATAACTGCTTTGTTTCACGTTTAAGAAATTTATGCTTTGCGGCATCGAATTTTTACTATTTTTAACTAAAACCCCTGTAAGTTTCAAGTTGATCCAACAATAAAAAAAAACGGGCTCTCAGTCCAGATGCACATCATAAAACTACGTACTAATAACAATGCACATGATTCTGTGTACGAAATTCGATTGCGCAACTACTCGTTTCTGGTTTTTTTTTAGCGTGATAAAATCATCAAGTGTGTCCTCCCACCCCAGGCAGGGCGGGAGGAACTGTCAGACCTTGTACTGACTAAAATCCACGGTGTCCTTCAGTTATTTAGCCCTATATGCTTTAATTGCTTTTCTACACCTGAAACGGTTCTAACATCAAAATCAGTGTTTTAATATTGCATTCCTATTTCATTTTTAGGGTTCCGTAGCCAAATGGCAGAAAACGGAACCCTTATCGTCATGTCTGTCTGTCTGTCCGTCCGTATGTCACAGCCACTTTTTGACGAAAGTTTAAGAGCTATCCTGTTAAAACTTGGTAAGTAGATGTATTGTGTGAACCGCATTAGGATTTTCATACAAAAATAAACAAAATCCAATTTTGGGGCTACCCCCCATACTTAGAATTGAATCTCAAAAAAAAAAAAAAAAAACTACAGAGCCACATAAACTTCTTATTTTCGACTTTACTTCTTATTTTTAACTTGTTATATTTGACAGATATTTGCAACGTTCGTAACTTTCAGAATACGCGCTCTTAATAATATTACCTTGAAAAAAAAAAGAGTAGCCACAATGTCACATGACAAAGAAAAGAAAATTACACAAAATCAAGGACACAATTTCATGAACACTTTTCACGAACGTTACTTCAGATAAAGATCGGTACCCACTGTTCCCGCAGTGAGTGGTACTTTAATGTGACACTTAAATCACCTTTATCTTTTTGGCCCACACATGCATACGAACTTGCCAAATGTACAACCTTCGGTACGGTGAGATAGGACCCTAACATTTATTGCTTCCGTATGTCATATCCGTTTGTTACGGATATTTGATTCGGATTTTATAGGTAGTAATAAATAAATAGTTTTATTTTGGTCATTTAAAGTAGGTACATAATTGTAATGTTTAGAGATGTGATAACTAGTAGACTACCGACGACGAAATAGTCCGGAAGCCGCCGTAAAAAGTGCCGTTTGGTTGACTGGACTTGACATTAAGAATTTAAATGTTAATACTAGATTTTTACTACGGTATTTTTTTACCTGATTTATCTTAACGGGGCAATTTTTTTTATGTGAGATGGATTTGCTCTTGACCTTACTCTATAGATCAGGAATGACTAAGACAAGGTCGACTGTGAAGCGAGCTTACCCAGAAGAAGCCTGTTCACTTTAACTTTGAAGATAAAACTATAAGCCCGCACGTAAATACAAGTACTACTCACCCAATATCAAGTGAATAAATCTGTAAAAATGAGTAGTACCTTATTGTCAAAAAAAAGGAGGTGTTAATTTTTTCCCTACATTTAAGGCCCAGCCGTGTACCTCAAGGACAAAAATACGAAATTATAGGAAAAAAATCGTAGATTTTGAAAAAAAAATATGTAGTATTTATTTGGGCATTTGTACCATAAGAAATTGTCGATCCAAAATGTTAAAACTTGCAACCCAAGAATTGATTTTCAATCTAGCAATGTCATACGTCTCCGACATGATGCGTTTCGTTACTTCATTTATAAACGTGTGAAAACCCAAAAATGTACTTTATATAATTTACACATATTTTGTGAATAATCATGGGAACAATAATTTAAAAAAATGCATTTATTTCACATTTCGTATTATTTTTTGCGTTTGGTTATCTGCCGGCCAAAAGCCAGGGTTCCCGACCTAGTTCGATAGTTTTTATCTATTGTTGTTGATATTTATTACTGTCAAAAAGCTGTCAAGTAATGAAACATCGATGTCATATTTTGACGTGATTTTGACAGATGAAACAGATTGACGCTGTCATAAACGTTTCTTTGAACGCAGTTCCGTTGCGAAGTAGTGTTTTTTCATATACTTTTATTTATTTTTCTATCTAGTATTGAAGGATTTTAAATACTGCTAAAAATACTAATTATTGGAAGGGATTTTAATAATAATTTGTACCTCGGTACATGGTTGGGCCGAAAAAATAACACCTCCTTTTCAATGAAGAAGTGCAGAAGGAATTAGGAACTAATTTTATCTAAAAAAAACCGTCAAAGTCCCCGTTTACGTTTACGTCACAAAAGTGAGAACTGGTGATAAGGCCTCTTAAAAAAACAACAACATATTCACTCACTAAAACCACTTTACTACTTCCACGCCAATAATGTAACATTCCCACCTACTCGAAAAGGTTTTAGTTAATTAAGTGCACAATTGCAGTAGCTTCACGTTGTTTCAGCTGTTTGTGTGACGACACAATGGCTGGAAGTAACGGCTGTGAGTGCACGCCTTTGTCGACAGGAGTTCTTTGTGCTACATACTGTTTCTGAACGTGGTTCTGCTTGTGTCAAAGCTGTTTGAGTTTTTTATAATATATGTTTTCATATTTCTGGAACACTCGGGGACTTTTGAGCAGTGCAGTGGTGAGTTTTTGTGAGCAGTGGTGGCCCAGTGGTATTGGTCCCGACTTACGAGTAACGGTCGTGGGTTCGAACCCCGCAAGGCATAAGGATAAATTACACAAAGTAATGCACTTTGTGTAATTTATTTCGTCACCACTGCTCTCAAAACGGTGAAGGAAAACATCGAGAGGAAACCGGCATGTCCTAGAACCAAAAATTCAACCCGCTCCCGCTCACAGAGAGGAGGCCTGTGTCCCAGCAGTGGGACATTACAGGCTGATGATGATGAAGGGACTTTACACATGGTGCGACGCGATACAGAATTGAATAATAAACGGTTGACGATATCGGCCAGATATCCGGCCGAAGAAAATGTGTGGACAATCGCTAGTGTTCGCTAATGGAGTCGCACGTATTGACGATATCGCTCACAGATATCCTCGATATCGAATTGCATGTACATACGTACTAATGACAATGCACATGATTCTGTGTTCGAAATTCGATTGCGCAACTACTCGTTTCTGGTGACATCTTTTGTCTTTGGTTTGCAGCGCCTTTATGTCGTAGTAGTAAGGTGGATTTTGAAGTGCAGGTAAAATTGCATCGCATCACTATTAGTGGTCGATGGTACATGATCAGACGGCAAGTCACCGTTAGTGTCCTTGTAAGTTAAGTTTTAAACAGTGATAGATTAAAATCACATGCATAATTATAGATTCTTGCTTTATTAAAGAGTGTACCAACACCCAATTTGTCGATATAAAATTACTTTCAAAGCCAATAACTCTAGCATATTAATATTGACACGGAAATTGCTGATTAAATTTTAAAGTGATCGATTTTCAATTACTTCCATGTTATGGTGTACGGGAAACGTTTTACCCTTCATTAATGTAATGGATGTTACTAATTGATAATTTAATTTAATATTAAAATATGTTATGTATAAGAATATTGTATTTCCTGATGTTGTTTTGAAACTGGCCTTTGCCCGCGGTTACGCTCACGTAGAAATGAATTGTTTTAGGAACGTAATCGTTATTTTTGGTCCCAACTTACGAGGAGGTTGGAGGTCGTGGGCTCAAACCCAGCCAGGTGCATTACTTTGTGTAATTTAGTTCATCACCACTGCTCTCAAAACGATGAAGGAAAACATCGTGAAGAAAAATCCTAGAATAAAAATTCGAAGACATCCAGTAACCCGCACTGGGCCCGCGTGGTGGATTATGGCCCACTTCCTCTCACAGAGAGGAGGCCTGTGTCCCAACAGTGGGAACATTATAGGCTGCAGATGATGAATTGTTATTTTCAACGTATTTTTTTTGGGACGAATGGTAAGTACCCTTGTTTTGGGACGAAATGTCGTTCGGACGGACGTACGGACGGGAAGGACACTGTCTGACTTGTACTACCTAAAATCCATGGAGTCCTACAATGGCCTTTTACGATCCGGGGCCACGGTTACCTGAGACAGTCCCGCAACCCCTGATAAAAGATACCCTTAGTTCGTTTCTGTACACCTTTTTTATCGTGGTAAAATCATCAAAATATGAGTTTTCCCACACAGGACTTCTCGTCTGTATCTATGGATAGGTCTTTAAAAATGACGTTGAGGTTACTAAGACCATTTTTTTCTAAACTGATCAGTTTCCGCGAGACACGCTTCCTAAGTTTTAAAATGCTGGTTACCCCTGTAACCTTCTTCTAACTTCTAAAATAAGAGATGAAACTAAAAAAATATAAGACGTACATTACCATAAAAAGTTCAATTGAAAATTGTTTTGAACGAGATCAATTAAGTAATTCTTTTATAATCCTACTAATATTATAAAGGCGAAAGTTTGTAAGTATGGATGTATGGATGTATGGATGTTTGTTACTCTTTCACGCAAAAACCACTGAACGGATTTGGCTAAAATTTGGTACACAGATAGTTTATAACCTGGATTAACACATAGGATAGCTTTTATCCCGATTTTATGTTCCCGTGGGATAATTTCCGAGTTGTAGCGGGTGAAGCCGCTGGCAACAGCTAGTACGTCATAAATCGTAAACCGCAATTTTCCTTTCAAAGTTACAACCAACTAGGTAAATGAACTTTTATATTCGCACTTAGCCGGTTTTTCTTGTGGTTCAATGCTTCTAAAAATATAATATATGTTTTATTTTTATATATAAGTACAAAGTTCAAAGGATCCGCATTATATCAATAAACTCAACAAGATATTACATTTCAAAGACACATTATTGAAATAAAATATCACCCTTCACGCCCGATACACGCTCTTAAAAATATCTAAAAATAAAATAAAGCTCATACGAATATAATTTATATGAAAAATATTTCTTGTCACGAAAATATGAAACATAAATTTAAAAGAAAAAGCTTTTCGTTTGGAATAGTCTATAGTTGGAATCTTGTCCAGGTAATACAGGTCGGTTAGATTCTAGAAACTTGGGATATTTTTAAATAGTTCCTTCCTATTAATGTTCCCACTACTAGGACACAGGCCTCCTCTCTGTGAGAGGGAGTGGGCCTCCCTCTCACAGAGAGATTGGTGAATGTCACATGTCTTCGAATTTTTGGTTCTAGGACATGCCGTATTCCTCACGATGTTTTCCTTCACCGTTTGAGAGCAGTGGTTATGAAAACAAATTACACAAATTAATGCGCCTGGCGGGGTTCGAACCCACGACCTACAAGTACAACTCGTAAGTCGGGACCGATACCACTGGGTCGCCACTGCTTTTTTTTTTTTTTTTTTTAGCGTGGTAAAATCATCAAATGAGTCCTCCAACCCCGGGCAGGGCGGGAGGGACTGTCAGACTTCTACTGACTAAAATCCACGGTGTCCTTCATAGCCTGTTACGTTCCGGGGTTACGGTAAGGGGAATAATCCCGCGACCCCGGCAGGCTTTGGCCCTCTGAGAGGGGGGCCCCGTCATTATGCTGACGCTCTTTGAGGCGCGCGTGGGACACAACGCGCCGTCGACCCGGGCATGGTCCTTGGTCGGGCAGCGAGTTGCCCTTTACTCGCTGCCCGCATGCCCGCGCCTACGGTGGCCGGAGATCATCTTGCGACGTCCGTCGCCGTGGGCGCCTACCACTGCGGCTGGGGCGGAGGGAGGACGCTGTCCTCTCTCGCTCGCGGCCTGCCTCCTCCTTTACGAGCATTACTGCCTCGCAGAAGGAGCTGACCGCTTCCCACTCCGTCTCGCCCCGCAGCATGGCCGCAACCAATGCCGGGCGCGAGAGGTCTCCGCCTATCGCAGCCGTGAGGACACGTCGGTGCTCCGCCCAAGCTGGGCAGTCTTGCACCGTATGCTCCACCGTGTCCTCCGGGCGATCTTCGCAGTGGTGACACCCAGGCGTCTCCTCCTTTCGCATCAGACACAGGTACCTCCCGAAACTTCCGTGTCCGGTGAGGACCTGCGTCAAGCGGTAGGTCAGGACGCCATGACTTCTCTCCAGCCACTCCTCAAAGAGGGGTCTTACCGCCGCAATTGCGGCGTGCCCGGCCGTCGGTCGCGACAGTCGTTCCTTCCATACTGCCCTGAGATCGCGCCGGAGGTCTTCGCGCCGCGCCTCGACTTCGCGAGGCAGCGGGGTCACGCCCCGGCGCTGCGCCTCCACGCGCCACTCATAGACGCGCTGGAGGGCAGTCGCCTCCAGATCCCAAGGCAGCAATCCGGCAAGCAGGTTGGCCGATTCGCCGGCAATCGTGCGGTATCCCCGGATCATTCGGATAGCCATGACCCTCTGGCATGCGACCAGCTTCTGTGGTCGCGTCCGGATGCTCAGGGCCCACACAGGGGCCCCGTAGAGGGCCATGGACCGCACGACGCCAGCGTACAGCCTACGGCAGGAAGCGTTTGGCCCGCTGAGATTGGGCAGCAGTCGCCTGAGAGCGGCCGCTGTACTGTTCAGCTTTGGGGCCAAACTCAGGAAATGCTCCCTGAAGTTCCACCGGCTGTCGAGGACGAGTCCCAGGTACTTCATCGTCCCCTGTACGCCGATTGGAACTCCTTCCACCGTAATGCTGTAGCTCGACGGTGGCGCGTTACGGCGGCCATGAAAACACATGGCCTCCGTCTAGTGCAGCGCCACCTCGAGTCCCAACCGCCGGCCGCCACTGCTTAGGAAGTTAAAAAAATGTAATTTAACGTATTTTTCGTGCGGTGGTAAATCATACTATCATATAGTAATGAGCGAAGGGGTAGAATCAGGATTGTACTAACTTAAAACCCCTCTTTTTGCTTGCTGGGCTGCAATGACTCTTTTAAATGCTTTAGCAATGCTGACAGGCATTTGGCCCTATTTTGGATTACACCTTACCGTTGATATTACCCATTACTGTGCTAGTTTCTATAACAAAATTCATCGCTGGACTTTACGATGTGCTCGACGAGGCCGCTTTGAGATCGTCTAAATCAAAAATCAAATCAAAACGTTTATTTCAACTAGGCCAATTACAGGCACTTATGAATTCTCAAAAGACATAAAATAAAACAATTACAAAAATAGTTATGGTGCTCCCCAGTCCCAGTCCCAGTCACAAGACATAAAAACTGTGAAAGTACCGTAGGTGCCCATTCCAAAGCGTAGATCTCTATGGAGAAGAATGAGCAAAAAACTCCATGGACACTCTTTTTCAATCGCCAAAATTATTACAAAACTTTTGTTACATCATTCATCTCGATCCGATCCCGATCATGCAGCGCGAAAGATGAGCGCTAGTGTATCGCTATCAGTAGCCTAGTGAATAGGTGCGTCCACACAGAACAGCAGCCTCGCGAGGCATTCGCCGCGAGGCATTTGCGCGAAGCAGCTCGGTGGCTGCTTGCTCGTTCTGTTTGGACGCGCCTTAGCAAACTTGAGTCCCAGAGTCGCGTGATCGCTGCGGCCACGCAGTAACAAAGCTGTGAAGAATAGCATTCCTTGTCTTTAGCGGACGGTGAGCTGCATTTGCCATTGCTCGCCGCCCGAAAGCTATGTGTAAAAGCCAGAAATATCCTGCCCCGTGTTACCCGATGCCTGGGTAGTCTTCAAACTTAATCCCCACCCAGAACAAGGGCACTAATTTTTATTTTGAACTTACCATAAAGCTTTTAAGTGTACAGCAATCAAGAGTTGGTCAACCCGTTATAGTGCTCTAGTTGAGAGCGTATACGCCAACTGACGTTTCATACAAACTTTAAAGGCCTTATTTTTTTAAATCAGTAAACCGATTATACAAACGTAGGATAAGTTATTAGGTAAACAGTTATCAGAGATAATAAACGTAATCTAGTATTTAAAAAAAGACAGTTCGAAATCTCTTTTTTCTATGGAAAGTTAAAAATTGCTCTAATGTAACTGTAACACTATTATTTTGTCAGAAATGTTCTCTGATAACTTTTTAGAGCTACCAGCTGATTGACCGGATTCTGAAAAAAAGGATAAAATAAAGGATCACTTAAAAAATAATACGAAACCTTAAAAACACAATGTTATTAAGAATACTTTGGGTTGAGGAAGCCAACGCTTCCTCAACCCCCAATCTGCAAACATCGAAATCGTTATGGGCCTACCACACGCACAAGCTCCATCACAGTTTTGCCTGCGCTAGCCGGTTTGTAAACAGATCACCGTGCGTGTGGTTGCTAAAGCTGTGAAGAAACGAGAAGTTTGCGCAGGCAGAACTGTGCTGAAGCTTGTGCGTGTGGTAGGAACATTAGATATGTTTAACAGAGCTGAATAATATTCGCATAAAAATAATTATGCTCTATTTCATAGAAAAGGATGCCTTACTTATGCATACGAATTCCGTTAGAAAAAGTGTGAAAATGTTATTTTGTATGAAATTTCGTTCGGCGATCACGCTCAAAACCACATGTAAAACACAAGTTTCGGTAAACCTGTCAGTTAAGTTGTGACGACAATATATCAAGTTGCGGTTAAGTGTTCGTGAACTAAGTTAGCCGCCGCAGCCGTCACTTGGACGGTTAAAGGGTATACCGTTATTGTTCATAAGTTTTGACAGGTTGACCTTTCAAGTTAGCTCTAAAGTGCTTTGTTTTGATGTTTCTCATTATTATTGGAACTAATAGTGAAGTGTTCGTTTAAATAATTTAGATAGAACTTCTGGAGTGAAGAAGTTCCTAAGTTATGTTATATAGTTCGCAAAAAGTATGGTTGTTTTATTTTGTGTTGGGGATAAAATTCAATTGTCAAGCAAAAAAATACTTGCGCGTGTGCGCACCAAACGAGTTGCGAGCTGCGCATTTTGCGGCGCATTCGCCAGATGGGTATGCACCCTTAGATTTTGACTCCATCAAAGCGAAAACAAGAAGAGCCTTGCAAAAATGTACAAGTTTCGACCTATCACAATAGAGTTAAAAAAATAAATAATTATAATATAAGTAATAAGAATTAGTGCGGCTTTTCCGATCTGTCTTTTTTTCCTTTTCCGCATCCCTCATCTCATAAACTTTTTCGTAAAAATAGTTCCACTCTTTGACAGCTAATGAAGTTAATTAAAAAAAGAATAAACAAGTACTACCGCGATGTTGCCCTCGTTTTCAAACAAAATAAAAAAGAAAAGTTAGCTCAAAGAACGGCCATGAGATCGACTGTACATGGATGTACTACTTTTGAAATGGGTACTACGAGTATAAACTGTAAAATGATATTTATTTTGTAAATAGCTTTTCACAAACACTTTTACAAGTCAAGACACTTTTTTTTATAGCTAGATGGGGCCGGTGTTTCGTACCTGACTACTCTGAGAAGAAACATCCGAAACAAACTCAGAGGTCATCGTCTTTTTTAAAGTCCAGACATTAAATTGGTTAGTTAAGTCATGACTGATTAGTTATGACATGATTGAGACCATCTCGGACATAAACCTGCAGGGTCCTCGGACCCTGCAGGTTTATGTCCGAGATGGTCTTTTGAAGAAAGAGCCATACAAAGAGTGGACCTGTCCAGTCAGTGCAAGCATTTGTTGTTTACGTGAAGCTCGACTCGTAACTCAAGGAGCTCAACTAAAGTAAATACTTCATCATCACCATCAGCCTATAATGTTCATGAAAGTTTATTTGTCTGACGGCACTCGCCTTACAGGAATTGGTCTTAGTGTGGTTGCTCTATTGGTAAGCGTCCACAGGTCCGCATCGCACGTGTCGGACGTATCCTACGTAACGGATTTTAGTTTGCCTTGTATTAAAACTCATACATCTGCGTCCACTGATCCGGAATGCCTACATGCGATGCGTACCGATGACGTCACATGGAATGCCGATTATTGGACGCGATGAAGGTGGCATCGGCAATCCGATTGCTGATACTCGCGTTGGCAATCCGATTGCTGCCGACACAGAAATCCGTTTGATGCGATGCGTCCGAAACGTACGATGCCACGGTGGGTCGAAAATCGGCTTTCATAGACTTAGGCATTTTATTTTGCAAGTGCCAGTTTTTATGCCGGATATCGCTTCTATTAGTAATAACAATATACAAAAATGACACCAGAATTGATTCTGCACAAAAACGAAGGAATTATAATTTTTTTACGAAAATTTTGTATGGAGCTAGTATGAAAAATCGAAATATCTCTAAAACGGCAGAGATAACCGTAATATCCTTATAGGGGGTTATAGTACTAATTATTTATGATTTTTTGACATACGTTACATAATGGTTGGAGATGCCGTTTTTTTTTAAAAAATCGTCAAAATATTTTTATTTATTTTTACATATGAAACGTTCCTTTTAGTGTTTAAGTTGAAGAATTCAGAGCTTTAACAACTCTAAACATAAAATAGCATCACCCCTAAAGACCTGAGGGACTAGACAGAGGTGTGTAGTATCCTCTTGATTTTGTAAAATTTCCAACAATACCAAAAAGTTGAATATAGTAGCTCTTGACTAAATAATCACAGGCACACAGGCCGATCTTCCGGTTTAAGCCGCGCTTGCCGTGGTTGGTCTGTGGATGGGTGACCATCTGTCATAGCGAGTTTCCTCCGTGCTTCGGAAAGCATGTAAAGCCGTTGGTTCCGGTTGTCATTCGCAGATCTTTGACAATCGTTTCTGTTAGTCAGAAGCTCTAAAGTCTGGTAATCAGTCTTACCATGGGGTATCGTATTACTCCGACAGGCAGTCGTTCCATGTAAAATACTGATGTCCAGCTGAATCTAGTTCGACTGGAAGCCGACCCCAATATATTTGGGAAAAGGCTAGGCAGATGATGATGACCAAATAGCTGAATATCAGTGTCAAAGTGCCCATGCCGCTTCTTTTTGAAAGACAGGGGAATGAAATTGTTAGTTGATCATACCCTAAAAGTATGATTACAACATAACCGGACATATAATAATATCGACACAAAAGGAATTTAAAAACTTCAGAATTTTAAAAAGGAGCTCGATCTGTTGGTTTATATAGTGAAACAAGGCTCGGGAACTACCAATGACGTGAATACCGCAATAAAGTTTTTCGAGTTTCCCAATAAAACTGCAACTATTACTGGGTTAGATCAAAACCTGATAAAAAGATTTGCTGTTATTTTGCAAGCAATAACATCTGGTGAGAAGATCGATGTCATCAAATTTAAAGATTTTGCTCGCAAAACAGCAGAAAAGTACGTGAAATTATATGACTGGTATTACATGTCATCAACCGTACATAAACTATTAATATACACGGAGCTGACATAATCGAAAAAAAAAATTGTCCCGATTGGGACTCTCTCGGAAGAAGCCTCAGAGTCTCGAAACAAAGATTTTAGGAGGTTCCGGGAACATCATTCGTGGAAAAGAAACAGGCAATTAGATTCTAATCAAGATATCCTAAATATGCTTGTTGTTTCTTCGGATCCTTTTATAAGTGCACAAAGGCCGAAGTTAGGTGCCAAAAGGAAGACAACATTTTTTGCTGAAACTCTCCACCTAATACAATTTCCGGAAACTGAGTTCGAGTTTGTAGGTACATATATCCAATCTGGACTCTGAATCGGAAATGGAGTCCGACAACAAAAGTTGTAAAAAAAATATTTTTCTTTATGTTCTTTTGTTATTTATGTTAATTTATTGTACCAATATGTTTAGTTAGTAATTTCATAAATTATTGTATCAAATATTTTTTAAACTTGAATTTATAGCACATAGATATTATTTTTGTGACTTGTGTTTTATATAAATTACCTATCAATAAACAGTATAAATATACAGTCTATTTTTTCACATATCCTTAATATTTGGGGAAAAACCATGCTTCCTAACGATGTTCTTAACTTTGACACAGTTCATGGATCGTTTTGAACAGTTTATTATGTAAAAATAAATAATATTAGTACTTTATCCCCCTATATGAATATTATTGTGTTCGGTTATGTTGTAATTATACGGATATGATCAATTAACAATTTCATTCCCCTACCTTTCAAAAAGAAGCGACAGCATGGGCACTTTGACACTGACTTTTTCAACTATTTAGTATTGTTGGAAAATTTTACAAGATCAAGAGGATACTACACACCTCTGTCTAGTCCCTCAGGTCTTTAGGGGTGATGCTATTTTATGTTTAGAGTTGTTAAAGCTCTGAATTCTTCAACTTAAACACTAAAAGGAACGTTTCATATGTAAAAATAAATAAAAATATTTTGACGATTTTTTAAAAAAAAACGGCATCTCCAACCATTATGTAACGTATGTCAAAAAATCACAAATAATTAGTACTATAACCCCCTATAAGGATATTACGGTTATCTCTGCCGTTTTAGAGATATTTCGATTTTTCATACTAGCTCCATACAAAATTTTCTTAAAAAAATTATAATTCCTTCGTTTTTGTGCAGAATCAATTCTGGTGTCATATTTGTATATTGTTATTACTAATAGAAGCGATATCCGGCATAAAAACTGGCACTTGCAAAATAAAATGCCTAAGTCTATGAAAGCCGATTTTCGACCCACCGTGGCGATGCCGACCTGTGGACGCTTACCTTATGCTCCAGTATTAAAAGAAGCCGATTGAGATATAGGGGAGGTAAACCTAAGTTGAGTAGCCGGCCGCCTTAAACGAATGCGGTATATATGTATTCGAATTACGCGTCGTTCTTGTCGCCTCATAGGCACAGGGTGGGGCGGCGCGTCCTGCACGCAAACATTCTCATTAGCAAGAACGACGCGTAATTTAAAGTGCGTACCCGTTTTAGGCGGGCTACCCGTCGTAGGCTTATCTCCCCTACCCATTCTCATTTTAAATATGATTTGAAAGCCAGTAGATATTCGTGAGTAGTAATCAATAATTACAGTATGTAATTGAAGTTAATGTTTATTATCATTCAAGATACAATTTTACAAAATAAAAGTTTATAATTATGTACAAAAACTGTGGAATATGAATTTATGAATAATTATAAGTATGCGGATAAAATCTTACCTTAAAACACGTTGGAAACCATTTAATATTGAATTCGAACTTTAAAAATTAAATCTTTTTAACGACAAAAAAGACAAAAAAATATTGGAGGAAACACCCAAATATTTTATTCATGCCAAAAAGTATAAAATCTCGTAAAGCTTCCCCAACGAAATGTATTACCAAATTTTGTATGAACTCGCAAAAAAAAACTTTCTTACGTTGATAATCTCAGGATTTGTAAGCAGTTGGTAGCACTTTTGGGTATGAATAAGACGAAGTGAAGACTGCAGACGAGTGTTGTGACTGGTTCATACCTTGCCTTGCTTTAAGTTCTCATTTTAATAAATAGTTAGGGCCATGACCCTGGGACGTAAAGGGCTATTGAAGCATCAACGTGGATTTTAGTCAATACAAGTCCGACAGTAAAGGAGGGATGACTAATTTCATGATTGAAATTAGGTAGTGGTTGTGTTTAAATATTTTTAGTTTATAGATAGTATTTTAGTTTATTTTGTAAATGTATTAGCGTTAACTTACGAGGTTGACCTCGTACAATGTGCTGCAAGCCTCTGAATAAATGATTTAAAAAAGAAAATTATTGTACCACAATAAAAAAATATATAAATACTGACATTCAGCTGCATCCGGTTTGACTGGAAGCCGACCTCAATATAGTAGAGAAAAGGCTAGGCAGATGATGACAAAAAAAATGTTTTCAGTAGGTTTGTAATGTTTTTGGTAGCTTGTCTTATCAATGCCCGGGTCGACGGCGCGTTGTGTCCCACGCGCGCCTCAAAGAGCGTCAGCATAATGACGGGGCCCCCCTCTCAGAGGGCCAAAGCCTGCCGGGGTCGCGGGATTATTTCCTTACCGTGACCCCGGAACAGAAAGGGCTAATGAAGGACACCGTGGATTTTGGTCAGTAGAAGTCTGACAGTCCCTCCCGCCCTGCCCGGGGTGGGAGGACTCACTTGAAAAGCTTGTCTTATCAATACTCTAACGTCAAAACATATCGAATCCGATTAGCAATTTATGGAAGAAATCATTTCTTTTCTGTTACAAATGCCACGTAAAAGTTTGGTATTCAAATATATTGAAGTTTGAAATTGATGTTTCTTTGTGTTCTCGATATGCGATGCGTAGATGAAATGTTTTGGTGTTAAGGCGCTTGGGACCTATTGTTGTTTCTATTTTGTTTGCTTAATTTTACAATCATGAGCGGTGTGAATTACTGTAGTATTCAAATTCGAAATTCCAATAAAGTTGTCGTCATTTAAAATGTGTTCCCCAATGACATTCTAATATACAGATATGTTATACACTTACAAAACAACAGAAAAAACTGTTCCGCATCGAACGGCAGCACACATACACACTTTTATTCACACATTACATTTCACTGCAAGTAAAAAGGATAGCTTGATAAAACGCAATAAGAAAAAAAGTGACAGCTATAAACAAATATCGCCACGCGTCATCAATCCCCGCGCACACACAGACACAGACTAAAAGAAATAGTCCCACGTAGGACATTTTATGGTCTTTACGTCTTGCGCTCTCATAACATTTAACTGTTCACTAAAATATCATTGATGTTCCCTCAAACCTCGGCCAGTAATAACTTAAAAATTTGAAAAAGTTCCAGTATTTTTACTTCCGTGGTCCAATCCACCATTTATACGTATTTTTCGGTCTATTTTCGTCCGCTTTGTAATTGGTTTAAAGCAGGAAGTTTCTCAAGCCGGCTTGTATCTTGCTTGGACAGCTAAAGAGGAATGTTGTTGAGGTACACTCAATGTCAGTTACTTACGCCAGATCCACACGTTGGCCCTGTTGGCCGAACAGAAGGAGACGGCGCTATACCAGAAAGGAAGACGCAAATAATTCTATCTCGTTTCATAATATAGCGCCGTCTCCTTCTATTCGGCCAACAGGGCCAACATGTGGATCCGGCGTTAGAGAAACAATCATTGTGGAGGATAAGTTAGGAGGTAGTTCAAGGGTTTCGAAATCCTTTTTTTTCTATTCTAGTTTTTAGACGGAACCCTAAAACCTAAAATAGAATAAAAACTTAAAAAAATAACGCCTTCAAAAACAACCACAAAAAAGAGTAAAATAACCTACAAAAATTTTCTTTCGGAAGTGGGTGTACTACTTGTAGGTTAAATTAAAGATTTTTTTTCCGTGTCAGAATCGAATCCGAAACTCGCAGCGCAGTAGTTGATCGCTCGGCCACTTGCGCTAATTATGCCGTTTATTGTACCGTAAATTGTTGAGGAAAAGTTGGAAGATAGTTTGAAATATCTTATTTTTTTCTAAACCTAGCAAGATTTAGTGTGTCAAGCCAAAGATTTTTCCGAAGGAACTTTAATATATGGTTGAATTTTTTAAATTTGCGTGGATGGCCAAACTAAAAAAACCCTTCTGTAGATGGATGATTCGTTGAAACCAATTAAGTATCATTGTTTATTTTTTTTAACTTTGCCCCAGACTAGGAATTTCTCCTGTTTCGTGCGTGGGTGCGTTTACAAACATAGAAACTCATATGACATCAAAAACATCCAGACCCGGAACAACTTCTTGCAGATCATACAAATATTTTTTACGTGTGGGGATCGAACCTGCACCGTTTTTCAACCAAATAACTCTTTAAATAAAATAAAAAATCTCCAATTTAAAGTTACACAATCAGTCGGGGTCGAGGAACTATGCAAATACGTAACCGTGAACATGGAACATAAAGGGTAATTTAAGAAACTAAATATGATGGATTTTAGTCAGAACGAGTCTTATAGACTCGTTTGATGATTAACCCAGAAAGCATATAACCAATTAAAAAAGTACAATAAAATAAAATAAAAAAACATGTTTGTGTTCGAAAAACTTAGAATACTGAATAAAATTTCCTCGTAGCAAGATGTTAAAACTTTAAAGAAGTTTTATCGTCTGGAATAAAGAGGGTATAAAAAGATAATATCTTTTGTGAAGAAAAATGTAAGAAAACGGACGCATGCCACCTGATGCCACTTAGTAAATGAATATTTAATGAGGGTTCATGGTTTATCAATATTACATTAGATATTAAAACCACGCCTCGATTGAAGAGGAAAATGTTACCACACCAATTTTTTTAAGTATTTACAAAATTAATAAAACTCGCATACACTATTATACCACTTAGATAATATGGAACATTAGCTATCTGTAGGTCATACAAATATTTGTTTTGCGCAGGAATCGATCCCACCATCAGCTGTGCAGCAGTCGATCACTCTCATCACTAGCCTTGTAAAATCTCTCATGGTGGCTCCAAATTAGTGCCGTGAACCCTCGTGAACAGGCGCGAACGAGAATGTGGATGGTTTTCGCGGGGTTCATGCGCTTTCACGCCTGTTCACTAATGTGACGCCACCATTAAAATAGACTGTAATATTCCTGTTCCTGTCATTGGAAAAGTCCATCATCATTAGCCGTAGGACGTTCACTGCTAAACATCGGCCTCCCCCATAGATTCCCAAAAGGACCGGTTGGAAGCAGCTAGCATCCAGCGCGATCCTGTGATGTTAATCAGTACCCTTAGCACGAATTTTACAGCGTTCCTTGTATGGAAAAATGGAACAGCGCGTCTGGTGTGCGAAGCAGGAACTATTTTTTTCCTTAAAAATTGTCAATTTGAAATTGTCAAAGTTCCAGCTTACTTTACGTCTCAAAAACTGAAAACTCGTGCTAAGGGTAGAGATCGTCTTTCCACCTTACAGGTATACTGAAATATTTAGAAAGTAGTAAAAAAAAAATCGGTTGTCTGTTAAGTCAGTTTACTGACGATAGTTGAACGTGACAACGTCATAAGAAATACTGCACTTACGTTGCTATAAACAAACAACTGACACGCTGTTGCTATGGAACGCTACAGAACGAGATAACGCCGCATGATGTCATCTTTTTATGTGCGTGCAGCCGGCCATCAAATAATATAAGACGTTATCACGTCAAAAACAAACTCCTTTAATTCTATTACAATTAATTCGCTATATCTTTATTTCAACCAAAAAAAGTCAAGAAACACCCAATAAATAAATAAAAATATCTCCACCATCTTAGCGGTATCTCAGCGGTGGGCTAACAAACTACTAGTATAGTCTTTGAACTCCACGCCAATAAAACAATGTCGACCAGTAGATTGCAATGTAATAAATTAGTGACTTAGCTTGGTCTTGGTGCAGACGCTGTGGAGCCAGTAAGTAAGCGGGTAACTATGAGCGTGTAAATTAAGGGAGCTGCCCCAATAACGCGATTTGTGCGATTTGCAATTTCTACTAAATAATACTAAACTAAATAAAAATGAAAATCGATCTTGCTACTACGATATAATAATGCAATCTACTCTTTTCTATTCTTTTTCATTTCTATTTTTTTTTTTTGGATTTAAAATTATCAAAATAATGACTCCTCCCGCCGTGAGTTGAACGGAAGAGCCTGTCAAACTCATTCCGACTAAAACCCACGGCCATTGGTCCATTACCCGTTCCAGGGCCGCGGTAAAGTGTTTAAGATATTCCCGCAAAGATACCACTTTTCTGTGCTAATATTTGTACTTGAACAACAATTGCGTCGGCAATGAATTTGCGACATTTCTAAAAAAAATTTTGATAAGCATTTGTAACTTTTATTTTTTAACTTTAAAATGTCACTTACGGGATATCTTCCGTGATTATTTAATAGTTTGAGTTCCCGATATTTCGACGCTGTTGCAAGCGCCATGATCGCGGGTTGACTGATTAAATAATCACGGAAGATATCCCGTAAGTGACATTTTAAAGTTAGAGACAAACCGTGAAAGCTTAAAACAGTGTTTTATTTTTTAGCCTAAATTATAAATTCTTTCAACACATTTGCTCGAAAAATGCACTTACGAAGCCTGTACACATGGTTCGAAAGTTAAAAATTATGCACCATACAACGGAGCGTGCGGTAAAATAGGTACTCTCACCTAAGTACCTACTTTACCGCACGCTCCGTTGTATAGCACCGTGCGTTTCCTTTACGGTTTTTTTTTTTAATTTCCATTAAAAAAAAAGAATTCCACCAAAGAGTTTCACGTTCTGAGAATAAACAGCCTGACTGATCGAACCTCCTTGGAAGCGCTTTTGCTCAATACGTTGTCTCACTTTAATACCTACGAGTAAATGAGACGAAAGATGTAGTTCTAATTTCCGCCACGTGCATGTGGCGCCATTTGCGAATTCGCGCCATTTTCATATTTTTAAAGCTAATATCACACAGTATGAAGGTTTGGGAGAAAGTAATTGAAAGGCGACTGAGAGAGGAGAGCGAAATTTCACAGAACCAATTCGGTTTTATGCCTGGTCGGGGTACGACGGATGCCATCTTCGCTATTCGCCAACTGTGCGAGAAATACAGAGGTGCGCATAAAAACTTGCACATGGTGTTCGTCGACCTTGAAAATGCATATGACCGGGTGCCTCGTGAGGTTCTGTGGTGGGCCCTTAAGGAGAAAAGCGTGCCTGGGAAGTATGTACAGTTGATCCGTGCTATGTACAGTCGATGCAGCACCCAAGTCCGGTCTACAGCGGGCACTACCGGCAGCTTCAATGTGGCTGTTGGCTTGCACCAAGGTTCGGCTCTCAGCCCGTACCTCTTCCTGATGATAATGGATGCTTTGACGTCGGACATCCAGGAAGAGGCACCCTGGTGTATGCTGTTTGCCGATGACATTGTGTTGATTGTCGAGAGCGGCCTAGAGGTCCAGAACAGATTGGAGGTGTGGTGGCAAAGACTGGAGAACGTTGGCCTGAAATTAAGCAGAACAAAAACAGAATATCTGTTTTGCGATTTTGGCGGTCTCTCCAGTCCTGTGCCCATAACTCTTGCAGGAGCGCCCATACCTGTCTGTTCCGACTTCCGGTACCTCGGGCCGCTTGTCCAAGGAGACGGCGATGTAGATCGGGACATTACACACCGGATCAACTCAGGATGGATGAAATGGCGACAGGTCACCGGAACAACTTGCGATTCACGGATGCCCCTCAAGTTAAAGGGGAAAATATACAAATCTGTGATTAGACCTGTCGTATTGTATGGATCGGAATGCTGGGCTGTGAAAAAGATGGATGAGAAACGATTGCATGTAGCGGAGATGAGGATGTTGAGATGGATGTGTGGAGTGACAAGAATGGATAAAGTAAGGAATGAGTTTATAAGGGGAAGTTTGAAAGTGGCGCCTATTACGGAAAAAATGAAAGGGAACCGTCTGTCTTGGTATGGACATGTGATGAGGAGGGATGACACCCATGTGACGAAGAGGGTGATGAGTATGAATGTTGACGGATGGAGAGGAAGAGGAAGGCCAAAGAAAAGATGGATGGATTGTCTAAGGAATGATATCAAAGAAAAAGGAGTAAATGATACTGTGACGTCTGATAGGGGAGAATGGAAGAAGAAAACATGTTGCGCCGACCCCAAGTAGAATGGGATAAGGGCGAGATAGAGAGGGCGCTGCAGTGCGTCAATAAAGATCAGCTGCGTACTAAAAAAATTGATTTTAATAGTTAAAGTAAAGAATAAGCGATAAAAAGTCAACTAAGTGTTAAATTTTAAGAACCTCCAGAGGTCCGAGGTGAATGACAAAAGTTAAGTGCGTGAATAATCAAGAAATCCAAAATTTTGCACGGAGCAACGACAAATTTTCAAATCAACGGCAAACAAAACATTTGGATTCAATGTGTTTTGCCCGATCATTTGCCGTCAGAAAACACCTGTGGTAGCTACTTACACTACAGAAGGTACGTTGGAAACCCATTTCTGATAATAATAACATAATAATCCCATATTATCAAATTCAAAAGTGCAAATTGGAACATAACATTGCTGAAGAAAGCGCCATCTATCGCCTAGACCCAAAACCACCAACTGTGACAATAACAGCCATAACATACAACTTACGGAACGTCCGATCTATAGATCGAAAGTGTCATCGGAACCACTAGAGGGCACTACTAGTATACAAATCTCACAATGTCATTATTAATATGCGCAGGTTGTAAACAAGATATAACGAAAGATAAAAACGTAACGTGTACACTATGCAAAGGTACATACGATTTAGAATGTGCCTATATCTCAGCGGACCGCTTCAAAACCTTGACAGCCTCTAAAGGCACTAAAACTTGGAAATGTCAAGCATGTTTGTGCAAAATACCTAAAAAAGGGAACATAGAAACCCCAATTCGCCCACGAGAACGTGATCCTCAACCAATAGCTACATCACCAGAAATAAATAATGTCACGATTAGAAAAATTACAAGCAACTTATTGAACGACACCACAGGCTCTGTTGACCTCAGTCTGTTAGGCGATACAGTCACGACACAAGACGAAGTGAAATTACCTCAATCCAACACCCAAACAGAAATAACTTTGAAAACCTTAAGCGAAATGATAATATTACGCCTACAAGAAAATAACAAATCGATTATCACAGAATTGAAAGATACCATTCAGATTGAAATAAACAAAGCCATTTTAAAACTAAGCGAAGACGTTGAACATAAAACAAATACCCTACTGAGACAAAATGAACAGAGAATAATAGACATACAAGAAACAAATAAAGCAATAGAAAACCTAAAAACAGAAAACGAGAAACTAAAATTTGAACTAGAAGAACTAAAAACAAAAATAAAAACTATGAAACATGAGCCTAACCAAAACAATTGCACTGAAAATCATTCCAAAAAAATAGTGTTATATGGTCTTGAGGAATACTATAACGAGCCAGTCAACAACCTACACATGAGACTAATTGATTTATTTAGAGAAATTATAAATGTTGACCTGATGGGTTACATAGAAGATACTTACAGAATAGGCAGACATAGTACAAGAAATCGACCACTAGTGATTGAACTATTGAGTAAGAGAATGACTACGTATGTCAAGGAAAACAGACACCTCTTCCAGGGCACCGGACTGTATTTATCTGAATTCCTAGATAATAACGCGCGAAGACAAAGGAAACAAATGCGCGAAGAAATGATGAAAGCAAGGAGCAAAGGATTACACGCAATAATTCGTAACAATCAATTGATGATAGAAGGAAGATTAATAAACGTAGAAGACAGAACGACCAAAAATGGATTTACCATGAACACACATAATGAGGACCAAACAAATTCTCAAGATTATGACAACTTTCACAGCCACAATCATACGGAATGCAATGACAAACCATTTCGAAAACAAAGACCAACAATTTAAAATTTTATTTCAAAATATCCAGAGCCTCTTTAACAAACAACATATAATGGAAGCTTTTCTGGAACAGACACCTAAGTATTCAGCTATATGCTTATCAGAAACGTGGTTGTCACAAGAAAAAATGGACACAATACAATTTGACGGATACAAATTTGCATCATCTTACTGCCGGAAAACTCGCGCGGGTGGCGGAGTTTGCATCCTTTTACAAGAACACATTGCATGTATAGAATTAAGTGATATATCAGACCTTTCAATTGAACATGTTATTGAAGTATGTGCGACTGAACTTATAAAAGAAAGACTGTTATTGATAGTTATTTACTGGAATAGAAGAGAGGAAGATAGATTCTATAAACAACTTAAAGAGATTTTAACATATGTAAATAAAAAATATTTTAGACATAATGTAATTATAGGAGGTGACTTTAATATAAATATCTTAGAAAATAATTCAAAAAGAAACCAATTTTTAGATATCATGCTAGAATATAAGTTCACACAACAAATAAAATTACCAACACGGATTACACAAACATCATCAACATGCTTAGACCTAATTTTTACAAATTTCAATAACAACTTTCATACATCAGTGGAAGAGTTAGGTTTCTCAGATCATAGCGGTACTATTATACACATGGCTATGCCTCAAAAAACTCAGCAAACAATCTGGTATGTCAAAAAAAGATTATACAATAATAAAAACATCCAACTATTTAAATCTAAACTAAAAGAAGTAAAATGGAACGAGATAATACAAAAAAATAAGAACATAAATGAAAATTACGACACATTTAACAAAACATTACTAAACATTTTAAACCAATGTATACCTAAATTAAAAATAAAATTAAAAACAAATTATAAAAAACATTGGCTAACCCCAGGCATTAAAGTTTCATGTAAAAATAAAAGACTTGAAAAGATACTTACACTTAAAACTAATAATTCATTAATTAAACAAAACTATAAGAAATATGAAAAAATACTAAAGAAAACAATTATAACAGCAAAGAAATTACAATATATTAACAAAATTAAAAAATCAAACAACAAAATTAAGACCATGTGGAATATTATAAATGAAAGGACAAATAAGAAAATAAAAAGGGACAAAAATAATATTAAATTACATATAAATGGTATAAATGTCACTGAACCTAAACTGATAGCTAACCATTTTAATGACTTCTTTGCGTCTATCGGGGACAGCAAAAAAACACCTGGCAATGAGCCGCGAGGCACCCCCGTACTTTGTCCCACGGAAAACACCATGTTCCTCAGCCCAGTGGACCCCGGTGAAATAAACTCTATACTAAAAAACCTGAAAAGCAAAAAAAGTCATGGCATAGACGAGTTACCACCACTGTTAATACGACAATGTGCAAACGAACTTACGTTACCATTCTTCTTACTAGTAAATCAATCTTTTGACGACGCCACTTTCCCAGACTACCTAAAAAAAGCTATAATAAAACCTATCCACAAAAAAAACGCGAAAACGGATCCGAGCAATTACCGTCCAATAGCTCTCCTACCCACGGCCTCTAAAGTTTTTGAGAAGGCAATGTATAATCGTGTTTACTCCTTTTGTGAAAAATATAAAATATTTAACGAATGTCAAAACGGATTTCGCAAAAACCGCTCCACTGTACTGGCAGTTTTAAAATACATACAGGAAGTACTTAATATAATAAATAACAAGAAATACGCTGTAGGCTTATTGTTAGATATGTCAAAAGCTTACGACAAAGTACAATATAACATTTTGCTTAATAAATTACAAGGTATAGGGATCCGCGGGAAGGCTCACGAATGGTTTAAATCCTACCTAACAAATAGAGAACACCAAGTTGAAATAGAATTTTACAATGAAAATACCAAAGAAATTCAAAACATTCGGTCTGAAAGTAAAACGATTAACGCCTCTATTCCCCAAGGAACTGTAATTGGATGCCTCCTCTTTCTTATCTATATCAACGACCTTCCGAGAACCATAGCAGGACCGTGCGTCATGTTTGCTGATGACATTTCTTTTCTTACTTCATGTGGGGACAATGTTGGATTAAACGAGGACCTAACAGAAACACTAAATAAATCAATATCTTGGATGAAAGACCATAATCTCGAAATAAACTTCTCCAAAACTAGAATAATGCCCTTCCACCCCCGTCAAAAAACCCCACTAGACATCAACTTCACTTATAATGACACACCAATAGAAGTCGTTCATGAGTTTACCCTACTTGGCCTGTCCATAGATACGAACATTAATTGGAAATCACACATCCAAAAGTTAAAATCAAAACTGTCTAAATTTGCATACGCCCTTCGTGAAGTGAAAAAGACCACTAACCTTAAAACCGCACTAGTCACCTATTATGCCTATGCACATGCGTGGCTCAGTTACGGCGTGATGTTATGGGGAAACAGCACGGAGGCACCGAGACTTTTCACACTCCAGAAAAGACTAATAAGAATATTAGTAAATATAGACGACACTGACAGCTGCAGACCCCACTTCCTGAATCAAAAAATATTGACCCTCCCCTGCCTATACATTTTGGAGATATGTAAATTCGTGCGAAATTACCCACACCTATACACGACAAGAGAGGACATACAGTCGAAATTTACACTGCGCCATAAAAATAGGTTAAACATACCAAGCTCTAAACTAAAAATGCACTCAACAAGTGCCCATGTGATGTCGATCAAAATATATAATAAACTACCCGATAAAATTAAAGACATAGAAAAGAATAATATATTCATAAACAAATTAAAACAGTTTCTATTAATTAAATGCTATTATAATCTCAATGAATACTTAAATGATAAATTTTAAATTAGACAAATACTTACTTATTTTAATAGATAATTATAGATTGCATTATAAAAAATTCATTTAGGATTATTCTAATTTAGTCAAATAAAGCCCTCTTCCTCTCTCCTACTATTGCAGTGCCCGACAGGGTCCACAATGTTCATAACTCTGTAAAACCTACCACCTAAGTACACTTGTGGAAGCAATAAATGTATTGAGTATTGAGTATTGAAGGGCAGGAAGAAGAAGAAGAGGAACTTCAAAAATTGTTGCGACTTTTCTACTGTTAAATAAAGGTTTTTTAATTACATATTGTACTGTTTTCTCGCAAATGTGTTGAAAAACATTGTATGACACACGTGCAGAAATTGGTATTTACAAACTCGTGACTATGGTAAGCCCTCGGCTTCGACTCGGGTTTACATTCGTCTACTCGTTTGTAAATACCAACTTACCGCACTAGTATCATAAATAACTATTGTATACCTTACCTAACAAGCTACATTATATTTTTATTTTAAGATCTGTGCACTGTATACGCTCTCTCATATTTTTACATAATTTTATCTTTAATTCTCCTAAGAAAGTTGATCGTAATTATTGAAATGAATGAATACTTTCATGGCCACACTTGGTGATTCGTTAAGCCAATAGTCTGGGTCGAAAGTAAATAATACCTATTCATTTTCTTTTGTCTAAAAAACGTATAAATGCTCGTTTTAATTATTATCTACAACATATTCGACATCATTACTCAGGTGGAAATTTAATCAACATACCGTCAAGATGGTTAAGGCGTAAAAAGCCCAATTCGCAAAATGACAACCTAGTCTGAAAAAGACAAGGTCTCAAAATGGCAAATTCTCTAAGAGTCTAAGTCTCAAAATGGCCAATTTTCTAAGATTCTGTGGCGAAGTTAAGATTTTACCTCTTCGGAAAAAAAAAATCCGCTTGTTTAAAATCATCAAGTGATTCCTCCCGGGTAGGGTGAAGTAGAACGCACTGTCAGACACGTACGACTAAAATCCACAATGTTCCTTCCATTACTATTTACGTTCCAGGGTCACAGTTACCTGTCTCACAACCTCAACAGGGGTATGCTGACAGTTCTTTGAGGCGCGCGTGGAACACGAAGCGCCGTCAATCCGGGCATGGTCCTTGGTCGGACAGCGAGCTACCCATTGCTCGCCGTCTGCAATCTCATTACGTTATTGAAAATTTATAATAGTTTGACAGTTACAGGCACCTAAGAGTTACTTTTGAAAAATAGAAAACCTATAAACCTAGTTGTTTACTGTGTCAGAAGCATTCTAAAAACTCATTGAGATATTTAGGATAACATTTAGGGGCAGGAAAACGTTTTTACTTTTAGTATGGACGAGCGCTCGGTAGACGATTGTCTTAAACGCGAGTAAAGCCGCTGGCCACAGCTAGATCTTTCATATTTCACTAGTTCTGTCACTAAAGTCTGATGTCAACACAATATGCAAGTACACACGGCTACACATCAAGCTGTACAAAACCAGTTTGTCTTGGACTCGCTTTAAGGTCTTCGCACATTATAACAACTCCACGCCAACGCGGCAGCAACTCTACTCACACTCTCGATGAGTAGTCAACTAGTTGATCCACCCAATGGTCACTAGTGGACAACGCGGTGTCAAGGAGTGGCCAACGCGGTGCCAACGAGTGGGTTATTCACGAAGGCACGGGGCGGACGGGTGGGCTGGCAAATGGTTGCCCGTCACGCGTCAGTCGCAAACGCATAGTCGTTACGTGGACAACGTGTGGTCGTTGCGTGGACGACGTATCGTCATTGCGTGACAAACGTGTCGGGGTTGACCTCTAGTGTACGATGCGTAGGCCACTCGTTGTACACTACTTTATAATCATTTTTTGAAATTGAACCTTGAACATATGATACAGGGCTTAAATTACAATGTCTAGCATAGAGTCGAGTCGCCGGTGAGTTGTTATAATGTGCGAAGACCTTTAATGATCTTTCCGCACATTGAACGGCCAGCTTATACTAGTTTTGTATAGCTTGATGTGTAGCCGTGTGTACCTCTATAAAGGCAGAAAGCCATAGGATTTTACGTCCATCTTTATGACACCACAACAGGTGGGTTGTTTGCTTTTATTTTTCTGCTAAGCACCGTAATACAAGGGGTTGAATGGGGGTCTTAAAGGTCCTATTGGTCGTTGTTAACTTTGATGGGGTAGATTATGTTTCTATTAAAAAGGGTTATGGTTTTTGTATGGGTAATTTGACGATCATAAGCATAGATAAGATTTAACATTTCTACTTTGTTGTAAGTTGTGAACCTTATGGGCTGTTTATTCTACCCTGAGACTGTAATTTTGACACTAAAAAGTCTTTTATTTATTGTATATTATATATTATGTTTAATTTCATGGTCACACGACTGCTGAGTAGGAGGTTCCGAGTTCTCATTCCAAATCGGGAAAATCGTTTATTCATTGAAATTCTCTCAAACACCTTCAGTGTTTTAATTTTTTTCCGATTATTGACTATATTATCACGTCCCTTTCATATGAGATTTACACATAATTATCTGGCAATATGTACTATACCTATGCTAAATGGTTCCTGTTATACATACAATGACCTTTGCATTCCACGGCCACGGTATCTTGCTTGGACAGTCCTGAATATGTTATGTTACATTATAACTTATGAATATAATAAAACGTAGAAATGGCGTGCCAACAATAAAAGGATTTCATTACATTCCATGAAAATACAGAGATTTAGCCTCCTGAATATTTGTTTATTTATTAAAGGAAAGGGAATAAAGCACAAAATCAAGGGACTATGGGAGCACCTAGTAGGTCAACTACGGAAAAACTAAATTCAGGGGAAGCGCTCTAAGGCTTGAGGTCAACCCTTAGGTCCGTCATTTTGTTGTAGTCCAAGTAACAAGCTCCTGACGTTGTTAAGTTTTTTTTCTTCGTATTTTTTTATCGTGTTAAAATCATCAAATGAGGACTCCCAGGACACAGGACTATCGCATGAGGTAACCGTGAACCTAGAACGTAAAGGGTTATTGAAGGATCACCTTGGATTTTCCGTACAAGGCCGACAGTCCCTCTTGTCCTTCCCTGTACCCTTATCACGAATTTCACTCTTTTACTTTATAGCGTCTTTCCAGTATTTACAGCGTTTCTTGTATGAAAAAAATGGAACAACGCCTCTTGTGTACGAAGAAAGAACAATTTTTTTCCTTGAAAATTGTCAATTTGAAATTGTCAAAGTTCCAGTTTAATTTACGTCTCAAATACTGAAAACTCGTGCTGTGAAGTGTACTGGGCGAGAAGACTCATAATTATAATGAATTTTTATCATGATAAAAATCTAACCAATGGCGTGGATGCACATTGAGGTGAAATCTTACATACCTTAAAGGTATATTCACACTCATCAGTCACCGGCACGTCCGTCACTGGCCCGGTTTAAAAAAATCTTTCTCTTATCCTACTCTCCTAATATGACTTTGTTCTCTCACGTCAGTCAAACGGCTAGTCAGCGGTACGTGGTCTATCAGTCACGTCACAAATCAGGCACATCAACTATTATTTCCATACAAGTTTCATACTTTATCCCCACACACACCCAGGAACGTCACGTCTCAGTTCAGTCAGCGTATGTGTTCAATGATTTAGCCAAACCGGAGACGTGACTGACGATCGACGTGACGGTAACGTGACTTAACTGATGTGTGTGAATGAACCTTTAGCATTTTAAAAAGTGTTCGGCGCGGTGCTCATATTAACTTTTAGGCCTAGTTCAGACACGGCGGGAACCGCGCGATTCTCGCGCGGGAATCACGCGGTTATGTCTGAACGATTACTTAATAACTCATACAAATAAGACTCACGCGATTTCCATACAATTCTGAACTAGGCCTTAATGCGATGATGCCCAAACCGCTCAAAGCTCATACCTTGAGTCCAAACAATCTGCGGAGCCGCTGTCATTGCTGACCACACCCGACGTTTCCCGAAGTTACCCGACAATGGCCGACTGCCCGTGAGGTAGGTAAATTAATTAATTGATAAGAATTTAATCAAGTGTGGCTCCCAGATTTTTGTAGAATGTTATGTATTAAGAATCGGATGCTTAAGAAGTCAAGAGTAATTAAGGCACATTAAGTTTTAGTATATTTTCTGTCACGTCTGCGGATGTGGCCATTAACTAATTTCAGAGTTAATTATGCCGCTTCTGGGAATGCTATAGGTCTCTGACATGACTTTGAACTCAAAATTATTATTATATAAGTCCAGGTTTCCTCACGATGTTTTCCGTCTCCGGTGATGTCTAAGATAAACTAAGAAAGTACAGTGAAAAAGTCATATTCACACATGTCTTGCACATTGGGTTTTGAACTCGCAACTTCATGCATTAGAATTAGAAGCGAGGTGCCATATCTCTGGGTCATCATAATTATAAGTATGTGTTCTATAACATTAAAGTTTTAATTATTTAAGATCAGAGTTTTGGATCGCCCGGAGGACACGGATGGAGCATTCAGCGCAGGAGTGCTCCGCTTGGGCAGAGCACCGCCATGTCCTCACGAAGGTCGACGCCATGCTGCCGGGCGAGACGGAATGGGAAGCACTCGCCTCCTTCTGCAAAGCAGTCATGCTGGTAAAAGCTACACTCCAGCCGCAGTGGTAGGCGCTAGACGATCTCTGGCCACTGTAGGCGCGGGCATGCTGGCGGTGAGTAATGGGCGACTCGCTGTCCGGCCATGACGGTGCTTTCGGATCCACGCGCGCCTCAAAGAGTGTCAGGATTATGACAGGGACCCCTTTAGAGTGTCAAAGTCTGCCGGAGTTGCGGAACTAAGGAATTGCCGAGACCCCGGAACGTGAAGGCTTATTGAAGAACACCATAGACTTTAGTCAGAACTAGTCTGAGAGTCCCTCTTGTCCTGCCCTGAGTGGGAGGACTTAATAAGAAGATTTTAGCACGTCCAAAAAAAAAAGGATACTGTGTCTAGACAATGATAAAACTACGAATTTATATCTAGAATAACCAAACCAAATAAAATACCAAGGATCCATCGCACGCTTCACAAACACAAATCAACTTAGAAAAATCGAGAACAAAATATATAATATCTATATTTATAGTTCTTACATAAATCCTTATTGCAAAAGAATTTCGTCGTACCCTCACAATTCAATTTCAGGTATATCCTGTTGTCATTCTCCTTTTTGGGGTCCGTAGCCAATGGGTAAAACGGTATCCTATTACTAAAACTTCACTGTCCGTTCGCCTTTGTTTCTTGAAAAAAAAACGTAGCCTAACTTTATCTTGTGTCGTGGGTGCATTTACAGACATAGAAAGTGACATAAACACACACCCAGACCCGGCACATCTATTTATAGGTCATACAAATATTTGTTTCGTGCGGTAATTGAACCCACGACACGCTGCGCAGCAGTCCAATAGCTCAGTCACTGCGCTAACCATGCCGTCTGTCTGTCTGTCTGTCTTTCACCAAGTTGTATCTCATTATAGTAAGACAGTTGAAATTATCAGATGATGTATTTTTGTTGCCACTATAAAAACAACGGAACTTTAAAAAAGAACAGAAAAAAATATTGCAGGGGCCTCCCTTATCATCATCATCATTATCATCAGCCTATAATGTTCCCACAGCTGGTACACAGGCCTCCTCTATGTGAGAGGGAGTGAGCCATATTCCACCACGCGGGCCCAGTGAGCATTGGCCTCCCTCATACCAAACAACCAATTCTTTTTTTGCCGTTTTTATAAATAATGGTACGGAACCCTTCGTGTGCGAGTCCACTCGCACTTTACCAGTTTTTTATGAGTACAGTGGGCCTTGAGCCAAAAAAATATCAAAATGTCTACTTATTATTAGCTGCTCAGAAAATAACGTATTGGAAAAGAAACTGATGTCTGAATTTATTAAAATGCTCTCAAGCATGAATTAAGATTATTATAGAAACGTTATTAAGAAGCTTTGTTCATTTTCTTCTTTTTATTACAGGTTTGATATTTATTTTTCTTATCAATGCCATTCACATTGTGAGAGGTCATTTTTATATGCCCTCTAGTCATAGCTTGCTTCCACCGCAGACGCGGGTTTGCAGACAGCAAGTAATGGTTAGCTCGCGGTTGGATCAGGAGCATGCTTGATTAATCTTAATTTGGTTTTAATTTTACTACAATTTGAGTTAATTTAGACAAGCAACATAAAAATCTGATCATGAAATGCGTTTAAAACGATTTAATTAAATATTTGATGAGTATTAAGTATGTGTAAGGGTCGGTTCACACCGAGACGCAACATGTCGGGACATGATACGACGGTAATGAAAATAATAAATGATCTTTTCGTACTAAATAAAGTAAAATTTTAAGCCGCTCTAATGTAATGGGCGCGCAGCGTCGTGTCGGGTCTTGTTGTGAATAGACCCTAAAAACTAAAACCTAAGTGATAAATAACAGTAATAAAGTGTGATGAAAATAATATTACTCAGTCAAATATCGCACGATAGAAAAAAGAAGGTAATTCAAAACCTTTGAATTAAGAATCAACGACAGGCCTGAAAAATTTGGCACATAATAAATTCGATCAACATTAAGCTCATGAAAAAGCAACGTATTCCATTTCTCAAATAGGCATAAAATCCTAAATTTAAACCCACAAATAGAACAACACTAGCCAAGTTTGTGTCGGATCATACACAGCTAAAGGTTCCGTATTTGGGACGATTAAGTAAGTACTTAATCGTCCCAAATACGGAACCTTTAGCATGCATTAGATATGAGCGCCGATGGTCAATCAGTCGGCGGCGGCGCGCCGACTTTTTGGAGTCGACGGCGGCGGCGTCGGCGGCGCGGCGTGACCTTTATTTAATTAATTTAAGAGAACAAATAGAACCATGTTTTACACATAATTAAAGATTTTTTATAATTTTGACGAGACAAATTGAATTTGCAAGATTAACTAAAAAAAGAGAAAACCAAATTAACATTAAAAATTGCTGGTGGCTATGTTTTTACAATAAGCCTTGATGAGTATGCCAGAGGGTCATGGCTGTCCGGATGATTCGGGGATACCGCACGATCGCCAGCGTATCGGCCAATCTCCGGATCTTCCGGATTGCTGCCCTGGGATCTGGAGGCGACTACCTTCCAGCGCGTCTAGAATTGCACGTAGTGGCGTAGCGCCGGGGCGTATCGCCGCTGCCTCGAGGAGTCGAGGCGCGGCGGGAAGAGCTCCGGCGCGATCTCAGGGCAGTATAGTCCGGAGATCGCGCCGGATCGGAGGGACGTCCGGGCAAACCGCAATCGTGGCGGTAAGACTCCTCTTGGGGAGTGGCTGGATAGGCGTCACGGCATCCTGACCTACCGCATAATGCAGGTCCTCACCGGAAACGGAAGATTCGGGAGGAACCTGTGTCTGATGAGGAAGGTGGAAACGCCTGGGTGTCACCACTGCGAGGATCGCCCGGAGGACACAGTAGAACATACGGTGCAAAACTGTCTCGCTTACGCACAATGGTCCACATGAAGGACAAAGTGCGGAAACCAAAACCCCTAACATAGACTGTCCCGCTTGGGCAGAGCACCGACGTGTCCTCACGGCGGTGATAGGCGGAGACCTCTCGCACCCGGCATTGGTCGCGGCCATGCTACTTCTGCGAGGCAGTCATGCTCGCGAAGGAGGAGGCGGTCCGTGTGAGGCAGAAGACAGCGTCCTCTCCGTCCTAGCTGCAGTGGTGGACGCCCACGGCAAGGGACCAAGACGATCTCCGACCACCGTAGGCGCGGGCATGCGGGCGGCGAGTACAGGGCAACTCGCTGTCCGACCAGGGACCATGCCTGGGTCGTCGGCGCGTTGTGTTCCACGCGCGCCACAAAGAGCGTCAGCATGATGATGGGGCCCCACCTCTAGAGGGCCAAAGCCTGCAGGGACATACGAGTATACGAGTCTGACAGCCCCTCCCACCCTTCCCGGGGTGGGAAGACTCATTTGATCCCCCAAATGCAGCTGAATATCGGTATTTTTACCTGACTGCGCCAGGAGGGTTATGTTTTTTAAAACTGTTTGTTTGCTGATAACTTGGACAACACAGAAATTGTAATGTCAAAGAGTATCGTTTTATAAACGTCTACGTCTAGTGCCGCCATTTTGCCAGCATTTATTATCGTGCGTTCGGTTGATCAGCATGTGTAAAATCAAACCGAACGCACGATTAAACTGAACGCCGCCCGCTCGGGTTCGGCGCGCTCGGGTACGGCGCGCCGGCGCCTGTGGACGGCGGCGGCGGCGCGGGGAAAATCACGGCGGCGGCGGCGCGCCGGCGCGGCGCTCATATCTAGCATGCATGCACAGAAATAAAATTAATGATCGTTCGCAAAAGTGTGATAAGTTGTAGAAAAAACTAAGTACTAAAAACACAAAGTTGTTTTCTGCACTTGTAACCCAAAATACTATTTGACGGAAAGTTTTGATTAAAAAAGTAAAATTAATAGCACATGATGACTGACTTCAGTAAACTAGTATGTTGTTGAATTTCCGATTCAAAAATAAATATTATAAAAGGGTTTTAATCATTTTGCCACGGAACCAAAAAAAAACACACGCAACAAACAAAGGTATCAAGCATTATTGACTTAAAAGATTTAACTGTATCAGCCACTAAACATTGTCGAACCGAAAGCAATACAATTTCGTTGTCCCGACGTGTACAGTGTACATCGAATACAATGGAAATTGTAAATATGTTACAAATAATACTGCGACGATATATCAAATTACAGTGGCGTGCACGTGTTTTTACACTTCTCTGGTTTATTATGTGTGGTGCAAGGCATGAGTTGTTTGAGGGTTTTTTACGATTTCATAATGATCTTTACTCTGCAGTGAATATCATTAAAAAGCTTGCAGATTATGTCTATAACGTGTAAGTTTTTGTCTTGTAATGTTGAGAAAAAATATTAAGAAGTTTCCGCGGCCCTGAAACTCAGATGGTTAACAAAGGACATATTATCACCATTTGACTTTTTAAAGTTCATACATTCAGCTGGGGAAAGTCGTCACGACGTAAAATATCACGACAACAGACGTCGCCAGAAGATCTCCGGCCACCGTAGGCGCGAGCATGCGGGCGGCGAGTAATCGGCAACCCGCTATTCGACCATGGAACATGCCCGGGTTGACGGCGCGTTGTGTCGCACGCGCGCTTCAAGGAGTATAATGACGGGGCCCCCCTTTAGAGAGCCAAAGCCTGTCGGGGCCGCGTTACTCACGAATTATCGTGACCCTGGAACGTAAAGGGCTATTGAAGGACACCGTCGATTTTAGTCAGTACGAGTCTGACAAGTGACAGTCCTTCCTGTTCTGCCCTGGGTGGGAGGACTCATTTGATGATTTTACCACGCTAAAAAAAGAAATCGAAATGTTTTAAAATATACGTTACGACTATTACGACTGGGTTTTGCGGTAGGTTGTCGCTTGACCGCTATCTCGCCTGATGTTTAGCAATGATGTGGTTGACGTTGAAGCAAATGTTCTTAATTTTCCAATACGTACTAGAGAACATCCGATGATGAAAGATTTACACTCAAAAAACGAAATATAAAAGATATTGTAAAAACGCTAATCTCTTTTCACTCAAACCTCTAGGTACCGAAGTAATCGCGTTAGAGGGCCCTGGTGGTGCCCCTAGGGATTGTCGTCTGGGATCAAACATAAACTTACCTTTTTATACAGTAGGTATATTACCGTAGTTGAGGCCCTTTTGTTAAAGTGATACTGTATTATTTAAAGTTGATACTGAATAGTGTTTTTTTTTTAAATAATATCGATATTAATTTGGACCTAAGTAAATTTTTTCGGGGTCGAAAAGTGCTAGAGTGGAGACCACGGACTAGCAAGCGCAGCGTAGGACGTCCATCAGCAAGGTGGACAGACGACCTTATAAAGGTTGCCGGAAGACGCTGGATGCAGGTCGCTTCCAACCGGTACATGTGGAGATCAAAAGGGGAGGCCTATGTTCAGCAGTGGACGTCCGATGGCTGATATATGATGATGATATTTTTTTTTTTAATATCAAACAATATAGTTTTTCACAGGAATACCAAGAATGTACCAAGAATCGCATTTCTAAATCAGGCTAAAGCTCTACGGATGGAGTGACCCTGGAACGTAAAGGGCTATTGATGGAACAGCGTGGATTTTAGTCAGTACGAGTCTGATAGTCGCTTCCGCAGTTTTAATTAAGTGAATGATTAATGCAGGAAATACAATATGTCGATGAGTACATCTATTTGGGCCAGTTAGTTTCCTTCGAAAACAGGCAGGAAAAGGAAATCGATCGCCGAATCGATAACGCCTGGAAGAGCTACTGGTCCATGAAGACGCTAATGAAGGGAGATCTGCCGATTTCCCTGAAGCGAAAACTCATCGATATGTGTATCCTGCCCGTCCTAACCTACGGTGCTCAGACCTGGTCGCTCACCGAGTCGCAGAAGTTCCGCCTTGGAGTGTGCCAAAGAGCAATGGAGCGCAGCATTCTGGGTGTAAGAAGGTCCGATAAAATTCGTAACACCACGCTGCGCTCTAAAACTGGAATAGTTGACGTAGGTAAAAAGGCTGCCAGGCTCAAATGGGATTGGGCGGGTCACGTCATTCGCATGCAAAATAGTCGCTGGGCAAAAATGTGCACTCAATGGGTGCCTGAGAATGGACGACGCCGCCGAGGCCGGCCCAAAAAGAGGTGGCAGGACGATCTAGATGCGTACTTCGATGGCTAGCCCGAAGTGGCGCTAGAAAAGAGCACTTGGAAGGATAAGGGGGAGGCCTTTGCCCAGCAGTGGGACATAAATGGCTAAGGAAAAAAAATAAAATAATAACATTTCATGACCAAGATGGCATTGGAAAAAGCGTTTCCTTACCATGTAGATTTAGGTTTCGTTTGAGAATCCTGCTGAATTTTTTACATTTTTATGGAAAACTGAAAAAAAAAATAATGTAAGGTAGTTTAATTTTCTGAAGTATTTTAGGTCAATATTTTTTAATAATTGTAGAATAAAAATTTTGGCAAATAAAGCTTGTTTTTCGACGAGAGCTGTTTCTAATACAAACGACCTTTACATGAAGGTAACAGTACCCCTTACACCGGCAAAAAATAATTTTATATGAGCAACTCAACCGAATTTCTCTCGTAGCTCCGGGCGTAGCGTTCGTAGCACCTGCGTAGCGTTCGTAGCACCTGCGTAGCGCCCGTAGCACCTGTGTAGCGCCCGTAGCACCTGTGTAGCCGATTCGTAGCGCTGCGTAGGACACTGAATAAGATATCTTTGCGATGTTGAATTGAAATGAAATTATGTTCAATGAATTATTCGTGTATTTAATTTATGATCTTGTTTAGTGGAGCTTTACATTGTAGTGAATACCTTGTGTTGCTTATAAGTAAGAGCTGCTTTAGAAACTTTTTTAAAAATGCGTTGCTTTGCTCTGGTAATATATAAAGTCACATAAATAATAGATCTCTGCGGGAATCGAACCTGCGACACGCAGTGCAGCAGTCCAGTAGGTGTATTCCCTACCCGGAGTCTGTGTTTCCTAATAGCTACAAAATTGGGGTTTTAAAGTCAAGAAATGTTAAAAAATCTTTAAACATTTCTTGACTTTAAAACCCCAATTTTACCTTACCTATTGGTTACTTCTTCGCAAGTGTGCTTCACCATCGATCATCAAACTCAAGTCTATGGCTAAAATAAAAGGGTTGTGTAATATCGCCACAAAAATAAATCCTCTCGATAAATTCTAAATTAGCTAAAAAAAAATTGTTTATTCGTCGTTCGACCCATTTTTTCCGCACGGATTATAGCAGAACTATTAAATAATAAAATCCGGCACAAAACTACCGAAAACGAGGACACAATGTGAAATCTAAACAGAAAGTACTAGGAGAACAGTACCCATAACATGAGTTTTCACTCTTAAATTACTCTACAGCTTCTTTCCAGTATTTACAGCGTCACTTGTATGGAAAAATGGAACAGCGCCTCTGGTGTGCGAAGAAGGAACTAATTTTTTCCTTGAAAATTGTCAATTTGAAATTGTCAAAGATCCAGTTTACTTTAACGTCTCAAATACATATCTTTTTCTCGAGGGGAATAATTTTTGTGGCGAACTTACGAGTACAACAACCCGAATAAAATAACAAACAAGTAAAAAGTATTTTTGGAAAATATAGTAAACGTATTTGTCAATTCAATTATCACGATCAAACTTCATTAACCACGTTCGATTTCTGATAAACCATCAAATTAACGCATTGTAATGGAAACGCAGAATGGACGACTGATATTTTACTCGTACCGCCAATTATTATTGTTATTTTTACGAAACTTAACTTACTTCATTTTAATAATGATAACATAATTATTATGATAAAATATTGCGTGAGATGGTTCACTTTTTTTTCAGAATATAGAATATCATTCTCAGATCGGCATCTAATGTAATATATTAAGTATAAAAAAAAGTAATTTCCTACTGCTGGGATAAACGTCAATCTTCTTCTTTTACGAAGGGGTCTTTTTTTTAATCAAAAGATTTTGGGAACAGTTAAAAAGTCTGTGTTACTTTTGTCAGACTTGACTGAATAAAATCCACGGTGATCATTCAAGAGCCCGTTACGTACCAGGACCACAATTACCAAGTCAGATAGTCCCGCAACCCCGACAGGCTTTGGTCCTCTATGCCTTTTGTCCCTTGGGCAATAAAATCAGTTTTTGCTCTTATATGGTCACATAAACACGCCGCTTGCGAGTACTACGCACTTATTAACGCTTATCACTCCAAAAAGTCCGACATACGTAAAATCTCTCTACTCAACAAAACATACAGAAAAAGTAAGTTACAAAAATGCCAGTGTTTTCTCTGATACGATGAAAAAAAAAACTTTAATGGCCGGTCAAGGGGCGGCCTATTTCTCAAGGAGATCCCTCACAAGGAAAGCCGATTACATCCACGAGTATGCCCATATGACCTTATGTTTTTTTAAGAGGTGTTACTCATGTGTTCGGGCCGGTTTTTTTTTAATTCGGGAGTCTTCGTTGAGTGAGCGCCGACCCGAGGCAATTTGGTGCCACACATATTCGGCAACGATGATGGAAAACATCGTGAACGAGGCTGTCTTACAACCAAAAATTTGAAGATATGGAACATCTACTAATATTATGTGGAGCAGCGGTGGCCCAGTGGTATCGGTCCCGACTTACGAGTTGTAGGTCGTGGGTTCAAACCCGGCCAGGCACATTACTTTGTGTAATTTATTTCATCACCACTGCTCTCAAAACGGAGAAGGAAAACATCGTGAGGAAACCGGCATGTCCTAGAACCAAAAATTCGAAGACACGTGACATCTCACTTTAGGGTGTAGTAGATAGTAATGTTTAATTTTGCCCCGTTTACCGAATCAATGCCGACCCGAAGTTATAAATGTAGGTACCTTAAGGAGAGTAGGAAAGACATGTTTTCAAAGGATCTTAGACTTACCTTAAGTTTAAGTAGTCTTTTGTTTTTACAACAGATTTTGGGAAGGCTTGAGCTTTTCTCCTTTCGTGTTTTGCGCTAGGGATTCGTGTCAAATGGAACATCAAGTGTTCAGAAAGGACTGGTGGCAATTGCACCACCTATGAAAGAAAATTGAATTTTGATATGACCTGTTTACAGACAATTCGAAGAGATTTGATATCTGCCAACCCACACTGGGCCCGCGTGGTGGATTATGGCCCACTTCCTCTCACAGAGAGGAGGTCTGTGTCCCAGCAGTGGGAACATTATAGGCTGATGATGAAGATGATGACTGGCCTGTTGGTCTAGTGGTTAGTGACCCTGACTGCTAAGCCGGAGGTTGTGGGTTCGATTCCCACCCAGGACAAATGTTTGTGTGATGAGCACGATCATTTGTTCTGTGTCTGGGTGTAATTTATCTATAATATGTATATATTTAGAAATATATAAGTATGTTTATCAGTTGTCTAGTACCCATAACACAAGCTCTGCTTAGCTTGGGACTAGATGGCGTTGTGTGATAGTTGTGGAATATTATTATATTATTATTATGATGCTTCCGCACTGAGCCTAGTGGTGGATTACAACCCACTCAGCACATTCTGTAAGTACACCTTATTACATCTTATAAGCCCTGTGTTCACCAAATTAATAAATGAATTTGAATTTCACACCTCTCACACTAAAATCGCTTTCAGCGTAATTTTCAGTACATAACAATAACAAAAATGAAAGTCACATGGTTCACGTTAGAAAATCTTATCGCTCAGCGATCTTTGCGTCATAAAGGCCTACAGTCAAGCACGGTTGTCAATTACGAAGCGAAAGACGGTAGCAAATGATAGAACCCTGACATGCCCCTATGCCTTTACCAGAAAGAAGGATTTCATGTGAAGTTTTACTCAAAAGAATAACGCTAGTTTGAGTTTTGTGCGGGTCAATCTAATCGGACATACTAAGTTAGATTATTTTGACCATTTATTTCAAATGATAACTACATATTTGGGACTGATTATTTATTTTTACCTAAAGGACAATCGGCAAAAATGTATGGAAGCTGGTCTAGAACTCAATAACAACCATATGTGTGTCATTAGATAGCTCTTTAAATGTACAACAATAATTATTACGACGGGTCATTTCAAATCTCTGTGAGAAAAAAGTTATGGTGATGTATTTGGTATCTGGAAAATAGTGTTGTTTAGTAATAAAAACAAACGAATTAAGTAATAATATAAGTCTAATATTATGTCGTTTATTCCATTTCATTATCAGCAGGTCTAAGGGTCCAAGTTACCGGTGGTTAGCGCTCCAGAGACAGGAACCTTCTCACGATGAGATTGGAGAAGAGGAGTTTTAGTCTGAGATTGCAGTTCACACTAAAGTGGTCTGAATAATATTATGCAGTCTAGATGTGAACAAGGCTAGATAGCCTTACGACATTTTAGCGAGGGTATTGTGCCAGTGTGCTCCTGAACTGTATTCTGTAGACACGTTTGTACGGCCTCTTAAAAATATGGTGCCAAAATCCGATCCAGTGTCTAAAAGTGGCTAGCGTACAGACCTACTCATTACCATCCAATCGCCATTACATTCTGTATAACGTCATAGAAGGGGTAGTGAACAAAATATAAGCTGTGTGCTACACACTACTGGTTAAAAAGACTGTAAAACACTAGCGGTATCGCTTGACGTCCCGAAGGTTTTTGACAGAGTCTAGCACACTGGTCCACTCAACAAGCACCAGACACCGTTAGTGCGCGATCGATCAGAGTAGTTGTTGATGGCTGCTTCTTTGAGCTTATGGCAACAGATCCTGTTCTCTCTATTTTTCTGCTACACTTCAGTGACTTTCTTCAGTCGAGTATTAAAGCTACACAGATAAAAACACTGTTTCATCAGAGAGATAGTGTACAGCACAAAAAGTAGCAAAGATGAAGTTCGTTTCATGAGAGACGCCATCCAGGTAGAGTTGACAGTTTTAATCTTATGCCTTGTCTCTCAGTGGTGTGATGACATTCTTATCTCTTTTTTCATTCTTTTTGTTCCCGTAACCGATCTACTCTTTGGCATGGAGTTGAAATCGAATCTTAACTTAGGCGCGACCATAGAGCATAAAGCCAAAACAGTTGACAAAGTGGGTATCCTAAATTGAGTAAAGGCTTTCACCTTTGAGATAACTCAGTTGTATATCAACTGGCCCAGCTTGACTCAGTGGAACGCAGATCCAAGAGCCTTATTGGCGTTGTAAAACTGGTGGATGGCCAAGCTTCAAACCTTCAATCATCGATTGCCTACTTGTCGGTCCTCTATAGACTGTACTTCGAAGAGTATCTGCATGATCTCTACGACATTAGACCACCAGCTCCTTCTACTATCGGAATTCTGGACTTACTGCTTTTTTATATATTTTTATATTCATTACCATGTGTACTTAGTTGTCATTCCACCAATTCGCACATTAACTGCTCCAAAGGATTCTACATAATATGCACAGCAAGAGTGGAACTCGCTACCTGCTTCGCGTGATACAAAAATGATTAATTGAGATTTTAACACTGGTTGGAACGGAAAAGACTGTTTTTGATTTTCTTTCTGTATCGTGGGTGCGTTTACAAACATAGAAATACACATTCAGAAACACCCAGACCCGGAACAACTACTTGCAGATCATACAAATATTTGTTCGGTGCGGGGATCGAACCCGCGACACGCTGCGCAGCAGTCGATCGCTCAGCCACTATGGAGACAGTCCCGCGACCCATTAATCCTTTCGTTTTTCTTTTCCCGCAGGCATATGACAATGCTTTTGAATTAAGAATAGGATGACCTTGGGGCAATTTCGTGCAAAAAAAAAAGTGCAACTAATAATTATAACGTTTGTCTCGCTTTAGTAGCGAGTTGAAGCGAAACAACTAAGCGGACAAGCCTTTTAAACTCCCAAGACATTGGTTGCTAGTAATTAATAACAGCCGCATTAAAATGGCTATAACTTTTTTCTCACAGCGATTTGAAATGAACCGCCATAGTAACTATTGTAGTACATGAAAATAGCTTTCCAGTGATATATGTAAGATCGTTATTGAGCTGTAGACCATTTTGCCGATGATCCTATATCCTATATCCCATAGAACTAGAAGGAGCTCGTGGCCAAATAATTACAGCCGTACAGGCCGTTCTTCCAGGTTAAGCAGCGCTTGCTGAGGTTCCGCGGTGAAGCTATTGCGTAACATTTTTATATTTTAAAAGAAAAAATCGTTTACCGCGTATATTTAACGACAATTTAATTTATTTAAAATCTTTGTGGTGCACTTTAATAAAGAACTTCTTTGTTGTAGTAGAATTTTATAAGTAGGTTTCATTGTGAAAACTCCTTTTGTAGCTGGCTGTTTAGAATCAGTGAGAAAAAGTAAATTGCCTTGACGGATATTTTATGATTGCCGAAGTCTCCCGAACTGAAACGTTATTATAGACGATGCGTGTTGTCAGATTTTTTGTTCGGTTTTTTGGAAAATTCTTGGTTCGGTCGCCATGCCGCGCCGCGCTCAGAGCCCGCGATAAAAGCTATGCAATAGCTTAAAAACCTGATAACCAGTGAGGAAAAGCCACAAAACAATTGATAAAAATCATAAAAATCCCCGCCCCAGTATGCAGTGTTACGTTCGAAAATAAACTGTCGCAGTTATCGGTATGAGACCCGAGAGGCGTTGCCTAGATTGGTACAGTCGTTAACGTAATCGGAAACTATTGAGGGAATGACATTCGTGTGTTCACGTCGTTTACCTGAAACTGATATTTTGAATTATAGTTTTATTATGAGTCATGGAACAAGCTGGAATAAAGACACGATTGAAACGGTGTGCCGCGGGTCCGATCTTCCTAAAAAAAACATTTTCATTTTTCTCAAGTAGTTGTTTTGGGTCTGGGCTCTTTTTACATTTGAATTTAAATGTCTGTAAAGGTATTTACGACTTGGGAGAAATGACAAAAAAATGTTACTGAGGAATTCCTATTGATGATCCATAAAACTTTTCCCAACTTGGGACACCAACCCTGGTAATATTGCTGCTGCTGAGATATCCAACATTGCCCAATGTGGGATACCTCGCGGCTTTGCACCTGGGGTATTCTAAAAAGCTTTGAGGTGACGAGCAGTGATTCAACTTCGCTATTCAAATTGTAAAATGCTGCTTATTAATTTTGGTGTACAATAAAGTATATTCTATTCTATTCTATTCGTTGTGTCCCGAGTTCGAATCCAACTTAGAAATTCCATTTTTGGGGTCGCAGGACTTATTGAATTACCGTGACCCTGGAAAGTAAAGGGCTATTGAAGGCTACCGTGGATTTTAGTCAGTACGAGTCTGACAATTCCTCCCGCCCTGCTCTGGGTTGGAGGACTCATTTAACACTATAAAAAAGGTACTATAACTGGAATAGTTTACGATCTAGCATTTTATTCTACTATGCACCTTGTAACAATTAAAAAACTTATAGCATAGAAACACGTGAGTAGCGCCCTCTTTTGAGCCAATATGTAATTAATTACTTTGACAAGCTTCGCCATAGTTCATACGAAAATGGAATAGATGGCGCTGATGAAGAATCGATAAATTAATAAACTTTAGTATTATAATTATTAAATCATATAAAAATTAGATAGAAATAATAAATACTTGCAAATAGAAATACATTTCTAATAAAAAAGAATCATTCACGTGAATATTAAACAAATAGAAATATTGCCACTTAAATAAACAGGAGAGTGTATCGCTCGTTTTGCTAAATGGCAAGGATAGTTTTTTCTTTGGCGTCCCTGGTCGAGACGGGAGCAAAATCTGAATTGATCAGTAAAAGAAATAAAATACATACATAACACGGTAATGTGGAAACAAGAACGTAAAATAAAAGGAACCAGCGTCAAGATGAAAACATATAAGATGGATTAGTTTGCGCTGTGAGTATGTAAATCTAGTAGTCCTAGCCACGTGTGCTGCCATTGTGGCATAAGATTTCAACATCCTTTCTGTTTGTTTAACAGGGTTCAATAACCATCCTTTAAAGGACATGACGTCCTTATAAATATATAAGAAAAAGCGGTCTAGCAATATTCTATAATGCAACTCCTCACTCAGTCAACTCAGCGACACCAGTAGCCGGTAAAGGACACAAGATTGCCACGCATCATGTCAATTCATTCCATCTTCTGGACCAATGGACAACGATGCTGATTTCGACAGCGTGTCTTATAGTAGGCATACACCATCCTGCCTATGTGAACGATAGATGTGACGCTTGCAATTGTTTCAAATCGGCATTTCGTCCATAGACACCATACACCATAATGCCTATCGTAAAGATTGATTTGACACAACGTCAAATCTCCATCAGTGATGCCTACTCATAACGCAACAGTGGCTAATTCTACATATATAAATAAGTGGAATTCTGAAGCAATAGTTCAGTTTTGGGTTGAAGTAAAAAAAATGAAATTCTTCCGGTGGAATAATAAAAAAATTGGAATCGACTTCGTTTTTGATACCGAGTACGCCCACGAAATGCCTGCGGTTCATTTTTTAACACCTTTACCCTTAGCACGAATTATTTTATAAACGCAACCAAGTACTTTCAATGTGTTGAATCTGTGCAAAACTGAATTTAAAACAGGATTTCTACTAACAGAAAACCACCAACTTTATGTATGCCAAGAAGCAAACTACTACAGTTATCAGCTTGGACTTGCTATAGTTATAAGGTAGGAATGACCAAAGATTATTAACCATATCTACTACTACTATAATAAGTTTATGCAAGATGTGATGATACATACGTACATCAACTATTAAATGCAAAACCATCACTAACAAATTCATATAATGTAATCAACAATTTGATTACGTTTATTGGTTTAAACTGTCTCACAACCCATTTCTACCCCTTAATAGGTACTGGTAGATTAAAAACATACCTATATAGTGTGCATTTTTGTCCGAATCTGTCACACTAATATAAATTAACTGAACTACAATATTCACAAGCAAGAGCCATCACTGAGCCAGCATCTTCGCTGTATCATTTTAGTTACAAGTCTTTTAGACTAGAAAAATGGGTTAATTTAATGGTAATTTCTTCATGTTTACAGATTATTTTATCTTTGGACAGTAACTCTACTGAGAGCAAGGATTGCCTATTCTCAATTTCGCTGCTGCTCTGTGAATCATGCAAGAAAAACACACTGAATTATATGATAAAATATGTGGTAGTTTACCTAATATTATAGGTATATATAGTGTTTCAACCTTTTATTATTAAAATAAATACTTAGGGAAAGAATAATAGTTATATTTTATTTAGAAATCATATGATTCGTCGTCTCATCGTTCTCCTGCCCTTATTCTAATTCATCAAATCTTCTATTTTTCTCTACTCATTAAGTCAGTACTCACCTTTTTACTAACATCATGCAAAAATAATTATATTTTATATATTTGCTCTGGCAGAGCTGCTTAGCTTTGCTTGAAATGCTTTAATAAAAATCAGAAAAATCATATCAAAATGAAAGTCGTTGGTTTTACTTTACTTACTTTACTTTTACCTATATTATTAACATTCTGTAAGTTATAACAGCATAGGAAAAATACAATTATTGTAATTTAAACACAATCACTAAATAACTATTACTAACAACAATAAGGAATATGATATTTCACTTCACTGAGATGTAAATCCATTGTACATTTTTTGTTAATCGAAGTACCTAAATCCATGATAAAGAATTACACATTGATCCAATGGCTCTCAACTTTCTGTATCAAATTGTTTGCATGAAATAATAAGGAAACATTTTGATCATACTCGTACAATACCTAGCGGTTTCACACTAGGTATATCACTGTGTCAGCTGGTTTTATCTTCCACCTTATTCATGTCTGAAGAATGGCAGGTTCTGCGATTATTTTGTGCTGATCCTCTTAGCATGTCGATGGCAATCTAAATTGAGTCGGGTCAGAATTGGACCACGCGTTTTCCATATAATTTTTCCAGAGCAAAGTCGTCGATGATGATGATGATCTCCCTTAGGTAGGTAGGTATTTTAAACGCTTCTCGATTTTATTGAAACGAACCACAAAATTTAATTTATTGAATTTCCTAACGTATTTTTGTTTGATGTTTGTTACTTAGATACACATCGATTGTTTTATTTGAATATTCGTTGTCATAGTAACCATATTGTCAGCCTCTGATTTCAGATTTCCCCGTATTTTAATATTACTAAAAAGGTATTAAAATTAAAAATAAAACGATTTTACATTTTTATCCTAACTTATTCGTGTAGTATAAATGCACTTGTTCGTTATGCTTTCACGCCTAAACCGCTGAACTATTTTGATGATATTGGTTCGTAGACCCATCTGAAAAAAAAGTCATAATGACTACTCATTAATCGTAGTAATAGTGCCTGCAGGCAGTTGCTGGTTTTTTTAATCCTACCTAGACTTTTTAAGACGCCATTCGCGCGAAAGTTTATTTTTTTCTGCTGGCGTTAAAAAACCGCCGATATAGAACAAATGCATTCCCTTGTATAATAATATAATAATATTCCACAACTATCACACAACGCCATTTAGTCCCAAGCTAAGCAGGGCTTGTGTTATGGGTACTAGACAACTGAAAACATACTTATTTATTTTTAAATACATACTTACTATATATAAATTACACCCAGACACAGAACAAATGATCATGCTCATCACACAAAGATTTGTCCTGGGTGGGAATCGAACCCACGACCCCCGGCATAGCAGTCAGGGTCACTAACTACTAGACCAACAGGCCAGTCAAAATCTGTTCACACGTCAGCGCTTTTAAAGTGCCAGCAAAAGAAAACGCTCGTTTGAGTCGGGGCTTGCCCTTAAGGGCCTTCGCGCCTTTTAAGCCGTAAAAACGTTACATTCTAAAGCACATTCCTGATTAACGGCTGGGTGTAAAGATTGAAAAAAAATATATGTTGAATGTATATTCATGTACAACAATGTGAGTAAATTTTATTTTCTTATGACAAATAGTTGAACTGTAAAAAAATATTTAACAACACGCTATTTTGTTCAAATAAATGCTCACTCCTTCTAAACGGCTTCGTTTATTTAAAATATTTTTGAATAGATCAATCGGTGTTAAAATTTACTACAATGTGAGTAACGCTCATGTAAATCAGTCAATATTTTACAAAGAATATGTTGAAAATTGAGATTTCCACATATAAAAACCGGGCGAAGGCGGGTTTTTGCAGCTCTTTCTGCCTAGCTGCATAGTGTATGATATCATTTTGAGGTGTCGCGGTACGCTCGGGACATATTAATATGTGCGGTGCAGATATGAAAATGTGCGTTTAGCTCCGCCTGGATGCTCAAGGTCATTAGGGTACTATGCGCCTTAAGTATAATAAATACTTAGTTTTAACTTACCTACCTGTTTCGACACCTTTTTTTAACCTACTTCAAAAAAAGGAGGAGGTTCTCAGTTTGGAATATTTTTTATTTTTATGTATGTTCCCCGATTTCTCGAAGACGCCTGGACTGATTTGGAAAAAAATTCTCAGGTCAGGTTCTGGTGATAGGATCCCAGGGAAAGCGAGGGTAACCTTCAAATTTTATAGGCAGATAGTACCAATTATATATATTTTCTAAAGCTGTTCGAGTATTTGCATCTGATAATCATCATTTCAGGTGGATGAGCTGATGATGGAAGGTACAACTCCTTAACAGTAAGGAGTAGGCATCGATTGATTTAGTTTGTGTTCGCATATCTCCGGAACTTTGAGTCCGATTTAAGTAATGCTTTTTTTTGGTGTGCGAGGTATCATTTAACTTAGGGAACACTGCAAGTTTCATCAGAATCGGTAGAAATCGGTCAGTAATTTTTGAGATATGGAATTTTATTAGCTTATTGTGTACATGAGCGATGTAATTACCGGTGCGAAGGATTACAAAATTCTAGTGCACATGTAAGAGAATGATGTTCTTGACAAGAATTCGGGTTGAATATTTAAACTAAAAATAGTAAAAAAAAAAAAAATTTTCAAAACAATGTAACCGCCTTCAAAAACAACCACAATCTACAAAATTACTTTTCATTCGGAAGTCGGTGGCTAAAAGACAATGAAAAGAAAAAAAAAACAAAGGCACCGACAACCGAAAGAAAAGTTATTTTGTAGATTATTTTACACTTTTTTGTGGTTGTTTTAGAAGGCGGTTACATTTTTCTTGAAAAAGTTTTTTTTATTATCACCTTTTCAATATACGATTATTTTGACATTGAACAATTTTGCCTTTTTTTTAATTGAAGTCGAAAATAAAAATTATAATAATGCAGAGAAGTGCTGCTTTTTATTATTTAGCTATTAGCCTCCTAGAGGGTTACACGAGCACAAAGCATGAAGGTTGGTTTTTGGGTAGTTAATTTCATAAAGACCTTCATATTTATTTATTTTACAATTTTTTCGCTTAAATATTGACCAACATTTGAAAGGACCCCCCTACCCTAAATAAAGGGAAAATATTTATAAAGTGGGAACACTGTCTTAAATTGCGTACGCATCACAGACTAGATAGGTACGCATGCTAGACGTGGTGCGTTCGAAAACGTTTGTATAGTAAATTAAATGTAAAATGAAATGCGGAGAATATTTGTTTTTTTTTTTAGTCAAATCTATTATATATTATTAACGTTTTTGTACAATTATTTTCTTATTTAGTCACTGAATTTGGATTAGTACTGGTTATTTTTAAATAAAAATAAATATTTGTCAAAAAGTCGAGTTTCAGAACGATCCCATATGCAGGACTCTGGGCTGCGTTTATATCCTTTATCCAGTTTAAATTTATACTGCATAGATGTCAAACACCCCGTTTAAGTACACCGCGAGGTGAAAAATGAAGCTAACTAAAATTTAATCTGCCCCGTTTACGGTCATTCGCTGGGATAAGTTTTTACTAAATGGAATTTACTGATAAAATATTGCGACCTTTTTACCTCGCAATATTTTATCCTGCTGTCAGACTGACATTACGTTTTGTTGTTTTGCTCGATACCCGCAGTAAAAACGAATATTATTTTTATTTTAGAGAGTAAATATTATTTGTGGATTATGGATTTGCATTAAACCGGCAAATTGATTATTTGTTCAATAAACTGAGCTGTCAATTGAATTTGACAACTAACATTGACAGAAACTTATGACTCCGTTCAGCGAACCTTCGCTAGTTTAATTTTTTCCGGCGAAATACCGCCGGAAGATTTAAACGCACCCCAGCCCTGGGCTGCGTTTAAATCCTTTATCCAGTTTAAATTTATACTGGCTAAATGTCAAACACCCCGTTTAAGTACGCCGCGAGGTGAAAAATTATACCAATTAAAATTTAATCAGCCCCGTTTACGGTTGTCCGCTGGTATAAGTTTTTACTAAATGGAATAAATATTTGCGACCTTTTTACCACGCAAAATTTTATCCTGCTGTCAGATTGACATTAAGTTTTGTTGTTTTGCTCGATTCGCGCCGTAAAAACGAATATTATTTTTATTTTATAGAGTAAATATTATTTGTGGATTATGGATTTATATTAAACCGGCAAATTGATTATTTGTTCAATAAACTGAGCTGTCAATTGAATTTGACAACTAACATTGACAGAAACTCATGACTCCGTTCAGCGAACCCTCGCTAGTTTAATTTTTTTCCGGCGAAATACCGCCGAAGGATTTAAACGCACCCCTGGCCACCACTCCTTGACCTTTAGACATGGCGCTAGTGTCTATTTCATTACATCAAATGCATTAAAAAATTAGTACCTAGAAATTTCCGAAACTCATGAGTGGTCGGATTTTAGTGACTTCTCAGTGATGTCGGCTGACAATAATCCCTGTATTTGTTACAGAGATTTTGCAGTATTTTACTCTACAGAGTCTGCCATTAAGTTTACAGCAAAGTCCCAGTTTACTTAAGAGTGAAAATTCATGTTCAGGGTATCTTGTATATTTAAATATATTTTGCCACCGGAAGAATTTCATTTCTTTTTTTATTTCCACCCGAAACTGAACTATTTCTTCAGAATGCCACTTATTTATATGTAGAATGAGCCACTATTGCATTATCTTGTCTTTTGACTCGGGACACTACTTGACTAATTTTGAAAGTCTCAATGTCATGATGAATTGAAATGGTGTTAGAAAAGTAGCTAAAAAGTTTAGCCACAAGTTACACTTTTTAGCTTCTTTTCTAGCACCTTTAAAAAATTAGCTAACTAGCTCTAAAGTTGCTAAGTAGGCATCACTGCTGCCGATTTCACGTTGTGTCAAAAACGATTTGATGACCTATCAAAATTGGCATGTCATGCCATCAAATTGGCATTCCACCCCCATACACGTTCAATTCTATTTGAGCAAATTGGCAGTTTTATGCCGAATTGACAAATAGGCATGTACGTGTATGGCTACCATTAAGTGAGGTTATAGTGGGTAAAATAATCTTCCCATAAATGTAAGTTGTTCTTTAAATTTATTATCTAAACTGTCAATGAGACGAGAGGAACGAAGGAGAATAAATTGTATTGAGAGACCGCATGTATGATTTTTATTTCACTGAGACCTCAAGCGAAAAGCCCCCTATTGTCTCATGTAATGAATACCGATGGAGCAGCCGGTGAGTAAGGAAAACATAACCTTACAACCTGTGGAAAGTTATAGTGCTGGTACTTAAGCAGTAGCAATCATGTTTTATCAACAATTTGTGTGTGACTGGCCTATTGGTCTAGTGGTTAGTGAACCTGACTGCTATGCCGGAGGTCGTGGGTTTGATTCCCACCCAGGACAAATGTTTGTGTGATGAGAACGATCATTTGTTCTGTGTCTGGGTGTAATTTATCTATAGTATGTACGTATTTAGAAATATATAAGTATGTATATCAGTTGTCTAGTACCCATAACCCAAGCTCTGCTTAGCTTGGGACTAGATGGCGTTGCACGATAGTTGTGGAATATTATATTTAAAAAAAAAAAATCTAAAAAAAATGTGACCGCCTTCAAAAACAACCACAAAAAAGGGTAAAATAACCTACAAAACTTTTCTTTCGAAAGTCGGTGACTTTTTTTATTAATTTCATTGACTTTTTTGCCACCGACTTCCGAAAGAAAAGTTTTGTAGGTTATTTTACCCTTTTTTGTGGTTGTTTTTGAAGGCGGTCACATTTTTTTTAAGAAAAAGTTTTTATTTTACTCTTTTTAGTTTAAATATTCAACCAACATTCTTGTCAAATACATCATTTTCTTACATGTGCACTAGAATTTCGTAATCCGTAGCACCGGTAAAAACATCGTTAACATCTCTTGCATTCATTCTATCTCAAAAACTACTGAACCGATTTTGATGAAACTTGCAGTATTCCCTAAGTTGAATGATACCTAGTACAACAAAAAAAGAATTACTTAAATCGGACTTGTAGTTCCGGAGATATGCGAACACGAACATATTTTTCTTACTTGAGGAGTTGTACCTTCCATCATCAGCTCAGCTACATGAGACGATGATTTCTATACGCAAGTACTTGAATTACTTCATAAGATTTGCGAAAAACTATGTGTCTGCTAATAAAATTTGAGGGTTGCCCTCGATTTCTCCAAGATCCAATCATCAAATCCTAAAATGGTGACAATGGGACCACACGGGAAGCACCAGCTTTCGATTGAAAAAAGAATTATGAAAATCGGTTTACCCAGTCGCAAGTTATGAGGTAACAAACACAAAAAAAAGTCGAATTGATAACCTCCTCCTTTTTTTGAAGTTGGTTAAAAAATATATATATCAAATTGCCAACACTTCAGCAGTTACCAGTACAAACCATTTTCATACACAGCTCGGCAGCAGAAATTAATTCACCATATCGCTTGGCACAATCCCTGACATTTTTCATGTCCAACCACTTTTAGAAAGATAAGATCTTTGTAACAAAGGAATATTCGCCAACAGATTTTAATTAACCTGTGAGATGAATTTTTAATGGGTTTTCATTAATTTATGAGGTTTGGTAAGTTTATTTTAGATGTTAGTTTATTTTAGATGTTAGATTGTAACTACGAGTATTAGGTTTAATATCTGGTTGACCGAGCTTCGCTCGGTTTTTAAAATGTCCATATCTTGGAAACCGAGCTTTTCCCGAACCTGGGACCTTGATAAATCGAATTCTTGAGCCGAAAAACCCCTAATCTGTAACTTTCATGAAAATCCTTGGAACCGTTTCCGAGATCCTGATTATATAATATATATGTCGTAGGATAATTTGATACTTCGAATCTTCGCGGAAATCCTAGGCGTTTTGCGAAAACGCGGATAATTAGACATAGGCGAAAAATTATCAAATCTTACTGGACAAAGTCAGGATTTTTGCGAAAATACTCGTTATTATAGTAAGATATGATGTGCTCAACACTGATTGGCTACAATTTTGCTGGCTGACTTCTAATTGGTTCCTAGTTTGCCGATGATTAACGTTAAAATTAAGACGTCAACCAATCAGAGACGATCTCTTATTGAACGCGCTAACCGACCAATCAGCGTTCTTATTTCATAACAGCCAGCGTTTCGTTTCGCAATATTGCTATAATAACGAGTATTTTCGCAAAAATCCTGACTTTGTCCAGTAAGATTTGATAATTTTTCGCCTTTGTCTAATTATCCGCGTTTTCGCAAAACCCCTAGGATTTCCGCGAAGATTCGAAGTATCAAATTATCCTACGACATATATACACGAATTGCTCGTTTAAAGATATTAGATAAAGCATTATTTATTCGTTCATATTAAAGTAGCTATTTGTTAAAATCCTAAACACTTTTTTAACATCTACTACTTATCCTTTTATTAGGTTATAATTAATTTAGCTACTCCCCAACCTTTATAGTTCTTAACAATATTTAGAATCACACCTATCTCAAAACCGAAACTCATCAAAGTCGGTCCAGCGGTTTAGGCGTAAAAGCATAACAAACAAACTCACTTTAACATTGATATGAGTTAGGATATTAGTGTAGAAACAAGCAGTTAATTTTACTACCTGCCCAAAATTTAGGTAAGGTAAACAATCAAAATTAAGGGATCACTGTCAACCAAAACCTGATTGCTTATAATCCGGGAGTTAGTTCTAATCACTGATAACCTCCTCTAGATTCCCAAATAAGGAAAGAAAGAAAGAACGAAAGTAAGAAAGAAAAAACGAAGGAATAAAAAAACGAAAGAAAGGAAGACAAAAATAAAAAAAACTTTTTTTGGCACACGCCACAAGTACACAAAGTACAGAAAAAAAAAATGAAAAATAACTTAAAAATGTAACAAAAATAATAATTCTCCCACAGCACAAGTGCGCTAAGTAGGCTCAGTTTATACACCTAAGTGTATTTACCAACACCAAGTTCTTCTTGTCCACAAAGACCATCTTTTGACAAATAAGTATTTATCTGTAAGTAAAATTCAAGTCTAAAGTATATTTCTAGGAACTGTTACCGTCACCATGGTTTTACTATAATAATCTGTCTGTGCAGCAAAGGAAATCATGCATATGCACACATGCAACAAACGGAAAAACAAGCCATGCAATCAAACCTATACTCTACCTTAAAGGGTCAACCTGAGGGTTTAAAAAAACTGCACTGACGGCTGACGCTTCTGTTGCCTTGATGCGGAATCTAGAGGAGGTTATCAGTAGTTCTATTTATACAACACCCGAACACCGAACCCGCTACCTCCAGAAGTCCTCCGATTCAATTTAATTGGATTAATTGGAAGGGACGTTGACATACCTTTGTGTTTGATACGTTAAACAAACATTCTGGCGTGTTGGGTTACATTATTGTTGCGTGTGAATTACATGGCATAATGTAGGTGTATTTGAACTGAGAATTTACAGGGGAATCAAAATCTCTACGACATTTTGTCTCGCAACTTTGACGGAAAGGTTGGCGCAGTGGCTTGAACGATGAACTGCTGCGCTGCGTGTCGCGGGTTCGATTTCCACATGATTTTTTATGACCTAGCTATTAGGCCCTCAACTCTTGCGACCTTCACGCAAGTTTCGATTCCCACGCAAAAAGACATTATACGCATTGCGAGACATGTACAAATGTTGGAAATTTTTTTTGGGTGTTGAAATGGTTTCGTCCACGTCCGACCCCCATACTTCTACCCTCATCTTTTTCAACCTCTAAACACAATACATTGGTAATCTTTTCTTGGTCCATATTCAACCCCTTGTTTTTATATCAAACAACTGATAAGCAAACGTATGTATTTCTAAATACATACATATTACATATAAATTACACTCAGACACAGAACAAATGATCGCGCTCATCACACAAACATTTGTCCTGGGTGGGAATCGAACCCACGACCTCCGGCAGTCAGGGTCACTATAACCACTAGACCAACAGGCCAGTCAAGTTCTCCCGCTGTGGGTGGAGTCGACGGGACTATCAGACTCTTACTGACAAAAAATCCACTCTGGTGGCTTACAATGAACTCCTAAAGCGTAAGTCTTTAGACTGTGGGAAAGAGATGGCGCTAGACGACTTGTATAGCTCTGTCTCTTTCCCACAGCCTAAACCGGATCGCGTTACGAGCTCGTGATAAGGCCTCTGTTCTTCAACCTTTTGCATTTCAAGGTTACGGTAACCTTTTCAGTCGGTCCCTATCAACTATAATTTAAAAAAATATATAAATATATATTTTTTGTAAAACCTATAAGTCCACATTAATGTTATGAAAAACCAAGATTGTTTGATGCAACAAGATTTCTTCATTATCCTCCATTCAAAGGAGTAATTCGATAAGAAATACAGAGAATGAATCATCTTGTACTTCAAGACGTTCTGTATGGGTTTATTAGATAAAGTTGTTTACGAGATAACATCTGGAACGAGGATATTCGTCAAACATTTAGTAATTTAAAAACTTTTTTCTTTCTAAAAGCAATGTTTTATTTAAAAAAAAAAACTTACGATGGATGAAGTTCTCGTCAAGACGTATCAAACGACTCTAAACTCGATGGGTTTTTTTTTTTTTTTTAGCGTGGTAAAATCATCAAATGAGTCCTCGAACCCCGGGCAGGGCGGGAGGGACTGTCAGACTTCTACTGACTAAAATCCACAGTGTCCTTCAATAGCCCTTTCTGTTCCGGGATCACGGTAAGGAAATAATCCCGCGACCCCGGCAGGCAAACTCGATGGGTTTGCGGCTTTACATTCAGGTCTTTTTAAAGTCCAGACATTATGGTAATGTAATGCGTTTTGTTGTCCTGTACCCTTAGACTTTGATGTGTGTAGTTTTAACTGCTTTTTTTACCTTTCCCCACTCTATCAATTTCTTCTGTGTCGAAATTTAAACATAGAAACTCTCATGCACAAACACCCAGACCCGGAACAACTACTTACAGATCATAAAAATATTTGTACCGTGCGGGCATCAAACCCGCCGCACGCTGCACAGTCGATCACTCAGCTACTGCGCCAACCTTGTTGTCAAAACTTCCGGGACAACATTTCGTAGTGATTTCTGTATACTGTATTTCGCCGCTGTGTAAGAGTCATTGCCTTTTGGGTGAGCTCGCTCCATCTTATGTCTCTACGCTTCTAGGCAACATGTGCCTAGCCTTTATTAATATTGGGGTCGGCTTCCAGTCGAACCAGATGCAGCTGGATATCAGTATTTTACATGGAGCGACTGCCTGTCGGACCTTCACAATCCAGTAACTGGGTAATACGATACTCCATGGTAAGACTTTAGAGCTTCTGACTAACAGAAACGACTGTCAAAGGTCTACAAATGACAGCCGGGATCAACGGCTTTACATGCTTTTCGAGGCACGGAGAAAACTCGCTATGACAGATGGTCACCCATCCACAGACCAACCTCGGCAAGCGCGGTTTAACCCGGAAGATCGGCCTATGCGGCTGTAATTATTTAGCCACGAGATCCTTCTAGGCCAGCATGAGACCAAAGAAAAACCTCATATAAAGAGAAAATATCTTTAGAAACCTTTGCAAAGACATAGCAGCTGTCGTATTAGATAAGAAAGTGCATTTGCATTTATATTGCATTGCCTTGACATTACATTTGATCCTTGTTATGTCTGCATTACATTACAAGGATCTTATGATTTCAAGGCGTTTCTATTATACAAGATAGGGGAAGTACACACTCAAGGCAAACTTAACGCAATATAAACGTAGCGCAAGCGGCAACAGTACGCCATTTTTAATGGCCGCTTGCAAATAGCGTCTTGGCGCTTACGCTACGTTAGTGTTGTGTTAAGTATGCCTAAAGAGAGTATGTCCCCATTATAAGTACCTCGCGTCCCCGTCTTAAACACTGTTTGGGAACATCCAAATACTACGAAATATTTTATTCCGAATTTCGATATTTAAAACTCTGAATATCATAATTCCTAAATATTTACAATTTCTTAAAATAAGAATCACGAAATTAATTTTACCGAAAGTCGTATATCCAATTTGTCCGTTTACCGATTTCCATAATATTCGAAAGATGTAATGCTCGATGCGTTATCGTTCCGAAAAACAATAATCCGATTTTCAATACTCCGAAGAAAAAGATCCCATTCTACAAATTCAGTAACAGAAACGAATCGTTCCAACCGGCTGCACGTGGTTTTGTCTACTCTACTCCTAGAGTGTTATTTAAGCCTGCGTAGGCTCCATCGAGCTACCAGGGTCCCCTAAATACATAGGTCCGAAGCCTGCTAGGGTCGCGGGACTGCCTCATCAGGTCACCGCGACCCTGGAACATAAAGGGCTATTGAAGGATCACCGTGGATTTTAGTTAGTACAAGTCTGATAGTTCCTTCCGTCGCGCACTGTGTGGGAGGACTCATTTGATGATTTCAAAATAAATTCACGATAAAAAAAAATACATCTTAATAGCCTAATTATAGCTACATCTTACAATAGATTTACTTCAATGAATACTAACAAAGTTAACTTCTTCGAGAGTCTAATGCGTCTTCAATAAGTTCGTCTTTGAAAGAATTCATTAAGTTTTAATATGATTTGAGCAAGAAATTCACTTAATCTATTTATTGGGAGTAAAGGCACTTTGTGTGTATTCAAATTTCAGTTTTATTATTGAGTTATTTTTTCTATATGTATGCTAATTTGATGATTAAGAACTAATTTTGGAAAGTAATTGAGTCATAGCATTAATTTTTGTGTATTATATTTCATTCTAAGTTTTATCTTGCTATTTTATTAATGATAAATGATATTTATTTTGCAAATAGGTTTTCACAAACACTTTTACAAGTCTAAACACTTTTTTTATAGCTAGATGAAGCCGGTGTTTCGTACCTACCTGACTACTCTGAGAAGAAACATCCGAAACAAACTCAGAGGTCATCGTCTCTTTTAAAGAAAGCCACATATTTTTTTATAAAACACCCGACAGTTATAACCTTGGGGTCTTCAGGTCAAGAGTGAACAGGTTACTTCTAGGCTAAATGTTTTCCCCGGAACGTAAAGGGCTATTGAAGGACACCGTAGATTTTAGTCAGTACAAGTCTGACAGTCTCTCCCGCCCTGCCTGGGGTGGGAGGACTCATTTGATGATTTTACTACGCTAAAAAAAAAGTACGCTATCCAAGATACTCTATTTTTTCAAGTCCGCTGCCCGAATGCGGTGCTACACTTAAAACCAGTTTTGACCCACTTTTTACGAAGCTCCGTATAAAAGATGCTTCGTTAGTTTTTCGGCCGCCTTTCATAGAAAGAAACATGCTGAATCAACTTGATTAAGATAACTGCAAAAGGTTTTAAGGTGCTGATAGAATTCAGCATTCACGTAACAAAACATCGAGCATTCGCTCCTATTAATTTTATCGAATTTAATAACGCACACAACCGGAGCATACCTATGAACATTTTCATGATTTTTCTAGTAAACGCTCTAGTTTATGTTAGGCAAATAAAATGTTCGAGATTATTGCAGACACCAGTTCGTCAGAACGCTCGTTAGGACAATCACTAAAACGCTTTCGTTAATTTCTCTGTAATGTAACATTCTCAAGAATGTTCGTTATAAGTGAATGCTTAAGTTTATTAGCACCTTTAGTTAGCGTGATGTTGAAAAGAGTTGTAACGTGCTTTTTTACTGATGAGATTAATTATGAAGATTTTAATTTGGCATGTTCGACTAATTACATCTTTTATTTTTGTAAAATGAAGATTTTTCCTCCGGGTAAGTATGAAGTAACTAAGCACTTTTTAGGTGGTAAAATTATCAAATGAATCCTCCCACCTAGGGCAGGACGCGAGGGACTCTCAGACTTGTACTGACTAAAATCCACGGTGTTCTTCAATAGCCCTTAAGAGGAATCAGCCTGCAAGGGCTGGAGAATTGAAAAAAAGGTATTTGTAAAATCTATTGCTGTCGCACAGTGCCCACAACAGAGTTACAGAGCGCGAAGGAGACAACTGCAGCTTGGACCCAAAATACCTTAAAAATGGAACAAAATCAACGATTCGTAGTCCCCTGATTACTCCTCCAAAACTTAACCGATTTCACTACTTTTTCCTTTAAAAAATTAAGAAAGGCATTGGCCGTGTTCCTATGTTTTCCCTTTTTTATATAATCTCGTCAAATTTGTTTACTGATTATTTGAACACAGCGGAAAATCTGGCCATTTTTTTAGGATTTTGAATGTTCATATCTCTTTTCATAATTAATTTATGGGAAAAACGAAAACATAGAGACATGCCAATAGTGGTCATAGATTTTTTGTAAAAAAATTATTGCTCTACTGGCATTATCCAGGGAGAAAACAGGGGACTACGTTTGTATGAAAAAACGGCCGTGCTGTTTCCTCTTAAGTCTGCGGTCACGGTATTAGTAAGCCCCACGACCCTGCCAGGCTTTGGTCCCTTAAGGGGGCCCCAACTAATAAGTACTAAGTACATTTAACATTACATATTTCTACCGAAATAAGCGTTCGTAAGTTTGGTGGATTACGATGACATTTTAAAACGACTTCTTACGAAATTAGAAGTATGTTAGGCACAGAAAAAAAATGAAGTGATGTGAAATGAGTGATTAATTAAATTCTTTAATTTTAGAGTCTGAAGCTAAAACGTCTTAGACTCTAAATTAATTTTAATGGGTGCGTCTCATTTCATATAAAGTTATTTGATATATTTTCATTTCAATAACGTTCACATGATATAATCAACGTGAGATATACCAACGATTGATATAATTTCTCTACACATAATGTTTGTGTTACTCTAAAACTCATTTCATATAATTTTATTTGTTATAACGTTTAAATGAGCGAAAATCATTACATATAACGTTTGAAATGTATAATTTACCGTTTAAACTATTTTCTTTGATGACTTTGGTTTATCCTTTGAACTTTGATTGTTTGCCTTCACGAATGCTATTGTTATTAGAAAAATTTAGTATCCAAGAGCGAGCGAAGCGAGCTCGTGACTTGGGACACCCCGACACGGACAGGTTAGGTTCGAAAGGGATGGCGGGATCTGAAAGACCCCGCCATCCCCTTCGTGTTAGGTTACTTTAAACCTTGCACCCAGAAATAGGAGCCCCGCGAAGCGGGGCTCCGTTGACCCAGCATGACAGGTAGTAATCAGTTATTTGACCTAGGATGCAAGAGCGAGCGAAGCGAGCTCGCGACTTGGGGCACCCCGACACGGACAGGTTAGGTTCGAAGGGGATGGCGGGGTCTGAAAGACCCCGCCATCCCCTTCGTGTTAGGTTACTTTAAACCCTGTACGCAGAAATAGGAGCCCCGCGAAGCGGGGCTCCGTCGAAGATTCACGGCAGATGGTACTATTACTAGGTACATCAGTGTTAGATTACTTGCCAGGAAGAAAAAAAATTAGACCAAATAAGTTTTATGTCTTTTGAGCGGTATACAAAACGATTTTATATTCATTGATTGTTATGCTTATAGAAATTAGTCATTATAAAATTATGTCTATCGTTTATTATATTAACAGATCGTTATATCAAATAAAATTATATATTCAGTTGTTATCTCTTGTAAGTTTTAGAGATTTTGTAGTTATATCATCTATTACTTACCCAATTTTAATTACATATTCTCAGAACCAACTAATTTAATTAATATTTCCGAAAAAGTTAATGAATTCATATTTTCCATAATTCCTGTTTGTAAACGTTTCAGACTTTCTGTCGAATTTCTACCAGTGGATGACTACTAGTATAAGAAGATAAAACCTACTGAAAGTGCTAACAAAACACTCCTTTCTAGACCATTTACCGAAACTCTGAAGCCATAATCACCTCCACCGCATGTCGGTAATAAAACAGCTCATACGAAAACATTTTGAAGACTCACGAGAAAGCTACAAAATGGCATTAAAATCTTAGAAGTTTACGATTAGTTGAGCTAAGGGGAGTCGCAGTATAACTAGATAATTTTATGGTGCACTTATGATGACAGCGTCAGTAAATTGCACATTTCTTTAGTGTGTGTTGAAGGGATGCTATGACAGGAAACCTCCACGTACGTCTGTGGACTGGAGTTCCCTCTCGGATACGTCCGGGGAGGAAGACCAGTTTTTCGGGCCGTCGCACCCTGGGATGCGGGCGAAAAATCTTGCTCATGTGAGAGTTGTCTGTCGTGTGGACGCTCCAACGCGTGTCCCTCTGATTAGCAGAGGGCACAGCGGCGGAGCGGGCTTGCGGACGGTGAGTGATGGGTAGCTGGCCGTCCGATCAAGGGCCAAGTCCGGGCCGGTGTTTCGCGCCAAATGCCTGCTGGGTTTTTTCTTAACCCAGGATACCGTGGTCCCAGAACGTAAAGGGCATAGGAAGGAACACGGGTGGATTTTAGTCAGTAAGAGTCTGACAGTCCTTTCCGCCCCACCCAGGGCGGGAGGACTCAATTGATGATTTTACCACCTAAAAAAAAAGTGTTTATTGAAATAATATAAAGGTATTATCGACTTTAAAAAAAATGGTTTTCAATTCAACCGGTATGTTAAAGGAAAGGGGAGTCAGTAGAAGTCTGACAGTCCCTCACGCCCTGCCCGGGGTGGGAGGACTCATTTGATGATTGTACCACGCTAAAAAAAAAAGCCCGTACGGATTCGGTTTTGTTTACTTGAATTTGTAGATAATAAGCGAAGATTTTTTGAAGTTTGAACCAAAAAGGGTAAGTAAAAAGAACCTCTTCGTATAAATAGGAACCGACTTCAAAGTCGGACTTCAAAAACGGACCAAAACTTGAGAGTGAGCGCTAGTGAAATCGACGACATAATTCATGTTTACTACATCGCATGACGATTTTGTGAGTGATTTCGGTCAAATGTGAAACTGCACGCAGCCAATAAAACCTTTAATTTCCATAAGTGCCATATTTTATAGGGGTTAAAAAACTCATTAATTTTTTTTTGAACATAATTTTTTTTTCGAGCCTTGCTTACTTGCTTATTTTCATGTATTATCGTGGGCGCGTTAAGAAACATAAAATATAACAAGTAGCCAGACCAAAAACAACTACCAGTAGGCCTCAGAAATATTTAGTACGTACGGAAATTGCTCTCGCCACACGCTCAGCAGCAGCCTATCGCTCAGCTACTCCACTAACTGGCAGCCATTGGTCATGGGAATGTCTCATCAGGTTACCGTAACCCTGATTAAGGGCTACATAAAAACACCGTGGATTTTTTGACAGTACGAGTCTGGAAGTCCCTCCCGTCCCGCTCTGGATGTAGGGAGGACTCATTTGATGACGTTATTACGATAAAAAAAAACGATTATATTCAACGCAATTCATCATCATCATAATAATATCAGCCGTGCCATATGTTCATTGCTGAGAATAGCCCTTCCCCATAGATTTCCAAGAAGGAGGCCGCTTCTAAAAGGTCCGGAAACGGCTTGTATCCTGCAGAATCCTGGCATTTTCATCAGATCGCTCGACAACTTTAGTTATTCGCAATACCCCCGAATAATAATAATACTGTTTTCCCTTTAGTATGCCCATTATCATAAAGTTTCTTAAGACCCAATATACAAATTAAGAGGCAAAGATAATAGTGCCATTAGCAGTTACCCGTGGCCAGTGAAAACCCGGCTATAACCTTACTTATCTCATTATACCCGGGTTTTTACCCGCAGTTTATGTTAAAAAAGGTTCAGTCGTATCTGCCTTTTTGTATGAGTAAGGGTAAAACGGTTATATTTTGTAGTAATAGAGGCTTTTATGTAGGAGTTCGTCCGGATAAGTACAGTTATGGATAAAAAGATGATTTAAAGAACACTAGTTTACTTTTTTAAAACACAAATACCACTGACTTTGTCACGTAGCAACGCGACGTAACGATAAAATTTTTAGGAAAACCTTTGATCTGTACTAATATTAATTATGTAAAGAGGTTATAGAATTTTGTTTGTGTATAATGTTTACGAAGTTATCTTTGAAATTAGTGAATCGATTTTGGAAATTCGTTCATCAATAGAAAGCTACATTATTCATGAGCGTCAGGCGTTATATTTAAATTCTTGTAAAAATAATTATTTATTTTTCATAATTATTACTCTTCTTATCTTTTACTCGAAGCCAGGGTAGATCGATTATAAAAAAATAAATTACTCTTTATTCACACAATCTACGTCAATAAACCTCCAAATGAATGCCAAATCGGATATTTCGGTGCTCTTTTATTGTTGCATTGCTTTGTAAATTATAACTATAATACATTCGTGTAAAGTTGAATTTGTATCACGTATGTAATTGTGTATGTAATTCGTGACTGAAGATATCACACATTTTTTGTCTATGTAACGTCATGACAAAGTCACCGTATCTTTAAAACCGAAATTAAACATTCGAGCACAAAGTTATTTGTCAGGTAAGGTAAGGCATCTATATCTGATTACTTTTCTTCTATAGCGTTAAAACGTAAAATACTCCGTTATTTTTTTCATTACGTCTTACAAAGGAACATAAGCAACATCAATTTAAAGTTGTTCTATTGTATTTCTTTCAGCACGTTATCTTAACGAGCCACAAAGTAACAAATTCATAAAGTTCCTGTTTGCACCAAAAAATATTACCATCGAGGACTTTTTAAATTATTAAAATTTCTTGTTAATTGCTTCATTTGTTTGTTAATTTTGTGGCTATTTATTTTGTATGGTTTTTACCAGAATACGGATGCATTCAATGAGGAAAATACTATTTAAGGCTTCCGTCTTCTTTTGCACAAAATTGAATCGCGTTCGGCCAGTCGATCGTACGTCAAATTTCGGGCTCCCTGCCCGCAATCCCCCGCATACATCCTGCCCACTGAATTATTATAAAACAATTTTGATACGGTAAGAACATTGCTCTACTAAGGATTATTTAAAAGGAGTTATAGAAATTTTTGCTTAATAAGGAGTTTTAATATGACTTGGTTTCAGGGTTGGAAATAAAAACAGTTTTTTTTTCAAATTTATAAAACAAACAGTTCAAAATGTTTTAAATAAGTTTTTTTTTTAGTTTCTGGTTATTTTTAGGGTTCCGTAGTCAACAAGGAACCCTTATAGTTTCGCCATGTCCGTCCGTCTGTCCGCAGTTTAGCTCAGAGACGCACAGTACTAGAGAGCTGTAATTTGGTGTAAATATACAGATTTTTTGTGCCGAAAAAGTGGTAAAATAAAATCTCGTAAAATATATTTTTTTAGGGTACCTCCTGTACTTACACGTAAAGTGAGGATTTTTTTTTTCTCTCGTACCCCTTAGTGTGGGGTATCAATAAATAGGCCTTTAAAAAATAATGATAGTTTCCATTAACAGTTTTTTGATAAAAAAATCGTTTGTGAAATATTAAGCTTTAAAGTGCTAAATTTTGCTCGATTCGAGGGTCCCCCCCCTCTACCAGATAAACGGTTATGTTTGGGGGTGTGAAAAAAATCACAATAGTAGCATATATAACGAAGTTTAAAAGAAAATTATCATGACCAAGCAGGCTTTACAACTTTACGAGTAATAGTGGACCAACTTATAAAATGTACTTGGAAAATATGTTTTCTTAAACAAAATGTATCGGAGAACATGCTCTTCAACTGCAAATGTAAGTTTGTCAACTTTATTTTTACAGCTTTAATAGGTATGTTTTTACGGTATGTTTTTTGGGGATAGGTAGGTTTTTATCGTCAACTATTTTAACTAACTTCAAAAAAGGAGGAGGTTTTCAATTCGTCGTAATCTTTTTTCTTATGTATTTTCCCTGATTTCTCAAAGACTCCTGGACCGATTTTGAAAAATCTTCTTTTTAAAATTAAATTCAGCGAATCAGTTTAGTTAGTTCGCATAAGTATTTTGATGGGCAACTACGGAACCCTACACTGTGCGTGGCCCGACACGCACTTGGCCGGTTTTTAAAATTAATTCCACCTTGTTTGTTGATGTCTAAACGTATAAATCAGTTATGTTTCATTTCTAGACTATATTTTTTCAAATTTACCCTTTGAAATGATTTTTTTACGAAAAAAGATCAATGGAATAACATGTGATCTAAAAATTTTAAGCATTATTTCATTTATTATAGTGTCAATAAAAGTTAAAAATATGACATAACAATGGCATTAAACTCGAAAGGATTTATGTCAAACTATTTAGACTCCTGAATATTAATTTATTTTCATTTTAATATGCATTCATCTGCCTTAAGAAGTAGTTGAAACGGGTAATAAAAAACAATGTTTAATTTCAAACTGTTTTAAACAGGTGTTTTAAAACAACTTGTTTTAATCATGCCAACCCTGCTTGGTTTGTAATAATACGAGTATCACACAAGTGTTTTAATACTATTTAAATACTCTCATAGGTTAAATTCTGTTAGGTTTAATTTGTTAAACACAATCGTGTTTAACTAATTAAACCTAAAAAAAGGTCAGTGCAGCAGTCATGTTGGCAAAGGAAGATGCGGGACGCGTGAGAGAGAGGACAGCGTAAACCTTACATCCCAGCCGCAGTGGTTAACCCAGAACGTAAAAGGCTATTAAATAACGCCGTGAATTTAAGTCAGTACAAGTGTGACAGTATCTCCCGCTTGGCCTGGGGAGGACTCATTTGATGATTTTATCATGAAAAAAAAGGCATGGGCCATGCCCGGGTCGACAGCGCGTTGTGTTCTACGAGCGCCTCAAATAGCGTCAGCATGATGACGGGGTCCCCCTCTAGAGGGCTAAAGCCTGCTGGCGTCCTAGTACTCATTACCGTGACCCCGGAACATAAAGGGCTATTTTAAGGACACCGTGGATTTTAGTCAGTACAAATCTGACAGTCCCATCCAAGGACTGCACTCCTTGTCATAGGCACAGTCCATTACCACCGGGAGACAGAGAAACCAACGGTTTTGTTACTTGCTGGATTTTAATGAAGGAGCAATGTTAGCGAACGTGAATGTGAGAAAAAACAAAGTAAATTTTAAATGTCAATAAGGTCAAAAATCATTTGAACCTGTTTTTTAAATTGCTTAACGATAGCAAGTTAAAAAACAGCTTCAAGCCATTTTCGACCTTATTGACATTTATGCAAAAACCGGATTTTAATGAAGGAGCAATGTTAGCGAACGTGAAAGTGAGAAAAAACAAACTAAATTTTAAATGTCAATAAGGTCGAAAATAGTTTGAACATGTTTTTTAAATTGCTTAACGATAGCAAGTTAAAAAAACAGCTTCAAGCGATTTTCGACCTTATTGACATTTATGCAAAAACCGGATTTTAATGAAGGAGCAATGTTAGCGAACGTGAAAGTGAGAAAAAACAAACTAAATTTTAAATGTCAATAAGGGCGAAAATCGCTTGAAGCTGTTTTTTAACTTGCTATCGTTAAGCAATTTAAAAAACATGTTCAAACTATTTTCGACCTTACTGACATTTATGCAAACACCGGATTTTAATGAAGGAGCAATGTTAGCGATCGTGAAAGTGAGAAAAAACAAACTAAATTTTAAATGTCAATAAGGTCGGAATTCGCTCCAACTTGTTTAGTTACTTCTCCATATCTTTTAACAATAATCGATTCACAACTGAAAATTCTGTAGGAAATTTGACAATTAATTCCTCTTTTTCTACCCCTATAGGCCGAGTTTAATTTTGATATTTAAATGGGACCAACTTTCAGATAAACTCTGTCCAACAAAAAAAAAGATTTTTTGATATTGGACCACCTTAGAGAAAGTAAAGAATGGTCATAAATAAAAAAAAAAAATAATATATATACATGTCGAATTGAGAACCTCCTCCTTTTTTTCCGTCGGTTATAAAATATATTTTAACATAATAAAGTAGAGCAACCTGAGATGCGTAACTGCGCGTCATCACCGTTAGAGCGAGAGAAGGTGCGAGCGAGAGGGACCAACAAAAATTCGTCGTGGACCTCACGTCCGATCGCTCCGGCCGTCCACCGGCCACTAAGAACACTAACACTTTTTGAGAGGTTATTTGAGATATTTTTTATTGTTGAAAAAAAGCGCTTTAGGTACAATTTTTTTTTTTGAATTTGCTTTATTGATCTGTTGACATCAAGACAATGTAATATTACATACCTACGATGCATAGTTCCTATGAAAAAAAACCATTTATTAAGAGATGAAATCCGAGAATTTTGATGATGTTCTGCCATCTTAATTTAGAAAATGAAAGATAAATATAAAAAACTAATCAGCGCAGTTTGAAGACGAGGATATTGCGGTCATTATGCGCTGATCAGATTTTTAAATGAATTCTTCATTGTCTCAGGTTGAGTGCACCAACGTAACTCGAAATGACGTCGGGCAGGAAAGAGCTGTTTTGAACGCTTGATTTACCTAATATAATCTACTTAAATCAACTTTAAAAAAATAACTAGCTGTTACTTATATTATGGTTATTTATGTGCAATAATAATATTTCAAGCTATTGCACTATTTTGTTCAAAAATCACAAAGAAAGTTACGCAAATAATTCGGCGCGCGTGAATTTTACAAGACCTGCCCCTTAAGTTAAAAATATTTTTTTGATATTAAAATTTCTTTAATGTATTCTTTCCACCATACATATTCATAAGGTTCTATACAAAATATACTGACGCTACTAAAAAAACACTTAGCTAAAGTGGGTCTCGCCGCGCCAAGATTGCCATATACCTTTAGAGCTGGGTTCTAAATAAGCAATATAGGAAGCCCTTTTTTTGAGGTCATATAATCTTCATATGAGTCCTGTGTGGAGCAGAAAGGCCTGTCAGACTTCATCATCAGCCGGAGGACGTCCACTGCTGAACATAGGCCTCCCCCTTAGACCGCCACGCCGAACGACAATTCGCCACTTGCATCCATCGGCTGCCCGCGACCCTCACGATGTCGTCGGTCCACCTAGTGGGTGGCCTGCCTACGCTGCGTTCTCCGGTCCGTGGTAGCCACTCGAGTTTTGCTTCCCCATCGTTTATCAGTAATTCTAAGAGCGATGTGGCCTGCCCATTGCCACTTCAACTTGCAAATTTTATGAGCTATGTCGGTGACTCTGGTTCTGTCAGGCTTACCAACTAAAAATATATCCTGTTAAGCAACTGAAGGAGTTGCCTCTTGCATTCCATGATCAAATTGTCCTTTACACCGTTACCGAGCAGGTGTGTAATTACATTAAATATTTTAATTATGTGATAAAATTGTACCTTAATTATCACAGAGCAGCCACGACAGGAATTTCCCATTACAGAAGAATGAAACACGAGATGGAAAAATAATACCTACAGATGATAAAGTAAGCAGTAATTAAATAAGTAATTACTGTTTCGCGATAGAATTAAATTACGAGTATGGCTGTCTTTTTTTGTCCCACACTAGGAATCAGTAATGTATCGTGAGTGCGTTTATAAATATTATCAGTATTTGTTTTTAGTGATATATTGTGTAAACTACAATTATTTATGGCTTTCATTAATTATTCACGAAACCAATTCTTTGGTGTGCTCAACTGCTTACATACCAGCATTAGGTATTCAACAAGCACATCAGTTCACGATTAGCGTAATGTCTGAGAAATTCGACTGCTGCACTGCGTGTCGCGGGTTCGATTCCCGCATGGAGCAATATTTGTATGATCTACAATTATTATTTGTTCTTTTGTGTATGAGGAAAAACGTGTAAATACATCCACAATAAGGAAATACAAAGAGACGGCTCACGCTAAACAATTTATACTAAGAAAATATTGGAAGTCCTCAATGTTACCTAAAATGAAGTAATCTGCTGAAAACCTTTATCTCGTAAACAGCACAAAGTATGTATACGACGATATTTACCTGGCGACAAAATTCTCGTATTCATTGCTTTTCTTTTGAAGCTCACCTTCAAACTTAAAGCAATGAATTTAAAACAAAAGATAAAATCTTAGTTAATTACGGAGCCAATTGGCTTTCTAAAGAGTCGTTCTATTTGATTGAAATCGTTCAAATATTTCCTGTGTTCCTTAAGTTTGTTGTAAACTGGGCAACTTTAAGTTGGGATACTAATGACATTAATTGTCGCCGATTGTGGCAAACAGCTACAGTTTTATAAATATAATAAATGAGACTTATCAAGAAACGATAAAACTATAATGTATTTTATTGTTCATGGTTTTTAAACTCAATTTATTTTAAGAACGTAGCTTTTAAAACTCTTTTTGTTTTAATCATAATGATTCTGCCAAATGTCTGAAAAAAATAGTGACAGAATTATGTCTTTTATTTAAAAGACTAAGTAATTAATTTAAAATTTAATATAATAAATGTCTAGTGTCCAATTCTATCCAGTTTAATCTAGTTATTTTTATACAATTTACTTTTCAAAATATTAAAGGCAATTCAGACTGTAAACAAAATTGTATCCCAACAGTTGCACCACAAAAATTGTCCACGTTTATAACTGTCCTAACATCTTTAATATGTTTTCTCGACCCTGAATTCCTCATAAACACTACCGGTCATCCCCACGTACAAGGTCACAGCTGCATTTAATTTTTACGACAATGTTATCGTTTCAACACAGGTAGTTTGTTCAAACGAACGCTTTCCTTCGTTTGATAGGTCATTCTGTTTAACGAGTATTATGATTCGAAAAGTGTGTTGCGTACTTACGGTTGCGGAAGTGTTTGGGTGTGTGGGCGGCTTTATTTTATGTTTGTTTTGGGTTTGAGATGATATTTTCATGTTTACCTTTTTGTGTACCGACGCAGCATATAAACCTACCTCAATCTGTCAAATTTCTTTAATAGATTTTCAACCTTATCACAATGAAAAGAAGGTCATCATCATTAGCCTATAATGTTCCCACTGCTGGGACACAGGCCTCCTCGGTCTTGCTCGCCTTCTTTTACATGGAACTTATACATATCAGATAAAGTGTAGGTGTACTTTTTATTAGTTAGGCAGGAATCTGCCTGATTACAGGTAGATACAGGCAGTATGTTATGTTATATGTATAGGAGAGATAAGCCTAAGACGGGTATGCACTTTAAATTACGCGTCGTTCTTGCTAATGAGTGTACGTGCAGGACGCGGCGCCTCATAGGGAGAGGCGACGCGTCTTAGGTGCGAGCCATATAGAAAAGATGTAAGACGCAAACGGGGTGGAAACATAATATGTCTCTTCAGCGTCTCTTTCATACATAATGTATAGAAGCGTCGCGACGTAAAACACAGTAAAGACGGGGCGCGGACGCGACTCTCAAACATTTTCGGACGTCCGCGACTCGTCCTCGTCTTACGTGTTTTCTATGTGGCCCGCGCCTTAGGCTTACCTCCTCTATTATGATCTACAGCAATGATATTATAAAGAAAGATACACCATCTTCATACTCAATGGCGTTCAGATATCGTTGCGTTGTTATTATAGTAATTTAAAACTACGACAGCGATAGATATTAAGATAGAAAGAGATAGCAGATAGCAAAGAGAAACAATTGTCTTACTTTGTCCTCAACAATTTGTGCGCGCTAGTGCGATATCTACCTCACCTTTCCATTACTACAGACTTTTTTATCAGTACCAGATGAGCAGAATTACTAAAACAATCAAATAATACTCAGTCTAATCCCCCAAGAGGAACGAAAGAATCCGCCTCGAACAATTGTTCTATTCAATTGAGTTTAAGGATCTTCTTTGATTGCTTTCCGATTTCACCCACCCAGTTGTTAAGACTTAAGGCGTAGCTTACATTTACAAAGACAGGTTACAGCAATAAAGAACAAACAAATAGTTTATTTTTTATTTTTATTAAATCATCATCATCATCAGCCTATTAATGTTCTCACTGTTGGGACACAGACCTTCTCTCCTTGAGAGGGAGTGGGCCATAATCCACCACGCGGACACAAATAAACATCAATGAACTTTTCCTTCAATTGTTTTTCAATTTCCTTGAAAAAATATTCTGTTTTTTTTTTTGTTGTTAAAAAACTTCTAAAGAATATCTCATCAAAGAAACGTAAATTAATTTAGCACTCTAAGTTATCTTAGAAGGATGTTTTTAAAGAAAACCGCTTTCTTTGGCACTCTCATTAATTGATGGTAATTACATAATTAATGTAATGTTAATGTTAGATCTGAATATTTAATTAGGTCGTCGTTTTAATGAAACATTTTAATGACTCATTTGGACATATTTTGACGGGGAAAACTGTTTCTTTCATTTGAAAGGAGGTTTGGAAAACTTGTAAGGTTTCGTTTTTTACATGATCTGGTCAAGACTATGTCTGAAAGAAATTAAGAAAGAAAATTGTGTTTATTGGCACAAACTTAAAACTAAACAATACAAATAAAGTTATAAAGACAGAGTAGATAGTAAAAAAAGAGGAAATAAAAAAATACTTGCTAATTTAATGCTAAAAGCCCTCAGCTTAGCATAAATTTCAGATGGCAACACAAAGTTTGCCACGCCGACGCTGATTTTCAGCTGCACCTCATATTTACCTCTCAATTAGGTATTGGTTGCGCCTAACATGTTATGTGAAACATGTATTTAAATTACAAATTCTTACAAAATCTTAAATATTACGGACCACTTTATTATTTAACAACAATTGTAGCTGTTGTTAAACAATAAAAAACGAAAATGTTGACTTTTATTTTTGCATGCGCAGAACTTGTTAAATACTTCTATAATATTAAAATGCGAAAGTTATAGACGCGGACAGCAACTGTTTTGGATAATTATCTTTATAAATAGAAAAACATAACTAATTGGCAAGAGTTAATTAGATATCTGTATTTCAGATGTACTAGCCAGGTATTATACCTACCAAATTAAAAAAAAAAAACACAAACTCAATATCAGAAAACATAAAACAAATACATTCATTTTCAATCAGCAAATAAAAAACCTATTACGATTTAATACTGCATATTGCAGCAATAAATACTTCTAAGCTATGCGATTCATTTTGCATTCCCTTGCTATCATATACGAGAGTAATACGAGTACTATTGGTTTTAATCTCGATCGGGAAATCGGTTTTTTATATCTCCGCCTTTGACCGCTTTCTGGGTCTTGTTTTATCTTATTTCAGCTTTTTCATTACTCAGAAACTCGCTATACTTTTCCTTCAATAGTCCTTATGCTGACAACTGCGTTTTTAGTTTGTAAAATGAGTCCTCCTATCCAGAGCAGGAGAGACTGTCAGACTTGTACTGACTAAAATCCACGGTGATTTTTGAAAAGCCGTTTACGTTACAGGGTCATGATTTTCAGAACCCTTGGCACGAGTTTTCACTATTTTACTTTACAGCGTCTTTCCATTGTATACAGCGTTTCTTGTACGAAAAAATGGAACAGCGCCTCTGTTGTGCGAAGAAGGAACTATTTTTTTTTTATTGAAAATAAATTGTCAATTTGAAATTTGTCAAAGTTCCAGTCTAAAATACTGAAAACTCGTGCTAAGGGTACTGATAAGATAGTCCCGCGAGCCATACGCACCCTTAAATCAGAAAATATTTCAAGTGGGAGGCAATTTTTTTTTTTAATTAAAAAAAAAAAATGCTGTGCTTGTCTTTTATTCTATTTTTATCTGAAAAAGTAAGTTATTTTTCATTATTTACGTTAAACATTTCTCAGAGCACTATATAAAGTTCACCCTTTATCTTATATTGGTATATTTGATTTAATAATACTTGTAGGTGTGCTATTTAAATATCTGCCTACGCTATGCGTAAGGGAATACAGACTTAAATGTTATGTAAATAACGTCTAGATTTCAGATTATTTCGGTGATATTTTTAATGGAACCTATATACAGCTGTTCATCTCATGACGTCATCTTTTATTCGCCGAATATATTTTAAGAAGGGGCCATCCATAAATTACGACGAAGATTTTATAATTTTTTATTATACACGTCCTTATCACAGATAGTCAGTCACAGTTGTGGAACTCTTTTTCTTTCTGCGTCGCGTAAAATTATATAATCATGTTATAATTTTACACTTATTAAATTAAAACTACAGCCTAATAATTAATTTTTAAGCTGCTATTCAAACGTGTTTTTTTTTAATTGTTCTCAAAACTGAAAATAAACCTATTTTGTTTAGTACTCTAAAGGCGCTTCCTCACCGTGAGCATTCACCTGTAATGTAACAGAAAAGTGCGCAATTTGATACTCTATTGTCTAAGAATGTTCAAATCTGTAACGTTACATTACAGGTGAATGCTAGCGGTTAGGGAGCGCCTTTAACTATACCTTCCGTCAAGCCTACTTCTTATTTTTTCCATGCGCTTTCTTTTGAATTTGAATTTGTAATTATTTCAAACATGTGCGTCACGAACTTACTGTTTCTTCCTGCACCTATGTCAGTGATTTATCTCCTCCTCTCCCCTTTACGGGTGACGTAATTTAAGGATGGCCCCAAAGTCAAGTGTTCAAGTAAACGATCCATTTGACGCACGTGTCACGATTGAGGAGCACTTATGTAAGTAGGTAATGGGAATTTTCCCAAATCCCAATTGGTTTTAGATAAATATCTACGAGTATGTAAGTAAATGTAAGGTACAGGGAGATTATTTGGTGAGACAGGCAACTCAGAGGGACACGTCGAGCTTCATTGTCTCGGCGCTTTTCTGGTGGTTGCCACTGTTGATTCTGGCTTTCAGGAGTTGCAGTGGTTAGGGAATAGTGTGGTGGGTTAGTCCCAAAAAAAAAAAAACTCAGTGATAAAGTCTTAAAAGTCTCTCAAAACGATACCTATGGATGCTGTAATGCAAAATGATGCAACTAGTTCACCACTAAAGTGGACAAGATGTAGTGACACATCATTTCGCATTACAGTATGTATATGTAACGTTTTGAGAGCCTTTTAAGACTTTATTACTGAGTTGCCTGTCTTATCTTATGTCCCTTTGCCCTATACATGGTTAATTTATTTCTACGACTTTACAGTGTATATTAACATTACTTCCTATAATTTCACCCTTATTAGAAACATTATCGAATAGTATAATAATACAGGGTGCGGTTTTCTGTCCAAAACCAACGAAATCGATTCCTGACTAGGATTATAGAATTTTCTAAAATCCAATATTGCAGTTTTAGTTTTCGTCAAAATTGGCCTTGAGACTCTCCTTTCATCGCTTTTAGATATTCCTCATAGTTTCGGAAGTTACGCCCAGTAGAAAAAATCGTCCAGTAGAAAAAATCACCCTGTATATGTATAACATGGCTAGGTGTTGCCAGCGGCTTTGCGCATTGCACGAAAATTATATTATAGAGAAGTATAAAATTGGGACAATAAATATCCTATGATATGAAATGATTCCAGTATACGAGTATGTAAATGGTTACAGACAATATCCATTAACTGTACTACATTTTTTTTTCTTCTCTGCCACCATCTGACCACACTTGGGTGTCAGAGTTAACTAGGCCTCTGGGAACACTACAGGCCTCTGATGAATTTTGTTAGCATTTTGGATTTCCCATCACGTATAATGATCTTTCCTAACTGAAGTATTTCACACTCCTAGTAAAAATACAGCCTGTTCTTTGATCAAAATTGTAACTAACAAGATTAAATACTAAGTACGGAGGAATTTGCACGTTATTACCATCACAAAAGGTGTCATAATCAAAGAGTAACTGCATGCATAAGACTTCATTTTTTCGCAGATAAATCTTGTTTGGCACTGCTATGGATTGAACCTTTGTTTCGGCATAATTTAATGTGTGATTACTTCTTAACCAACCATCAAAATGTTTTTTATATAATTTCTACAGGCTCGCGTTGGTCTACTATCTCGCCTGACGACAAGCGACGAGTTGGCGATGAAGCACGCTTGCTTAGAAGTAACCTGTTCACTCTTGACTTCAAGACCCCAAGGTTGGCAAGATAAGTATTGGTGACGTACAGCTTGGCCAGAACGTCTTGAAACGGAACTAATATTTTTGTTTGCTGACAACGTTTTAAAATCTTTGATATTTGATGTAAAAAAAAACGTTGGTTTGTTAGATTTATTATTCTGCCATAAAACTAACGTAATAAGTGAAAATAAATAAAATAAAATCATTCAAAGTGCTGGTAGCGAGAGCACAGTGGCGACTTCCGGTTTTCTACTGTTTTTTGCCAAGACGTAGGTGTTTTTTTTTTTCTTTTCTGCTAGACATTATGAAATTTTGTAGATTTCCAGAAACATAAACTATGCTATCATTATTCCTCTACACATTTTCAGCTATTCTGGCATTACTTTTAAACTATCAGATTATTTACGACTGCATCCGTAGTAGGAGCTCAAATATGCACGCAGGGAGATAGAGAAATACTAGTCCATAGATTAATAAAATCACGTAGAAGCGAAAATAGTGGAAAGTAGAAATTTACTGAGAATTTGAACGTGGTTAGATCATTTAAACTTCGTTAAATAGCTGTTTATATTAAGGACAACTCATAAATGCCCTTTAGACAAGTTCCTTATTTACACAGCACCGCGCGCAGCGTCGAAACCACAGCCTGTCCCAATTAAATATTTCATTTATGCTTTGGTATAAAATTAAACTACCGCTAAGGGGAAATTTTAGTTATGCTATTCTCAAAATGACTCTACGACGAACTAATCGAGGTTTATGAAGTTGAAAATCCACTAATGTTGCTTGAGTAAGTTTGTAAAGACCTACACGACAATAATGCGTTCTAAGTGAAGTGCCACTTCTATACAATCTTACTCTATGTCTCATATAGCCCGTATTAACACATTCGCTGCGGCTCGAGGTAAAAAAGGCCCCTGCGATTACGTAACTGCGACGCTGCAGTGGAAATTGAATTTTACCTTACTATGCTAGTGTTAAAAGTTTAGAGGTATGTGAGTATTTACAGCAGGTATATGGAAACAGATATTTTTGCATTACATGGTGTTTTTGTTAGTTAAAAGTTGGACTCTTTGATTTATAGAAGTATTTAGAACCATTATAAAGTGAAGTTATCCTGCGTTATTAATAAAAGCCATAAACATAAATGCTGTACGGATAGTACATTTATGTTTATGGCTTTTATTAATTTTTGACTTTATTTTTGGTTATTTTTAAATGTCAGTAGTTTGCACGAAGCGACTGTTTATCTTGATAATGAGGTGGTGGCCCAGTAGTAGCTGCCCCGACTTATGAGTTTACGGGTTTGCCCCCAGTCAGGCATATTACTTTGTAATTTATTTTATCACCACTGCCCTGAAACCGGTGAAGCAAAACATCATTAAAAAACCGGAATGTCCTAGAACCAAAACATCCAAGACATGTGACATCTACCAACCCGCACTGGGCCCGCGTATTGGATTATGGCCACTCCCTCTCACAGAGGGGAGGCCTGTGTCCCAGCAGTGGGAACATTTAGGTTGATGATGATAATGACTTCGTAATTGGGTGATAAAATACGATCATGTAGACTTAGTGAATTTAAGTTTGCAGTTTCACGGTGGTTAACTATCAAAAGTAAACTTATCAAACTAAGTCATACTTATGTTAAAGTTACTTTAACTTGACGGTAAACTTGATCATGTATGACTAGCCTTATATAACACGTAATACGAAATTCACAGCATTTCGTGTAATAATGAAATCAATAACGCATATTTTCGTCAAAAACGTTCAGGTATTTTTCAATTACATTTGAAATACGAAACGGGAATTCAATATTGACTCATATAATGCTGTAAACAATCCAATCATATGTGTTATATGAGCTGAATATTTTTGTTTTCGATTTCGAGTGCAAACAATCATTATTTACTTAGAAGGTGTTGGCGTATATTTGGAAATATCAATGCGATTTAGGTAAACAATATTTTCGCAACGTGTTTTTACTGAGTTCTAAAAAAAACATTTTCAATTCAGTAGGTAGTATTTTTTTTTAATAAAACTATTTTTCACTCTAGCGGTAGTATCGTTAAGTTCACTATCGTTAAGTATTACAACTCACATACACATTTAGCCAAACTCGAACTATTATTTATTCTAGCAACTTATTTTTAGGGATTCTTACCCGAGGGGTAAAACGAGACCCTATAACTAAGTACTCCTCTGTCAAAGTTCCCATAAAACAAACCTGGTGGCTTACCATGAACTCTTAAAGCGTGAGTCTTTAGGCTGTGGGAAAGAGATGGCGCTAGACGACTTGTATAGCTCTGTCTCATTCCCACAGCCTAAACTGGATCGCTTTAAGACCTCGTGGTAAGGCCTCTGATTTTTAAAGATGGAACCTGGTGAGCGAGTCCAATTCGCATTTGGTCGGTGTTTTATTTCAATGTAAACTTCTAAGTGTCGATTTCAAATATAATGATATTATTGTCATCGAATAGTTTGAGTAGTATAATGATATTGTAGGTAACCCGGCCTAAATTACTTTTTGATAGAAACATGATAGGCGATACCCAACGCACCATTTTCAACACTAACTTCATCTATTTGTATTACACCCACATTTTGATGGACAGATAATAATGATAATGGATTTAGTTGTTTCATAACACTATCATAAGGTTGCTTTTGCAGGATCAAAAACTAAAATAACCAAGCTACATTGGCTTACTATTTACAATACGGTGAAGTCCAAAGTTTGAACCCGAACAGTGCAAAGTTTTATACAGAATTCTAAGGAAAAATAAGTGCCATTCTCAGAGGAACATTTTGTAAAAAGCCATTTATCCAGTTCAAGTATAAAAGTTTCCCGGAAATGCAACGTTTTGCATTTTTATTCACTTTGTAACAGAACGTAATCCGACAGCCGAGAGCACACGGCGTAGTCTAAACGCGCTGTTGACGCATTTTCAGGAACGCGGGCCGTCTGTGCGTTTTCAAGTCTCAAACGCGGTTCTAACGCGCGTATTGAGCGCGGTTCGAAACTATGTAGTTTGAAGTGCGTATAAAGAGTTGAAGGAGGGGTAGAGTTGTATACGTAAACGACGCGCAGATGAAGCCTGTTACGCGACCGCCCCGTCTACTTAGAAATCTCGTTTGAAGTGCTTGTACGCGCCTTATGATGATCACCCCCTTCCTTTCCATGCACCAACATTCATGCCCATCACTCACTTATAAACATTATTAGTCACATGAGTTTCAGTCCTCCTCATCACATGTCACTTGATTGACGTGACTGACCATAGCCCAAAAAAAATATAAGTTGATAAAAAATGCCATGCAATAGCTTTACTGCGGCAGTCCCCGAGTGCCACAAGTATTTTTTATAACGTTTGGACACTAGGTTGTCGACGTTCTACATATAAGTTTGGGCCTATGTGAAATAAAAACATGTAATTTTGATTTTGCGGATCATATAATAAATATTTTTTCCGCGCGGGTATCGAACCCGCGAAACGCTCAATCATTGCGCCAACTGAGTCGTCGTTTTTGTCAGACATCTGTGTTCTTCGGTTTTTCCAGACGGATTTACTCAGTGGCAGTGACTATGAAGTCAGGATTTGTGACCAGTAGGTAGTAGGCAGGTATTAAACATTGGGTACCTGTGAAACATTTTGACAGGAACAGCTCCTACCTGTGAAACATTTTGACAGGAACGGAACAGCTCCTGTCAAAACGTTTCGCAGGTGCCCAATGTGGTTAAGGTGCCATTAGCTCAGGTGCCATTTCAGCATGTGCCCAATATGAAATACTTCAGGTAAGGGTAGGCCTCAGTCTGTTATGTTCACTTCTCTGCCTTCATTTTTTTAATATATAAATAAAAAGCCAGAGCCACGCATAATAATGAATTTATTTTGCTAATACAATCCTTACACATAAATTATTTACAAACTTAGTTTATTGCTAACTAATAATCTATTTATATTTAATACCCGTGACGTGGAATGTAAAACATACAACGCTAGTAATATTTACAATTTAGAGATGTACCGTATACGATGGTTTTTTTATCGATGTTATTGAAAAAAATAAAAATCGCAAATCAAATTTAATACGTATGTATAACATTTTAAGTAAAATAAGTTTATTCGTAAGGCATTTCTCATAACCATAGTGTTGTCATTACGGTACATAAAAAATAAAAAAAATGTTTTAATATTAAACGACCATCATAAAAGTACATCTTAACACCTACTTAATACAGAATTAATCTCCACACATTCTAATTGAATTCAATGTACATAAATAGATAGATCACAAAATAGGGGTCTATATGAAAGGTATATAAACACTCAAGGTACTATATACAAGGAACGTGAAGCCATTGATCTAATAATAACTATTTATTATTACTAATAATTTATTTTGGCACATTATTGCCGCATTAAAGATATGTTACAATTTGTTTAAATTCACATTTAATGTCAATTTTGTTTTTTAAAGGGTGATTTTAAATGGAGTTATAAAATGCTGTTTTTGTATAAAATACAAGTTAAATAACACTTTTATGAGATCTAATAATTATTAATACAAAAAGAATAAAAATAAATTTAAACCAGTAAAATAATATTAGTAGTTTTAAAAACATGTACAAAATATGGAAATCACCCTTCAAAATATTTTTATTTAAAATCTTAAATAAATACAAACGTTAGAATATAATTCATCGATATTTACATTTCATATAAGATTTTCATTTTTATTAATAGATACGTCTACAATTTTTTTTTTTATAATTGCTCGATTTTAATAACACTCATTTTATTAACACTAAAATTTATTAAAATAAAAATACATTTTGGTTTTAATATTGTCTATTCTTGTTGTACTTTTGCATTTAATGTATTTTTGAAATTTTGTGCTTTGGACGTAGAGAGAAAGAAAATATATTTAAATGTATTATTAAGGTTTTTCAATATAATATTTAATGACCCGTAAATATAATTGGTGTTTATTACAAATACAACTCGAAAAGCGATTTTAATGTAACGCTTTTTTAAGAAAATAATATTCGTATAAAACTATTTCAACTTTCTTTCTTTTTGACCGTCTTCCAAAATGAGGAGGTTCTCAATTCAATTTTTTCTTTAAATTAATAACAATTATAGTTAATTGCTGCAATAAAAATAGAACTATACACAATTGGAACAATATCACGATCAAATCCGATCACAATTTTGCTAACAAAAATTGTATTATTGTAAAAAATATTTATTTTAGAATAAAATAAAGCGTAATTGAACTGGAAAAAAAATCTTGCACCTAAAGATACAATGTAAAAATTGCAACTTTAGGTACAAGAATTTCTAAAACCGGCCCAATACATTTCATTGCAAACTATAACACAAATAAATATTATCTTTATAATATTTATAATTTTACATTCGTGTGAAAATCATTACAGCCTGAAATAAGTGCCCATTGCTAAGTTAAAGCCTTATTTTCTCTTTCACGCAAAAAGGTAACAACGTAAGTCTTCAAGTATTCGTGTGGTCGATTCTCCGCAGTGAAGTCTATAATAATAGGTTAGGTAGTTGGTGGGTGTAATTTACAGGCGATTTAGGTAAATGTTACCTTATAACGACATTCTAAAGATTTAAATACTTAAATAGCCTGCCGAAGGACAATAAACATGTGACATAATTATTGTAAAACGTAGCTGGATTGACTAAAAAATAACGATGTAAATTAATAATCTATCTCGGTTATCTTCGATAGGATCTTTTTATGTACCTTATTAACACCCGATATATATTTTTTTACTTTATGATGAAGAAGCAGCCGACAAAACAAAGGAATGATTTTTGGATTGAGACTGTTAATTGATTATTCATTTTAGACATTAATTTTTATTTTTTTGTCTTTTGTTTTGTTGTTTGGGAACCCTACAGGTTTATGGTATCGCTTTTAAATATTGATGATCTAAGTCCAGGTTCCTCACGATTTTTTCCTTAAACGATGATATCCAAGATGAAAGTAAAATGAGCCTAATGCGTTGAAAAAGATACATTGGGATTGAACTTTTGATGTTATTACCTCGTGCTTGAGATCTGACAGACGTGGTTTTAAGCACGGGAAAATCACAAAATGAATCCTCCCAGGTCAGAGCAGGAGAGACTGTCAGACTTGTACTGACTGAAATCCACGGTGCATTTTACGTTCCAGTGTCACGGTAGCACTCTAAGAGCGAGAGACTCCTGGACCATCACGATAATAGATCAGAGTGGGATAAGGAGTTGTATATCAACTTGGAACAACCTGTGTCCAGCAGTGGACTGTGAAAGGCTGAGTTAGTAAATTTGCCTCATTGCTTCAAAAATTATCCTTGTTTAGATTTAATACCATTGTCCCGCTCACTCTTACTGAAACTTACATATATCTGTCGTTTCAAGTAGAATTAATGAGTAGTCTCTTGTCAGTGTATATTATTTTTGCGTGACGTAAGAACGGTGCGTGAGGGTTCATCTAATGATTTAAATCACTGTGGAGAACTGAAAACTAAAATACCTGAAAGTTTAAAAATAATGAGTAATGGTGGAAATAATAAAGTAAGTATACAGTATCGTGATCAAAATCAAGGACTTGAATTATAATATTGTATTTTTTTATGAAATATACGACGTTGAGATTGTTTCTTTAGTAATAAGCATTGTTATTAAAACTTGAACGTCTGCCTAAATGTAGAAAATTTTCGATAGAAGCTTTCAAGCGTAATTTTTTTTTATGTATTTGTTAAAAAAAATAACGATTTGTAAAAGAAAATGCTACAAATGTTAAAAAAATTAAGATATTTTATGCTACAAATAAACCTTAACACAAAACTCCTTTTAGAAATCAAATGATATACTGTAGCAACATAAAAATATACCATTTTAAAATGAAACGCGTACAAAGCACACGTCGGGTTTGGCCCGTAGCGAGTCGCTTATCTGCTACGACGTAGCAACACTTGTAGCCGATAGCTACGCCGTAGCAGCTCTCGTAGCGAGTGTAGCCGTCAGCTACGCCGTAGCGACAGGGCAACATTAGAGCCTGTATTTGTAGTGGCAAAGTCAGGTTGCTAAAAATGAAAAAGTATAGAATAATGGAGTGACAGGTGACAGGGGAAAAGGTTAAAAAAAATGTTGTGCTAAACCCTTGTAATACGGGAAGTGTTGATTTCTCTTGACAAAATAAAACCATGGTTTTGAACTGTCACCAAAAAGGTAGAAGTTTTCAATTCATGTTTAATTAATTTTGTTTTATTATTAGTTCGTCCAAAAGTTTTGTACCACATTCGAAATATTCCTGAATTGTACCAAAAAATAATAATATGTCAAACATTTTGTCTTTTAGTATGAACGAGCGCTCGGTAGACGATTGTCTTAAAACCCAAATATCTTAAAAGCAATAAGTCTATTCAACCCAAATCCTTTTACAAAAAAAACAAAAAACAGTCTGAAATTCCAAATTGCAGATTTCGTCCAATTCGTCAACCGCAAAGGATTCCCTTTGATTGCCACCGATTACTTCTTAACAATTGAAAGTACTTTGCCTAAATAAACACGGCAGTGACCGTCAAAGGGTCAACAATAAACCCTTCTAATCTTCCGACGGGTTATTTCAATTTCAACCCGCAAAGGGTTGTTTTTACAAGTTGTCTTTTGCTTTGCTTGGGACCTTTTTTTGGTGGCGGAAATGAGTTAAATCTTTCAAGATTAGAAACTGAGTTTTGGGTTTTTCAATCTGTTTATTTAGGGCAGAAAAACAGGGTTAAATGTGACAAGTATTCAAAAAAAGACTGAGTTGACTGAAAAAGTCTAATTAATCCGTCAATTAGGTTGTCAAACAAGTTAATCAGTGACTTTTCACTGATATTTCAGCTGAGACGCGATCGGCCACTGTGCTGCGTGCTACAGGTTCGTGTTCCGCACAAAGTAATTTTTGTTTGACTGACTAACTACCCACGACAGGAGACATTCCGAGTGTGGGGCAAAGTTTAAAAAAATAAGCTTTTATTCCATTTAATAAAGAGATAAATAATGGAATACGATATTTTTAAATTACTGCAAAAGAATTGCTTTCCAACCTCACAAATAGAAAACTTACTTCAAGATCGTAACAACGACGCAAGAAAATAAAACGCCACGAAATGGCATGCAAATATACAAAACCGTTGAAGCACTCTTGAGGACCGGAACCGTTCTAGAACCGTGTCGGAACCGTGCCGGATGCCAGACGTAACAATCACGCGAAATAGAAATAAGGAAACATTGAATATTTTGTATAAAGTTCTAAAATCCAACACTATAAAATTCGATTGTGTGTTCCGAAAAGTGTTTTGAGAAACAAAGTTTATTTGTAAAGAATATTTATCGTTAGATTTGTTATGTTTTCTTTGTTACTAAATTGTGTGTGACAGGATGGTGATTGCGAGCCGTGAGGCCGTATTAATAAGACACAGTGGTCCTTGAAAGACTAAAAGGTTAACAGGATACTGTTCTGGATGGCAGTCTAGTGAAATGTTAAAAACTTTAAATGGGACAAATCCATCAAACTATTTCCAACCACTGCAACTCCTGAAAGCCAGAATCAACAGTGGCAACCATAAGAAAAACGAAACGAAAATTAAGCGCCAATGTGTCCCGGATAATTATTTTATCTGTCTTGGAAACTACAAAGAAATTAATCAGAAAATAATAGGGGAGGGGTAGGAAACATTATGTTTTCACTTCCCAATGTTAAAAACGATTCTGAAACATAACTCCGACAAACGTTTCTCCGTTTAACGATTCGCCGACACTACGATTCATTCCTGGACGGTTCAACGACAGAACCATTCCTCGACGGACGTTTCGCCGACCGAACGATTAAGTTGTGTTTCATGAAGTATTGTATAAATGAAACCATTTAGAAGAAGCCCCGCTGTGCGGGGATGTGCGCTGTGCGGGACTTCTATTTCTGTGTTCAGGGTTTAGAGGAACCTAACTAACCGAACCTCGGGGTGCCCCTGATGTCGGATTTAGTTACTAGTATTATAATGTCAAACCATGTCTTTGTCGACGAAACGTTTTGGGGTGAAAGTTTTTGTCGTCGAACCGTCCAGGAATGCATCGTTGTGTCGGCGAATCGTTAAGCGGAGAAACGTTTTTCAGAGTTATGTTTCAGAGTGGTTAAAAACTATTAGAAAAATCGAAAACAGCTTGGCTTGAACATTTGAATAACTCTGTTCATCAATAAACACTTATAAATAGAAGCTATGTAACCCTACAATCCCGCTCCCATAATAGATAGTCGACAAACTGCATGGAAATGCCACGCTTGGAATTTTCATTAAACACTCCACTAGACGATTAATTTTAACTCTGCCGCTTGTCAACGGATTATCATCGCGATGTAATTAAAATTATAATAACCCGTACCTTTCTTAGGTTGTAAATTAATATTGAGATGATCAAGTAAAGGTTTTTGAGAGTGTTTTTAATTATTTGTTTAATAACCTTAGAGTTAGCGTACCTAGCTGAATTTTTAGCAGATGTATTTATCGCTGAAGATATTATAGAAGAAAATATTTCATTTTTTGGGCATCCGGTGCAATGGTGCCTTAGTACATGGCACTTGAGGTATTCTACACAATACATTTGGCACCTACCAATATTTTTCGGTACTATTTGTTCATTTATAGCACATCCAGATTATATTTTTTTCTTTTATGTTTTACTTTTATCTTTTTTTTTTATACATATTAATAGTAAGTTTTTATTTATAGTTTGTACATAATATTGAGGTTGGTGAAAAACATGTGGGATACTGTGTTATTTTTAAATAAAAATCCAGAAGATAAAATAGGGGATTCAAAGTGTTAATTTAATAAAACAACGAAACGTTACTCCTTTAACTACCTTTTCTATTCTTTTCCTTTAATTATAAATTAAATATTCAACGTAGAAATATTTTAATTTCGAATGAATACAGCAAATCAACATCATTTTCTATTTTAAATTGAAAAAGATAAGGTGTCAGGCAGGTCTATTTTACCGTCCATTATTATCTCTCTAAATTCTTCTTTAAGAGAATGTTTGAAAGCTTTAAATTCCGGTACTATTTGGAACAATACCTATTAACGCTGTGATAATTAATTTGTTCTTTTAAGACGAATTCTTTAATTTGTTCGTTGAAGACAAAATAGAATAAATTAAAAAGGTAGTTAGGGAAAAATTTGTTAAAATTATGAATATGACTGCTCAAATGAATAGTCAAGAAAGGCGCTGCGCAAACATAGACATTTAGTCATCGACAAGGCAGACCATTACAGGGAACCGTAGTTCATAAGCGTGTATAAGTGGAAGTAAATGGACATAAAAATGTTTGTATTTGGGCAGGGAGTGGATGATTTCATACTGTTTCTATAGAAAGCAAATATTCATCGGTAGCTTGTATCTGACACTAGACAAGTAAATATAAAGATATTGACAAAAACTTTTACAGATAGTGATGAGACTCTGACTCCAGAGCTAGACTAGGATGCCTGTATTTCAGGAGTCAGTGACTCCAATTGTGTTGTGGAACTTGTAAAATTGTAACACTAAATGTGTTACAATTTTACAAGTTCCACAACACAAGTACAACACAATTCTCAATTTAAAAGAAACATAAAGTATAAGAACGGAAAAAATTGATATTATTATTATAATTGAATTGAACATTTTTATGTTCAATTCAATGATATCCTTGTTCTATTTAAGTGACCAACGTTTGCGCACAATTGACGGGACCCGATAGAGTCATATGTCTGCAAGGTTTGCGTGAATGTTACAACAGGTGACTAGGTTAATTGTAGAAACAGGGTGGTTTTAGTGCGACTCATAAAAAGAATTTAACAGACATGAATTTTAATGAAAAATATAAGTACACAGTCTTGGTAGCAGTCACAAAATTTAAAATACTGAGTCAGAATAGTACCAATCGGTGCTCAATTTTACCTGAATACCTGCTTCATTTTCCAATATCAACTACAGATGACCGTGACATAATACGTTACGCAAGAAGGACAAAGGTCATTCCAATAATGTCACCTACTAAATATTTCGTGGAGCTATTTCATGACATAGTTCGACTTGACTAGTGTTGGCGAGAGTCCCGTTTTTTGTGTCTGTCCCGGGACTATACTCTTTTTTGTTTTGATGTTTTTTTTTTTTTTAAATTATCAAATGAGTCTTTCCACCCAGTACAAGGCGGGATCCCACTGTCAGGCCGAGACTCCACCAAAGCTGTGCGAGTCGAGACGTGTTTTGAACAACCAATAGAATTGCGTTATTGACACAGCTCCACTCCGCAACGCAATTCTATTGGTTGTTCAAAACACGTCTCGACTCGCACAGCTTTGGTGGAGTCTCGGCCTCAGACTTGTACTGACTAAAATCCACGGTGTCCTTCAATAGCCCTATACGCTCCAGGGTCACGGTAATGGTATAAAACCCGCGACCCCGGCAGGCCTTGGTCCTCTAGGAGGGACACCGTCGTCTTGTTGACGCCCTTTGAGGCGCGCGTGGAACACAACGCGCCGTCGACCCGGCCATGGTCCATAGTCGGGCGTCGAGTTGTCCATTACTCGCCGCCCTCATGCTCGCGCTTTTTAATGGTTTATGTTTTCTTAATGAATTTATAGGGATTTTAGTATTTAAAAGCGTCGTAAATGTTTATTTTGTCGTTATAGATAATACTAAGGACCGGCGCGTTGGGAACTGTTTTACATAAATGACCTGTAAAAAGTGCTATTTGAATAAAATGACATTTGATTTAGTTTTTATTTGAGTTGTGTTTGCTTTTGGCTTTACTGTCGGTTAGAAAAAACAGAAAAAGTCAGTCGACAATTGAGCGAACTTTCCCAACAGAAGCCTGTTCACTCTAACTTTGAAGAGATTGGGGTTGTATGCGTTCGGAAACACAGACACAGATAGAGAGTTCCAAGTTTTGGCTGTGCTTATTCAAATATTTTTTTGGTTTGCCCAGTTGATACACCATTGACCAGGTAGCAATTTAATCAATTCAAATAAATTGTTCGGTTAGTCGACACTTCTTTTTTTTAGATGGATATTTATTAAATGAGTCTTGCTAGTCTACTAAATTTATCATTTTACCTGTGTTACTAAAGAAACCTAGCAAAATACTTTTAGAAATACTCAAGAAGAAAAATGGTAAGTTTACGCCCTTTTCCTCTCCAACCTGATTGATTCAGGCCATTTCATTGATCAATCTGATTCAATATTCTTTGAACACGTATCTGCAAAAGTGATAGCGACTCAATCTCCATTCACTGTGTCTGTAGAAATCATACATTTTAAGGCGCTGTACCTAGTCAAAATAGGCTTCACAAAACAGTTTTTTAGCCAAATATATACATTTTAGAGCAGTTAAAAAAATATAATTATGTTAATCTTGATCATATTTATGGGTGGACCATTGTGTTCAAAACCCGTTTTCGGTACATTTTATCGATACAAAAAAAAAAAAACATAAAATAACCATTGAAATTGAAATTGTAGCAATTGTAACTGTATTATTTATAAACAAATCTTAATAATATTAATAACAGTGATGTAATATATAATAATAAAGGGAACTGTTGTTTTATGTATCGATTGGAATAAGATATTTGTAAGTTATTAAGTTAAAACTGCAAAATATATAAAAAAAATCTTACAATTTGACCCCGCGCGCAGCTGCTTCACCTCCGCTACTACCTTTGCTACATTGAGCGTGGGTACAGCGCCTTAAGGTTATTTTTGGAGCGCTAGAGAAAGTTTTCGTCTTCCATATGAAATGTTGACAAAGAGAATCCTGTGCGACTTTCGACCTTACAATGAAGATTGATTGATAAAGGTAACAAACTTTTTGTTGGCTGTCAGATAAACTTTATTTGATTACACAAGATTTTTTGTTGAAGAATTCCGAACGAAAGTCGCTTTGTTTTTATCTGTACCACATTAGCGCTCATGTACACGACGCCGCCGCCGCGCCGCCGCCGCGCCGCTGCCGCGCCTCTAGGCTGTGTACACGGTCGCTACCACGCCGCCGTTTTATTTATCTAACAAAGGAGATGTCTCATTGCGGCCATATAATGTTTTTTTTTTTGATAATTCAAGGATAACTTCTTCGTTTATGAATCGGTTTTGATAATTCTTTTTTTGTTGGAAAGAAGGTATTTCAAAGGCGGTTCCATGATATGGAGATTAGGGTTTGATGATGGAAGACCAGAGAAATCGAGTGGAGCTAAATAGTAAGAAATATCTGCTTTCCAACAAAAAAAGAATCAACAAAACCGGTTCATGAACAAAGAAGTAATCCGCGAATAAACATTAAAAAAAACATTATGGCCGAAATGAGAAACCTCCTTTTTCAGATAAATAAAACACTATCGAATTGGATTCGCGGTGCCAGCGCGGCGGCGGCGCGGTGGCGGCGCGGCGGCGGCGCCGTAGCGACCGTGTCCACAGCCTAGAGGCGCGGTAGCGGCGCGGCGGCGGTGCGGCGGCGGCGTCGTGTACATGAGCCCTTAAGGTACCTATTATAATACGAGAAGCAAAAACTGAATGCCTCTTTTTATGAAAATTACGTTGTTTTGTTTGGTAAAGTTTTGCATTTTCAAAAAGTAATTTTATTTTTATTTGATGTTTATTTTGAAATATGGTCAAAATCGTGACCCTTAATAGACCACTAGTATATTTTATTTTGCCAGTTATTTTTCACCCGGTACCGCTTCTTTTTGACGTCTACAAAAGACTTTGACGAAAATTTATAATACACTGCTTTCTAGTTTGTAATTCACTTTTACGACAACACGAATCAGGCAATGAATTTAACTGCATTTAGTTATGCAGTTTATAATAATTATATTTTACCAAAATCCCGGGCTCATAAGATCCCGTACTCTCAATCCCGTGTCCCATGTTTTCCCCACACTACCATACTTTATTGAGATACCTCGAAGGATAAATGTCATTGGGAATACGAAAGTGATTACGTCATACCTCCATAAAACATGACGGAGAAGAATTACGAAGTATGGGGAAGTAATCTTGTGAGTGCTAAGTTCTTGGCATACCTACTTAAAAAGTTAGTAGAAAGTCTTAAATAATTCTGTGGCTTTTGCGAAGATTGAAACCAAAATGGCTACGCTGCTGTGTGAATAATTGCAAATTAGCTTCTTCCTGCGGTTTCTTTAGTATCCTTAGGGAAATTCTTTATAAATGCAATTGAAAAAGTATCCTTTCTAGACTCTGTAGAGCAACGATTAAAAAATATTAAAACACAAAACTTTTATCCGTGTCTGTACGGGAACAGTATATATTTTTTTATTGGGACAAACCCACCAAACTATTCCCGAACCACTGCAACTCCTGAAGCCACAATCAACAGAGGCAACCACCAGAAAAGCGCCGAGACAATTAAGCTCGACGTGTCCCGGAGAATGAATTAACCTGTCTTGGACCCTGCAACGAAATTAATGAGAAAAGAATACAGTGGAGGAGTAGGAAAAGAATAGTGGAGGATTAGGGGAACAGTGTATAAGACGGGGAAGCGGAGAATAAAGGGGAAACACGCACTTACGGCAAACTTAACACAATACTAACGTAGCGCAAGCGCCAACAGGACGCCATTTGTTATTGGCCGCTTGCTAAAAAAACCTAAACTTAACAATGGGCACTAAATTTTTAACAGATTTCATAATTTAAATTAATATAATTAAGGTTAAAAAGTCATTAATTAACACGAGTTTTCACTCTTTTACTTTACAGCGTCTTTCCAGTATTTACAGCGTTTCTTGTATGAAAAAATGGAACAGTACCTCTGGTGTGCGAAGAAGGAACTATTTTTCCTTGAAAATTTGTTAATTTTAAATTGTTGAAGTGCCAGTTTACGTCTCAGATACTGAAAACTCGTGCTAAGGGTACTGTTTGTCTATTTGAGCTTAAATGTTTCGTAAACGCACTCATAGTGCAGTAGAAATGAAAAGTGCGCGGCGACGTTTAAAAAAGTCTACACATAGTCTAGAAACACAGATTATTCAGTTATATCTAACATTTACATTATGTAAATAATTTCAGTGGAAACATCAAACATTCATTGATATACTACAATATTATGGTTTATAACCATTTACATTAAAACTAAGTATTTAAGCGTTTTCTGCTTATTTTTAATACTCTAAATAATACATTTCTCTTTGGTTTTCGATTAAACTTAAAAACTACAAGTAAAAATAAAAGAAAAATAATATTTTCACAACCATCTAAACTATTAAACCTTCACAACCTCAACTATTTAATAAAAAAGCATCTTTTCAATTTAAAAATAAATGTTATTTTTCTTTGACTCGAAACCCCACTTAGTGCGTTTCAAGTATAATATATTTAAAGTAAATAGAATTTCTTTTATATAGACATCTAGAAAGGTTGACACTCACTTAAATAACATGACACTGGCACTTTGGCCTTAAACAAACATCTACATGTTTTTATTTAATTTAGATGTAAGAAAATGGGTGATGAAAGAAAAACGTGATACTTTTTACATCTTAATTTAGTCATAAGTTTCATGATACACTGCTGAAAAGGCTTCAATTGAGTGATCTTGAAAATATATTGATACAAAAAAAAAAGTTTAGGCGAGTAGTGCTCTCTCTTTCTTTCTGTACATAATGAAAGACGTCATAACGAGAAAATATTTCGGAGCATCAAATATTCGTAGACAACCGCAGGGTATAGAAAACAGGACCTACAGAATACGCAGGATTTTTTTCATCATATAAGTGATGTAACACCTCGCAGCGTAACACGACGCCGACTCTTCTTCTGCAATAGTTTTTAAGTTTGTTATATTTTGTATTAGTTTATAGTTATAATTTTTATAATTGTTGTGTTTTTATGGGCCTTAATTGCCTGAAGTAAAGGATAAAATAAAACAAAAAAATAAGTTAATTTTAGCATTAACCCTATTGATAAATAATATAGTACACTATTTTATAAGAAAGTCCTAATCAATTTTATTCAAGTCTAATCATTGATCCGGCTCGAAGGACCGGTCGTACGCCAATATCGGCGCTTGCGTGGCCGTAGCCCGTTTCCTGACACCCTGAAGCATTCCTGAGATTGTCTACGCATATGTGAGGCTTACTGACACTTTATATGGATTGCGTGGGACAAGGATAGAAATATCCAATTTGTCTCTTTCTATACTCAGATCAAAGAAATAGGCAGATATCTCAACGATACCGCAGATACGCTCAGAACACGCGAGTGTGTCCACCAAAGTTAATACAAAATCAAAATCGAATACAAAGTCGCGACAATACCAAGCTACGCGTCGTACCAAGCTGTGCGTCATTGGTGTTGTTTTCCAAAATATGCCGTCTCGTGTCTTTAACCATTGTAAAAGTTGTTCTCATAAACAAAGAAAGCATTATGGAATGTAATTCGATTTGATTTTGTATTTTCTCTGGTGGACACACTCGCGTGTTCTGAGCGTTCTATCTGCCTATTTCTTTGATCTGTGTTTCTATAGATCGATGTGCTATTTCTATTACCTTAAACTCATTGCATAGCTGCATATGCAGAATATACGCGATCGCAACCCTGGTTAATTATCAGCATGATAACTGCACCTAACAAACAATCTTTTTCTGAACAAAAAATACTTACACCATTCAAAAACCAATCTAATACACTTACACTTAAATCTTATATTACCATTGCTTTCTTACTAAGGGTCGATTACACCAATGAAATTAAAAACGACCAGTACATTTGAACGGTGGAACTGTTTCTAGAATTGTCACTACCCTCAATGTCATAGAAATTTGACCGTAGAGCTAGGTACGGCTCACTGGAGAGTTTTCTTCTCGAAGAATTTTGGTTTCCTGTCAAAAATATGAATGATTCTCACTAGTTCCACCATCAATTAGTTCCATGGAACTAGTGAGACTCTTTTTTCTCAGTCGTTCCATGGACTTTGATAATGAAACAAAACTTAATCGAACTCGTCTCACTAGTTCCACCGTAGTTGTTCCATGGAACTAGTGAGATTCCTCTAGCAATGATATTTTATGTAAAAATGGTGTCTTATAAAAAGTTATTGGCCTCTAGAAACTATTTGACTTTGGTGACAACTCATCCGAAAAATATTTGCTCCGAGGACGAAACGACAACACCAACACATTCTTCATGATTCTGTTCTCCTAGTACTTTCTGTTCGGATTCCACAACGTGTTCTTATTTTCTATAAAATTTTACAACACAATTGTTTGTAGTTTTGTAAACGTACCTATACAATTACAACGTGTAACGTTAATAGCGCAAAACCTCTCGCGGCCCATGTTACTGAACAATGTTTGTTCCAAGACTTTTGGAAATTCTCAAAAAAAAAATTGCTTTTTCACACAAAATGAGAAATTGATCGGGCCCATCACTATGATTTTTTTTTGTTTTTTAGAATTTCCAAAAGTATTATGAGCGAACTCTCATATTATCTTCATAGCACTCGACAAGGAGACTAAAAGTCTTCACGACGAAAAGTCACCAGTGAACTACTAGCCTTACTCAATTTCACCTTTCTTCTGTCTTCTTCTTCCATACATCTCTATCAATCTTCTTACTCACTCACTCTTTTCTACTCCACAACTCATGCATCATTTTAATTCCATTGGTGCTGATCGCCCTAAGAATTACCACCCCCATCCTAAGACCTTAATTCTCTACGCCGTCCCAAAAACAATCTCCTCGGGTCTGGAACAGGATGCGTGATGAGCTCGCAGGACATCTGCTGACGTAGACTTGACACAGTTGTTCATGTGGATGTCTGAGGAGGCGTTGGAGTGGTGTTGTTCACGACGTGGACGCTGGCAGCAGTACCGGCGGGCGATGTCGCCGCAGAGGGACCTGGGAAAAGAAGGTTAAATTTTGAACTGGCATGGTCATGGTCAGTAGCAAGCGGAGGAGTTGTACGTTCTTCTCCATAGAGATCTACTTCTTTGAACGGGCATCTATGGTACTTTCACAGTTTTTATGTCTTGTGACTGGGACTGTAGCACCATAACTTTTGTAGTGTTTAATAATATTCCTTTGATTGTCTATGACAATTCAAAAGTGCCTGTAACTGGCCTACTTGAAATGAAAGATTGATTTTGATTTTACGGCACTATTGGCCTTGTTTTTTTCTCTCTCCTGCATAACATGAAGGGAAGTGGAAAAGTATCTCTCCACTATTTTTATTTGATTATTTTCGCTGCAGGATCTAACAGGTAAATTCATTGCCCAGAATACGTCGAGCTTCATCGTCTCGGAACTTTTCTGGTGTTTGCCACTGTTGATTCTGCTTTTCAGGAGTGCAGTAATTTGGGAATAGTGTGCTGCGTTTGTTCCAATTAAAAAAAACTGTACATCTCATCCAATTTAATGTAGTAACCTTTAATCTCAATACTTTAAATAACTTCTAGCCAACTATGGTGTCTGTAGCTTTACTCGCGTTGACGAAATGTTCCCATGGGACCAAATTTGTTGGACATAAAAGGTATCCCATATCGTAACTCAATTTATTAAATCAAATTATGTCGCAAAAAGGTTTGGGACTGATGAAGTAATTTTCGCTTTTGAAATATAAGCGGTCCAAAGAAAAAGGACTTTATATTGGAGTTTATCAAATGAGGCCTCCCGATTTGGGTGGAGCGGATGAGACTGTCAGACTTGAATACAAGCTTATGTTTCTTTAATTATTGACCTTTGCCTTCTATAGCGGTAGTAACCTCAAAATACATAATTCTAAGTCGTGGTTTCGAACCCAGACACGCGCATTAATTTGTATAATTTATTTAATCATCACTGCTTTTAAAACGGTGAAGGAAAACATCGTGAGGAAACCAACATGTCCTAGAATAAAAAAATCGAATACATGTGACATCTGTCAACACCCGCACTGGGTCCGCTTGGTCGATTACAGCCAACTCAAGGTCAGCCCCAGCATTGGGAACACTATAGGCTGATGATGATGATTGTTTATTTAAGGGAAAATCGTGCAAAATGTCACAATATTATGGTAGCAAGGTCATCCTGTTCACATACCTGCAGCAAGAATCCAAGGTTTTTCTGAAAGCTGCTCTAAAATCCCTGTTGAAGTATGCATAGATGAGTGGGTTCAGCGCTGAGTTGAAGTAGCCCACCCAGAAGACTGCGGCCACCACCGGAGGGGGGGAGGGGCAGGCGTCTCCGCAGAGGGCCGTGATTATGTACCTGTAGAAGGAAATGAGGTTAATAAGCTTCTTTACGTCGGGGATCCTACTATTTGTATGTATTTTTTTCCTACTCCTCCACTATTCTTTTCTGATTAATTTCGTTGCAGGATCCAAGACAGGTAGATTTATTCTTCGAGACACGTCGAGCTTCATTGTCTCGGCGCTTTTCTGGTGGTCGGATTCTGGCTCTCACGAGTTGCAGTGGTTTGGGAACAGTGGATATGTCCCAATAAACAAAGTAAAATTCTGGTAAATCTCATCTAATTGTTTTTATGTCGGGGATCCGGGGATTTCCGTCTCCGCAGGCATAATGAAGACGGTGAGTAATAAAGAGTAGCTCGCCGTCCGATCAAGTACCAGACCTTAGTCAAATTCGCGCCGTGTTCCATACGTACACCGTAAAATTGTCAGCTAACAGGCGGGGGCCCAATGGGGTCAAATTAATTTTTGGGTGAAGCTGAATTTTTACATAACAGAATGTATGGCAAACCACGATACGTAATCATTCCCTATATAGTACTAGTTTGTAAGATAAAGTTTTTGAGTGAATGCCGTCGAAAAGAAGCTTCATTTACAAGCTTTTTTCAACCTTTTTACGAAAGGACAACAAAGATAACTATGCTTAAAAAAATCTTACCATAAAAAGAATGGCAGCCAACACGCCAAGAAAGCAGACATTATAATCCCGAGTGTCCTGGCAGCTTTTCTCTCTCGCTTCATCTTACTGCTTGCCATAGGCTGCATCTGCATGCTCTGTCTCTCTCGCATGACCTCACCCATCGAGATCCCGTTGATCTGCAGGTGTTTGTCCAACAGTAATGCTGCTACTTTACTCCTGGGGACAAGAGAAAGATTTGGTTAGCTTCTAGTAATATCTGGAGTACAAAAAAGGAGTCGTATAAATCGCAACCGGTGTGACACCGTATTAGTCCAACCAACGAAAAGTCAGAGATGGAAAGTCTTAGAACACAATTTTTGACTTGATAACTTTGTTTGGACTAGTTAGGAAGCGAAGTTTTCAAAATTCCTAGGTCTAGGGGCGGGAATTTTTGATATGTTCAGTTGTTCACCTCCAAACTAGTCCAAACAAAGTTACCAAGTCAAAAATTGTGTTCCAAGACTTTCCCTGTATATCTTGTTTTGAACTGTACTTGTATAAAAGTAGACGAAGGGAAAAGAGTATGTAAGGTTCGAATCAATCTGTGGGAAAAAGGTTTTTTATTGTGTATGTACAAAGCTTGTACAAACAATAATGACAATAAAGGGATAATACACAGCAGCTATAATGTAAAGATGTACACACGACACATCTCATTACACCTTTCCATAGAAATTCGAAGATGTAAAAATATACAATAATTATAGCTGCAGTGTGCGGTCTCCTGACGATTTTATGGAAAGATGTAATGAGATGTATCGTGCTATAATGTACATCTTTACATTATAGCTGCTGTGTGTGAAGCCCTTAATAAGTAACAATGAAATTCATAAAAAAATGAAATGCCGAGAAGAATGCAAGTTTTTTCATACAGAAAAGTTTAAGTACCGATTTCCTATATTTAATGTGCTTTGAAAAGAATCCAAAAACATGTAGCGGTGCGATTAAAGTAATTGACTGCCGTATGGCTTAACGCGGGTTAAATTGCATGTTCATGTGAGTTTTCTAACAAAAAAATAAAATAAAATGTAGGTACTCGTAATTCTCATTTAAAAACGTTCCTTTGTTACAATGTTATTGTGGTTGAACACGTGACTGACTTCTTTAACAAAACATAATCCGAATCCGTATCCTTCTATCTAAAAATAAATACTCAACAATGGGCAAACTCTTGTTGCCATTCCACCAATTCGCAGCGTTTCCAAACGTCATGAAATATTCGAGCAGTACAAGAGTGGAACTCTGCCTGCGTCTGTGTTTCCGAACGCATACAAACTTAATCCCTTCAAAGTTAGAGTGAACAGGCTTCTTCTGGGTAAGCTCGCTACATCGACCTTGTCTCTGTCGGCTCTGACTTAGACCAGAGTCAATAGCAAACCTATCTTATGAAAAATGATGTCACAAAGGTTTTATAATAATCGCAATGACTGAAAAAAATAAATTGAAAAAAGGAAACCGACTTCAAAACCAGTCACAAAAAAAACTATAAAATATTTTTTTTCGGAAGTCGGTGGCTTTGTTTTTTTATTCCATTGACATAATAATATGGCCAGTCGGTTCCCTTTTCTTCAAAAAAAATTTTTTTTTCCTTTTTAGTTGAGATAATTATTCAAAAAAATCTTCATAAAATCCTACAATCCTAGTAAGTAACTAAAACGGATCTATGCCAAGAACTTCACGAGATATCCATTATTGTTATTTACTAAAACCTTCCCCAGAATGTTACAAACACTTTTCTGAAAATTGCATCAAAATCGGTTCAGCCAAACGCGAGATAATCGTGGACAAACATGCAATCGTCCCTGAAAATGTAAGATCCTAGTAAGTAAACCTAATGCACGCGAGCAACGTCACGGGCGGGATATCTATTAGTGTTATATACTAAAACATTCTCTAGAATGAACACTTTGCTGAAAACCGCATTAAAATCCGTTGAGCCGAACGCGAGATAATCGTGGACGTAACATACACACAAAATACAGGACAAAAATACATACAGGTCGAACTGAAAACCTACTTTTTTTTTAAATCTCTTAAAAAGGAACGTCGCGCGTCGATGGAGTTTCTTACCCGTTCTTCACCATGGAGATCTACTTTTTAAAATGGGCACCTACAGTACTTTCACAGTCATTATGTCTTGTGACTGGGATTGTAGCACTATTATAATTTTGTACTATTTTGTTTAACAAAACAAAAGTGTCTGTAGCTAGCACTTTAAATGAATGCTTTTTTTTTTTTTTTAATAAAATAGTTGTCACATCTTTCTTCTTTTATGGTTGAAGAATGCATGACGTCCGAAGCACCCAATTTATTTATTTATAGTACTTGCTTGTGACGTATTGCCAATTTTAAAAATGTCGTATCCGTCAATTTTGTTATACGTACCTAACAATATAAAAATACGGGGCAATTTTTTTTTTAATTCTCACCCACAAACTAATCGATTTTTTCAGTCTAAAAACCCTATTCAAAAGTGCCTGTAACTGACCTGCTTGGAAAACATTTGATTTGATAAATTAACATACAAATAATAATTAAAATGATCAGATCAAAGAAATAGGCTGATAGAGCGCTCAGAACACGCGAGTGTGTCTACCAAGGTTAATACAAAAAAAATAAAAAAAACAAAGTCGCGACAGTACCAAGCTACGCGTCGTACCAAGCTGCGCATCGTTGTAGTTTTTTGCCAAAATATGCCGTCTTGTGTCTATAACCATCGTAAAAGTTAACAAAAAGTTAAAAACAAAAAAAAATAAACATTATGGAATGTAATTCGATTTGATTTTGTATCAACCTTGGTGGACCACTCGCGATTCTGAGCGTTCTATCTGCCAATCCTGCTATCTTTGATCCGAGAACATACAAATAATAATCAAAATGATCCAAATCACTTGCTTACCCTCCCGTGAGTACTATCAGAGTAAATGAGAAGAAAAGGACACTTCGATTGTCAAGAACTGAAAGATTGGAAAGCCCAATACTGATATCTCATAGTTAATTTACTTCGGATTGTAAACCTCTGCCAAAATGACAATGATCTTTATTCACGTTAAAATAAGGATGCTATTCTATTGGAGGTACTGACAAGCCTATCGAGTAATAATGAACTGTATTTCTTTGTCAGTATGGTCGTGAACTGGGTAAAGATAGTAGATTTTATCGTTGACGGAACTCGATGGGATAGTAATTTTCCCGACCTTTGAGGAAAAACTGATCCTGTGTAAGTGCTTACGATAAAACATTGAACTTTTGATAGGTTGTAGGTAGCAGCGGTTATATTTATATTTTATCTTAGATATTTCCTTTATAAGACATACTGAAATTACCTTTTTTTGTAAGAGTTGCCAGTTGAAAAATAGAATTTATATAAATTAAGGTATTTTCACAGTTATTATGACTTGCGACTGTAAAAAACTACTGTAAAAATGTGCTGCAGTGTCAATTTTTTTTTTTTGACAATTCAAAAATTGATGTAAATGGCCATAATTGGTGTGTGAATGTGCATGGATTGTGATTTAAAAAAAAATCACTGCTTAGTCGCAAGCTCGACTACTCAGCAAGAGGTCCTGGGTTCAATTTTCAGCTTCAGTAAAGTGTTATTGGGTATTCCATTAGGTATTTCTTAGCAGCAGCTACGAAGATTGGATTTGTGTCTGCTTGATGGCAATAGGCTTGTGATCCACCACCTTAACGACTGTTTATGAAAAAAAAAAACAAAACAAAAACAAAATCCGTCCTTCCGAGGCCGATTCGTACAAGTATTATAACCGGTCGTATAAGTATTATAACAATAAGTCTTCAACAAACTTAACAAAATCACTACAACCATAAATCCAATACTCAACCGCGCATAAGAAACGAGACGCTTCCCGTCTCTACGAGGGTGCAAGTAGTGGGTACCCCTAAAGTGAAAGCCAACATTGTATTCGTCGTTGAGTCGCACCGCTTTGTGTCCACCACTTGACCCGCCCGCTAACGAGTGCCTCTTTAGATGTTGGTCGAGGCTCTTGCCATTAATATTAATTGCTCGACATCTTAAAATTCTGGATCTTTCCGGATTATTTAATTACATATTTCTTGTATTTATTTTATGGCTGAAGTTTAGTTTTAGTAAGAGGAATGTCTAAAGAGGTTACCGAGGTCTTGGAACGCAAAGAGCGGTTGAAAGAATAGGGTGATTTAGTCAGTGACGGACAGTTCCTTCTGCTTGTCAAATTAGTCATTCATTTAGTAAATTTAACCCAAAATAGGATGTTTCGTTTTATTTTAAACGGTTTTTATGTTGGCCAACGACCAGGTATTTTTGGTTCATGTAAGTTTAATATCAATTCGTGCGTTATACGAACTTATTTGGAGGCCTGTTGGGTTCCCAGAGGCTTAACTAGCTCATTCACACAGTCTCACGTGAAAAAAAGACAGGCTCATTATAAACAACAACAAAAAACTGACACGTTGTGAATAACTTTTTGATCAGCCAGAGAAAAAGCAGAAATAAAATCGTCTAGGTAAGAAAAATACTTAAAATACGGAGAACTTGTAAACATTTTATGTAACTGACATGTACAGTTTACACGTAAGAGGAAATACATCCTGTATTTTATTTAAGATAACAACTTGATATCTTTGTGTATGTGGCCTGACTTTATTCCATCATTTCAGCTTATTGCAGTCCACTGCTGGACATAGGCCTCCAGGGAGCGTCACAGCGTACGATCTCCAGCTTTTTTCATCCAGCCACTGCCAGTCACCTTCTTCAGGTCATCGGTCCATCTTTCTGGGGGGTGTCAAACCCTATGCCAACCTACACGCGGTCTCAATTCGAGAACCTTCTTTCTCCATCTTTCGTCGGTTCTGCGGCAGACATGACCTGAACATGACTTTATTTAGTGAAATATTATATTTTTCCGACGAATCGTGTTTTCCGGTTTTCAAGCGAGATAAGTAAAGGACAAATTATATGTTTAACCAACGAAATGTAAAGCTTTTAGTGGATAGGAATAAATCGGTTACGAGTAGAGGCCTATTTAACTTACAGCGCAGTAAATTATTTATAGCATATAATTGAATGGAAAATGAAAAGGCGCCTCTAGTTTACGAACGAGGAACTATTTTATCGTCAAAAAACCTTGAAAAGTTATAGCTAGGTCTCAGGACTAGGTCGACGGCGCGTCGTGATCCACGCGCGCCTCAAAGAACATTCAGCAATATGACGGGGCCTTATATAGAGTGCCAAAGCCTGCCGGGGTTTTCACACAAAGTAAAAAAAGCCCTGAGGACTGAATCTTGTTATGGCTAAGGCTGGAGCCTAACGAGCGTAGTTTTTGAGTACTGAGTCGCAGAATTTCAGTTGCTTTTTGCGGTGTGTCCCCACAGACAACGGCTCACCTTCTCTCCTGTACCGCAAGTCCTGTCAACGGTACACTTGACGACTTTATGACTGCATCAGTGAGCGGGGTTCGCGTAGCTGAATTTTGGGCTAAACAAAATATATATTTGAAATTATTTGCCATCGACACGCTAAGAAGATGAAGTTGCTTTCATAGAAAAACGTCTTCCGCGACGCAACAGCGAATTTGAAAGCGACCGAAATTCCGCGACTCGCGCCTCAAAAATTATGCTCGTTTGGCTTCAGCCTTCATCATCATCATCATCATCTCAGCTGTAGGACGTCCACTGCTGAAAATAGGCCTCCCCTTTAGATTTCCACATATACCGGTTGGAAGCGACCTGCATCCAGCGTCTTCCGGCGACCTTCATAAGGTCGTCTGTCCACCTTGCTTCAGCCTTAGCCTACTATAATTTTTACGGTGTTTTATTTTGACGAAAATGAGCCTATTTTGAGAACACGAAGCTTAAAAAAATTGCCGGAAATATTAAAATTTCGATCCTGCGCAAAACCGGGGCAGACCTCTAGGTTAAAATAAAAATTCCAGCCGGCGAAGCGGTAATGTTCGCTAAGCCGACCTAATACTCGTAATCTTTGCCGTATTTTTGTAGTACCCTCGTTTTCTTCCAGTATTTATCGTTCCAGGTGTAAAATACTACAGGTTATCATATATTTGGTTCATGTAACAGATTGGTTTTAGATTTCAGTTTTTTTTCTCGAGGTTTTTTCTTGCTTCCCGTGATCGGCTGACTTTTACCTTTTTTTTAACGTGGTAAAATTCATCAAATGAGTCCTCCCACCCAGGGCAGGGCAGGGAGGGACTGTAAGACTCGTACTGACTGAAATCCATGGTGTCCTTCAATAGCCCTTTCTGTTCCGGGGTCACGGTGATGGAATAAGTCCCGCGACCAGGCTGACTTTTATCTTGGCGAGAGGCGAAAATTGACACAAAAAGAGGCAACGCCGCCAGTTGCTTGGGTATATTACGAGTTGGCATAAAATATGAACACTATTTAAAGATAAAAAAATGCTTAGGTATACTTATTTACAAAGCAATCTGTATGTTGAAGATTTTGTTTTAAACATTTAAGATCACACAACACAAACAGCCGGAACAATTACTTTAGTGTGCTTGTACACGGCGCATGTAACCCGCGCAATTGCCTCACTATGCTCAAGCTAACATGCGCCGTGTAAACGCACCCCGCAGGTAGCTTGATCAAGTAGCTTGCGCATGTTACTCGCGCGGGTAATCCGCATCTTTACTTGCGCGGGGTTACATGCGCCATGTACAAGCGTCAAGCACCCTTTAAGATCATACAAATATTTTTTCCGTGCGGGATTTTAATCCGCGACCCGCAGTCAATCGACTGCGTCAACTATTGCCGCCAAAATATGTGAGTTTATGAAATGTTATAAGACAGTTCAGTGCTAGGCTTCTATCTAATTTCGAAAAGGTTACCCATAACTCATAAAATATATTGTATCACTAAAACATTCATACACAAACAGACAACCTAGAAATGTACACACATTTTCCAAACAAGTAAATGAAATTAAATCCCCACATTTAAATTATATACGAGTAAATACATTTATGTTCCGAAAACAGGGCTTATGTCTGTTTTGTATTCGTAATCTTTACTCCACACGTACTCGTATGTTTCGGATTACTCCAAATCTTGGGTCGCGGGTGTTTTATTTATTTTAATTTATTTAATGTGATGTTAAGAAATCTCGGCTGTGAGTTTAACATTTGTGACGAATCAGAGTATTTTTCTGGGGTTCCGTACCTCAAAAGAAAAAACCGAATCTTGAGCCCATTTGTACATAAAGCGACGTAAGTCTCCGATACCTTACGACTTTGGTATCAAGGTGGCTAGCACAAAACAAATCCATGGCGGTTCGTTCGTACACCGTCACGCGTCAATGGATACCAAAGTCGTAAGGTATCGGAGAGTTACGTCAAGTTGTGTACTTGTGTATCAAGGACTAAGATTAAAAATAGTTGTGGTCGTTATAAAAACATCATAATAATGATAAAACTCAAATTCCCCGTAAAATATTCCATCAATTGAAGGCGAAAATGAATAAAATAAAATTAATTGTTAAATAAAATATAGGAATGTTCACAATGGTGAATTAAGGCTTTTCAATATTAATCAAATAATTATGAATTTAATTCCAAATTCTGTGTGCTCGTACTGCGAATTCCTTTTGTCGTATCATTCTTTTGTTTCGTAATATAAGGGTGCTTGTACACGGCGCATGTAACCCGCGCAAGCTACTCGTGGGGTGCTTGTACACGGCGCATGTAGCTTGAGCATGTTGAGGCACTTGCGCGGGTTACATGCGCCGTGTACAAGCACCCTAAATTAAATGTAAAAAAGAGGATGTTGTTTTGTTGAATTTATACTTAATATCTGGTTGACCGAGCTTCACTCGGTTTTTTTACAATGTCTATATCTTGGGAACCGAGCTTTTCTCGAACCTGGGAACATTGATAAATCGATTCCTTGAGCCGAAAAACCCCTAATCTGTATTTTTCATGAGAATCCTTGGAGCCGTTTCCGAGATCCTGATTATATATAAATAAATATACAAGAATTGCTCGTTTAAATTAGAATAGATAGATATAAATTCAACAAAACAACATTTCTATAGTCCGGCTCCAAACTGAGGTGCAACATGACTCTTCACGATTTTTGTAAAGTAAACGAGAACTCAGAATGGATTCCGCTATTGATACTGTTCCAATAGTGATGTTGTCGATATCGAACTCAGAAATCATAAAAGTCAGTAACGGAATTAGCTTTAATTCCGCGACAAAAATCCAGGTTTGGATGAAGGTTGCAATCCCCACCCTCTCACCCTCATGCATAATTATGCACATGCAGCAAATGTCATCTCCTGAAGTTGCCTCGGAGGGACGATCCTACATGTCGAGTGAAGATTTGATTGCATGGCACATTTTTCCGTTTTTCTTGCTCATGTGCATATGCATGTTTAATTTGCTGCATTTGCATATGCATGATGGTGTGATGGTGAGATTACATCCTGCCTGGATTTTTATAGCAGGATTAGAGCTGGATATTTTAATAAGATTTAATGGCATGGATTTCCGCAAAGCAACACCTGATTCTATAATTTATTGTTACTTTATTCCGTAATGTAGGATTTCCATTTTATGATCGATTACAGGTGCATTGTTATGTTAGGTTACAAGATTGAAATTACATTCGTAAAAACACAGTTTTGCAAAAAGCTCCACCGGAACGTTAAAAATTAAATTATCAAAATAGGTACATAAAATACAAAGGTATCGAAAATTTTAGGACAAATCGTAATAAAGACGTTGTAATTCACAAAATTACGAAGGAATTTATTACGGAGTCGACATTTTCGTTTTTGTCTTCGAATTTTCAGGTTAACGATATTAAAATCTGGTTGAAAGATTTATTATGAAAATAAAATGGTATTGGAGTGCCTTTGCTGGTCTTTTAGACGTAAAGCTTTTTGGTTTGCACTAGATTGTAAACGTAAAAGTTGTACGACTGTATTTTATTGAATTTAGTTTTCTCCCAAGGCAAACCTCACCGGCGAGTAATGGGCGACTCGCTATCCGACCATAAACCATGGCCGGGTCGACGGCTCGTTGTGTTTCACGTGCGCCTCAAAGAGTGTCAGCATTATGACGGGGCCCTCCTTTAGAGGGCTAAACCCTGCCGGGGACGCGGGACCGTTAAGGGCTATTGAAGGACATCGTGAATTTTTGTCAGTACGAGTCTGACAGTCCCTCCTGCTCTGTTCTGGGTCAGAGGACTCTTTGATGATTAGCATGTTCCATGGTCGAACAGGGAGTCACCCGTTACTCGCCGCCCGCATACCCGTGCCTACGGTGGCCGGAGATCGTCTGGTGACGTCCGTCGCCGTGAGCATTTACCCCTGTGGCTGGGGTGGAGGGTGGACGCTATTCTCTCCTTCACTCGGTGCGCCTCCTCCTTCTCTAGCATGACCGCTTCCCATTCCGTCTCGCCCCGCAGCATGGCCTTGACCTATGCCGGGCGCACAACAGGAACCCCTATCATTAATAAATTTATCTTAGCTATCTCAACGCCTAAGAAGAAACCCAGACTGAAGATTAAAGTCATAATGTCGTTAAACTTCGTCAATAAGATAATAAAGTTCTCTCACTTAATCAAGGAAGGATTAATTCTCAAAATTCTTCAGACAGTCGGGAACTTTAAACTATTTTGTTATTAGATACCTTAGAGTATTCAAATTGATTCCTCAATGAGCTCTTCAAATGGTACTTGGAATGCCGGTTTCTATTACATTTTGACTGATGGAAATTAGTTCCAAGTTACTAAGAGATCGTTGAATCTAAGTATTGAAGTTTCAGCGTTAATTGATATTAAGTCATTAACGTTGATAGATAAGGAACGGTAAAATTGAACGCCAGTAGCAAGTCTCACGACTTTTGCTTAAAGTTACGGTAATAAGTGAAGTGAAGTTTTTTTTTATTGCGGTAAAATCATCAAATTAGTCCTCCCACCGAAGTCGGGACTCTCAACATTGTACTGACTAAAATCCCCGGTGATCCTAAGGCGAGGGCCACATACAAAAGTCGTAAGACGGTAACGCGTCGCGGACGTGAACAAATGTATGAGAGTTGCGCCCGCGCCCCGTCTCGTCTGTGTGTTTTAGGCACGCGCCTTACATTTCTATACGTTCCAATACCCCTTTACGTTCAAGGCTCACTGGTACCTTATGAGACAGTCCCGCATCCCGAGATAGTCCTCCGACCCAGACAGACCCGCGACCTCGTTTTTTAAAACCTGGATTAACACCAAAGATACTTTTCATCCAAGTTGATGACTTAGGAGGATTAAGCGGGTGAAACGTGGTCTTTCACTATCGGCCTCATCTCAAAGCCGCTCAACGAGCTATGGAGAGGGCTATCCTAGGTGTTTCTCTACGTGATCGAATCCGAAATGAGGAGATCCGTAGACGAATTAAAGTCACCGATATAGCCCACCGGATTAGCAAGCTGAAGTGGCAACGGGCAGGCCATATTGCTCGCAGAGCAGATGGCCGATGGGGTCGAAAAGTATTAGATTGGAGACCACGGACTAGCAAGCGCAGCGAAGGACGTCCACCAGCAAGTGCCAAAGCTTTTACGATATTGCTATTGGATAACATGCTCTCATATTTGAGCCATCTGCCGCCTGGAATCTGTCAATCGTGTCTTGTATCTATGTATTTTTAGCAATATCAGTATTAATGTATTTTAAGACGGAAACGTCTGTCTTGGTATTGATGTGGTGATGAGTGAGGGAGTCTGTCAACCAGCGTACGGTGAACCGCAGATCATCATTTTATTATGAATAACTAAACCATCAGCGGGCATGCGGGCAGCGAGTAAAGGTCAACTCGCTGCCCGACCATGGACCATGCCCGGGTCGACGGCGCGTTGTATCCCACGCGCGCCTCAAAGAGCGTCAGCATAATGACGGGGCCCCCCTCTCAGAGCATAAAGGGCTATTGAAGGAAACCGTGAATTTTAGTCAGTAGAAGTCTGACAGTCCCTCCCACCCTGCCCGGGGTGGGAGGACTCATTTTTGATGATTTTACCACGCTAAAAAAAAAGCTAAATCATCAGTTTCCAAACGACCCAAATTGCATATAACTTAGTACGTGATCAGATCGCAACTAGTGCCGTCGCGCGTGCTCCCTCGCTCTATTAACAAACATTTGTAACATTCTGAACAATACACAGTTTTTTGTGAGCATTTCAGTCTATTATTTAACATCCCAAACAGCAATCTCTACAACCAGTCTTACCGTGAAGTTTCGTATTACCCAGTTTAGGGCATGCAACCGGGAAATCCCGGTACCGAAAATACCGGGAAATCCCGGGAATTTTTAAAGCAATCCTGTACCGGTTCTTCGCCCCTTAGTCCCGGTACTTTCGATACTTTCGGTACTTTATTATTTTCCTTCTTTTTGTTAATATAAATTTACATATCATATCCAATAAACTATTCTTTAACAATATTGTTGATATAAAACATTTTATTTGAAAATAATGAGAATTTCATAAACAAAAACTAATCAGCATTGTAAGTAAGGGGTCAGTTATAATGATGATTATGATTCATTTATTGCATTACTTTCATTTTGAAGAGAATAACTTTAATAATGCTCAGATTTTGTGTATTTTATAATTATTTGGTTTATTAATCTCTAAAAAGCTTTTACTTTTTTTATGATACTACTTTTATTTAAAAGAAAATAGCGTTTGTTACATTCTTTTCTTGAGTTTTATATTTTTTTCATCTCGCTAAAGCATTATACTAGTTTTGTTTTGCTACAGTTTGTTTAATGATATTTATTTATAGTAGAATACAAAACCAACCAAGTATGTGATGTTAAAGACTTATTCTTTAGAGGAAAGAAGAAAGCAATTACGTGTCAAAGATAAGCTTATTTTTAATTCAAAATATAGTAGGAATTTCCAATATTCAAAACATATTTTAATTATTATATTTAAAAGTTATTTTTATATTAATTAAAAAAAATACATGTGGTACTCGGAGATTGCGAGAAGCTACCTTTTTTTCCACTTCACTCGCTCGGAATGATTCTATTCATTCGCGCGTTTTGTGTGAAAAATGGAGTTTAATAACTCCATTTTGCACGCAAAACTCCATTTTGCGCGCTAGAGCGCAAAGATTTGTTCAAAATTCGGACAAAATATCTTGTAGTCAATTATTTTCTTCACTGGCAGGCGAGGCGCAGAGCCGCCCCTACTGCATTTCCTCGCTTAGTGAGGTAAAAAGTTGTGTGTTGCATTCGGAAGCAAAGTTTTTCTGCATCTCGTACCTTTGAAAAGTTCGCCACGCTCAGTTTTCAATCCTACTTGGATTGAAAACTGAGCGTAAGCAAGACACTGAAAGATAAGCAAGGCTGCAAAGTTGATATTATTGATATTATAACTATTTATTTTAAAAGAAAATTAAAATGTTTTTGATGCACTACTGTAATATAGAACTTCTTTGTTTTAGGACAATTTTATAAGTAGGTTTCATTACGAAAACTCTTTTTGTAGCTAGCCGTTTAGAATTAGTAAGATAAAGTAAATTGTTTTTATTACGGATATTTTTCTTCCGGATATTAGAACTGAACCCGACCCTGAACGAACCCTGACCGAACTGAAACGACGTTAGACGATGCATGGTGTCGGGTATTTTCGTTAGGTTTTTGTTGGGAATGTCTTGATTTGGTCGCCGCGCCGCGATCAGAGCCCGCGATAAAAGCTATGCAATAGCTTAAAAAAGTATTTAAATTCGGTTCCTTGAGATTATGTTCTGATGATTATTGTCAATTATAGATTTACGAATAAAACAAAGTTTTATGAACTGCTCCATCCCACCCACATTTGTAATGAGTTCATTTTTCAACTGATTTAGATAATTTTATGTAGTGTGCACGCACTCGTGCCTTTTATTCGATAAGTTAATGGCGTTTGTACGTGAGTACCGAAAGTACCGAATTTCCCGGGAAATCCCGGTTCCATGTCCCAGTACCGAAACTTCGGTACCGGGCTTGAAAAAGTACCGGTTCTGCAAGCCCTAACCCAGTTACAGGGTTGTGGAAGGACTCTTATTGTATCCGACCTAAAATACCTCTAGGCGAGATTTTTTTTTTAAATCGTTAATAATAATTTTTATTTTTAATAAACAGGTACATTAGAAATATGAAACATCCTGTGAAAATGTTTACGAATCAAGCTGTAGAGTAAACCTACCCAGCGCAATAGTCGGGCAGATCATTCCATCTCCATTTTCTGTGAGACAAGGGTGTTTTTAACTACGACTTGCGTCATATTAATGAATTAAATTTTTATTTTTAAAATTTTCAAATCTCTTAAATACCTATTTTTTTATTATAAACGTGTTCTAGTCATTGGATACATTAACTGGACTGATTTTTACCTACTTACTTAAACATAGTTGTGAAAAAGTTAGGCAGATGATGCTACAGACGTCGCAAAATACTGTACTTTTTATTTCAGTCGTCCGATGATTAAAGTTTTTTTTTAATAAAATGAAAATTAATTCATTTTAAATTCAATCAGAATCCTGTATTGGAATTTCAATTTGCATTTTATTTCGAAACTAACTGAATAATAACTTCGTTACTGTCAATTGGGAATTGTTAGGGTCGATCAATTATTTATTCTGAAAAGTTGCATTGCAATCATAAAAGTTATGCAGAAGGTTTCATGATGATTTAATTTTGTGTTTCAGTTTAAATATATTTTTTTTAAAGTGATAAGGATTCCGAAAACTAAAAGCTATTAGACAAGTTTGATTTGAGTGGTTTTCAGTATTCGAGAAGTGAACTGGAACTTTGATAATTTCAAATTGACAATTTTCAACACAACACCAGAGGCCATCTTTTCATACAAGATACGCTGTAAGTACTGGAAAGACGCAGTAAAGTAAAATAGTGAAAACTCGTGCTAAGGGTACAGTAATGGTGCGGAATCGTTGTGGTTCGCGTGTCAAGATCCTAAACCAAGTGTCTTTTCTTTCCTCCTACTAAAGTACAGACAATAATTATTGATTGTAAAGGACTATACGTCTATAGAACCGTAAGTCCATCCCGACCTCAATTTCCTTTATTATTATTTTCTGTCATTATTTTATTTTCTCTATATGAGGTGAAATTGTTGACCTGTGACAGTTATAATACGGCTCATGATATTGTTCTATTTTGAATCAAATAAATTAGGTATTTTCACGGTAAGACATGTCTATTTAGGCCCAACTTTATCAAGAATTGTGGAATTACAGAAGTTTGGATGGAAAAGGAAAGCTTTTTCATAAATATTTTTAGAAAGAAAAAATCGAATGCGCACAAGACTTGAACTTGCGACCTTCCGATTCAGTATACGGGACGTTTTGGCAACTAAACAACCGCAATCATGCCCTGCTTTTTCACAGTCGTAAATTTTGAACACCGAACGGTAGTCCTCATAAAACTTTTACAGCCTTACTAAAAAAAACTTAAAAATCTGTTGAACTAAAAAAGTGTGACTGCATAACGGACCTTATTTCAACGCCATAATCTGACATTTTTTTAGACAGGTGTTCATTTCACACCAATATGCAGAATATTGTAACCTACTTTACACTTATAACCGTAAGCGCTCATGTACACGACGCCGCCGCCGCGCCGCCGCCGCGCCGCTACCGCGCCTCTAGGCTGTGTACACGGTCGCTACCGCGCCGCCGCCGCGCCGCCGCCGCGCCGCCACCGCGATGCCATTCGCTAGTGTTTTATTTATCTAACAAAGGAGATGTCTCATTGCGGCCATATAATGTTTTTTTTTTTGATAATTCAAGGATAACTTCTTCGTTAATGAATCGGTTTTGATGATTCTTTTTTTGTTGGAAAGAAGGTATTTCAAAGGCGGTTCCATGATATGGAGATTAGGGTTTGATGATGGAAGACCAGAGAAATCGAGTGGAGCTAAATAGTAAGAAATATCTGCTTTCCAACAAAAAAAGAATCATCAAAACCGGTTCATGAACAAAGAAGTAATCCGCGAATAAACATTAAAAAAAACATTATGGCCGAAATGAGAAACCTCCTTTTTCAGATAAATAAAACACTATCGAATTGGATTCGCGGTGCCAGCGCGGCGGCGGCGCGGTGGCGGCGCGGCGGCGGCGCGGCGGCGGCGCGGCGGCGGCGCGGTAGCGACCGTGTACACAGCCTAGAGGCGCGGTAGCGGCGCGGCGGCGGCGCGGCGGCGGCGTCGTGTACATGAGCCCTAAAGCATTGCATCGAGTTACTCAGGGTTAAAAGATTTGTTCTTGCCCACGTCCCTGATCGATTTGATCTATACTTCCAGGAATATCCCGTATACATACCTATTTCACCGGGGCAACATGGCTTCGCAACTAGCTTGTGCTGCAAACAAAATGTTTCTATGGTTGTGCGCAACCAAGCGAACGCCACGTTAACCCTTAACTACCTAGCACACATTATTGTCACACAACCACCTAACATACGTCTGTGGGACCCCCGAGTTAAATAATTCACTGTTGTTAAAAATATTAAGGAACGGTATTGTTTTTAGTAAATAATCTATTTTGAACATTATTAAACTGTGATATTAGAAACAAAAGGCACATGAAATCCAACATTTTATATTTTTAACACCCAATCATTGTTGCAAGCTCCTATTTTAGGCTTACTTACTAAGACGTTTGGAAGTTGAGATCTGCAAAAAATATTTTCAGCAAATGAAAATTCTTCTTAATTTTTTTGTAATATTAAATTAACGAGGAACATGGAAAAAAATATAAATTCTCATTAAAATAATAAATTAAACAAAATTGCAGACTGTAAACATATATATTTTCATGACATCGAAAATACATCTTATTTGAGCATTCAAGAAGAATTAGCGGTTTTCATTCGAAACACATGTATTTTTTTGCGTTTCATAGTACACTGGCAAGTAATACCTACTGTTTTTACAAATTATCAATCGCTCTTCAGCACTACTGGTGCCTGGGACAACTGCTAGAGGGTTCACGTTGTTCTGGAGTATACGTTGTATACCGACACGTATCTTACGGTGAAATTTAACATTACTTTCACGACGTGCCATATGCATTGCGTATATTTATATATTATGTTATAAAGTTTGCGATCGCGAAATGGTCGAGGCTGATGACCAACGAAAGCGATTATAAAATATCTTTACTTCTTTTTGGCCGATTTTCCTCCAACGGCACATCATCCTCAGTTAAAAACACTTGATCAACACTATGTGAAGGAATGTCACTGAGTTATAGTGTTTAGTTGAACTGTATCTGGCCATTCGCATTCGGGATCAAACGCGCAACTTTCTTCCAGAACGTGGTTTGTATCAACATTCTCCGCATCACTATAATGGTCGTTTGGTATATTATCGTCATGTGATAACTCTTTTTAAAACCAGCTCTTAATAACGGACTGTCTAAGTACTATTAAAACTAAAATAATAAAGAAATACACAATTTACAATAATCACGTAACCACCTAACATACGTCTCTCAGACCCCAGCTTGTATTTATTTGCTCACCTGAGGCAAACGCGCAACCGTTCAACCCCGACAAGCCGTTGCATGGTATTGAGGGACGCTGGGAAAAGGTATAGGAAGGAACAAGGTGGTACGACACTTCCTCGCAAAAATATTCACGATTTTAAACCTAACAGGGTCTGTGAGACGTATGTTAGGTGGTTAAGGGTTAAATATAGTTGACTGGCCTGTTGGTCTAGTAGTTAGTGACCCTGACTGCTATGCCGGAGGTCATGGATTTGATTCCCAACCAGGGCAAATCTTTGTGTGATGAGCACGACCATTTGTTCTGTGTCTGTGTGTAATTTATCTATAATAGTATTTAGAAATATATAAGTATGTTTATCAGTTGTCTAGTACCCATAACACAAGCTCTGCTTAGCTTGGGACTAGATAGCGTTGTGTGATAGTTGTGGAATATTATTCTATAGTAATCTCATTTAAAAACCAGCGTCGGGCACCAGTTGTCCGACATTTGCTGAATTGGGTCTTTTTGGCGCAGACGTGAGTCATACTATATTTTTGGTGTTTGGTTCTAAGTTTTTTTGTGGTCTCTTTGTTTCTGTTGTGTGTACTTGTGCCTGGCTGTGACAATAAACATTTTTTCTTTTTTGTTTCAAATATTTGCTAAAGAGTTGTTTATATTTTGCTGGGGCCGGGGATTCAGTGAATGAAAGAGAAAACGTTTTCGTAGCCACGCGGCCAGGTTGCCCTGGAAAATTATGGTCTTTAGAAGTTCCAAGTCTCAAATGTCTGTTTAAACCCCGGACTTTCTGTTTCAGCATTGGACTTTTAAACGGCCGTACTACTTCAAAAAATATTAAGTAGAAAGCTATGTTTAATAATTCAGAGGCCTAAAAACTTAAGGTAATTAACCGACTTCAAAAAAGGAGGAGGTTCTCAATTCGGTCTGTATTTTTACTTCTTTTTTCATTATCTGGCCACATCTGGTATTTCTGGAGCGTGACCTCGATATAGTTGTGTAATGGTGATTGATGTTCTTAATGGTGGACGGTTCGCGTCCGGTCTCGAAGCTAAATCTGTGGCCAGGGTCCGGACGAAATTATTTTTGTACCATTGATAAAGGCTGGATATTTTTGGAGGGACGTGAATTGTTGAATGGAAACTCCAATACCGTTTTTCACTTTTTGCCGTTTTTTTTATGTAACAAAGAACCAGCCTGGGATTAATTCAGGCCCACTTTAGAACAGAAAAGAAGTGCACTTCATGTACTCATAGAATATTTTTTTAATGCCATTATAAGCGCAGAGGCTGAGCGATTTACTGCTATTCCGCATGTCTTGGGTTTGATTGCCGCATCCATCTTATATTTTTGTTTGACCTACCATAAGTTGTTCTGAATCTAGGTGTTTGTGAGTTAAATATTTGTAAAAGTACCCATGTTACTGAAGAATTTCCTAGACACAAGTTTTAAAAAAATAATTGACGAGTTATTTCAAGTACTCATAATCAACAAAATCATAAAAATAACCTTCATTACATTAAAAGTAACCTCACTTCATACAATCGAATCTCTAATTCTGAAGATACAAAACCCAAACACTCCAAATGTCCCTTGATCGTGGGCCCAAAATTACCTTTTCCCACTCAAGTGATCTTTACCGAACTTAATCTTAGGCTTCGTCATAGAATAGGAAAATTGTTTAGATGCGATTAATTTTATGTTAATTTTCGTGTGCGAAACGGTGAAATTGTTCGTTTTAATTATTTTTGCTTCGAAAATTTATCCGGATTTTAAGGACGCCAGACGAATTTAACGTAAAAAGTAAACAATGTGATGTGTCACTACATCTTGTCCACTTTAGTGGTGAACTAGTTGCAACATTTCGCATTACTGCATGCATAAGTAACGTTTTGAGAGACTTTTAAGACTATCACACAGTTGCCTTTCTCACCAAATAATCTCCCTTTACCCTATAACAGTATGTTGGCAACTGTACTATGTATTTCAACTAAGCATAGGCTGACTTTAGTGCCATATTGTGACTTTATGCACACTTAAATATACAGTTATCAAATGGAAATAATATTGACAAGATAATAACGAAAATAAAAGTAAAATCATAGAATTTTTTTTCACTTACTTTTCAGAGATTCTAAGTTATAAAAATAAATTATTACCTTCAAATCGTACAAAAAAAACTTAAATCTTAACAATTTGCAGCGTTACAACTTGGGAAAATTGGTTACGATGATTTTTTGGTTTTGGAGGGTTAGCGGAACACATTGATAGGCATTTACTTTGTCACTAGCGTTTTGTTTCTGCTCATTCTTATTCTTTGCTTCAGCCTTAGGGCCATCTTAAATTAAATTGATGTTTTTGTGGGATAGTACATCTTACGTTTTCGAGTGGGTACGAGTGAACAAGACAACCGGTAAATTGATAAAGTTTTATATATTTTTAGAACACTAGAATATTTTTTGGGTACGATTTTTAATGACGTAAGACTCTTTTCACGTTTAAAGTACAAAAAAGAGAAAAAGAGCACATCCCCATCCCACTGCTGGGCAAAGGCCTCTCCCATTTTCAATTTGCAACCTATACCAGATGAAGGAATGATACTTGGTACAGGTACATTAAAGGGTGCAAGGATTCTCCCTTATAATAATCTGACGCACTGGAGTCACAGCAAAAATCGCTTCCTGGGCTCCCCAACTACTATATTAATGGCTAGTTCACCAATATTGCTCACGTAAAATCAACATGGCGCTAAACTCAATATTCCAAGAGAGACTAATATCAATACTGCAGCCTCAAAGATAGTCAATCACTGTCTAGAACTTGGCTAAATCCGGATGGAATTGAACTGAATATCCACAAGGGTATAAACGTCTTAAGATAAGTCGTTGAGGTCTTAAGACTGGTGCGAACTGTTGATAATTGTTGAATGGAACTCCGATAATCCTTTTTATCTTTGTGATGTCGGCTGGTAATTAAATTAGATATTTTATTATGATAAATGTATTTTTATTATTTGTATAAATAGTTTTTGCAATATTTCCTTTTTTATTATTTCTGTTTTTATTTTTTTACTTTGCCTACATAAATCATATAATGTGGACCATTTGGAATTGGTTCAAAAAACCGGTTTTACCGTGCAATGTTGAACCAAACATTTGGGCGTTTACGTGTTGTATAACGGGCGTTACATGTTGTTTAACAGTTTTGCAAATTCACGAAGTGAAACACTTTTAAAAATGTTGCTTATAGTGGCTGTTTTAGATCTGATGATAAAGATTAAATTTTAATGAAAAATAAAGGATAATAATCATTCTGAACACAATAATTGTCGGTCTAGTGGTTAGTGACCCTGACTGCTATGCCGGAGGTTGTGGGTTCGATTCCCACCCAGGACAAATGTTTGTGTGATGAGCACGATCATTTGTTCTGTGTCTGGGTGTAATTTATCTATAATATATTTATGTATTTAGAAATGTATAAGTATGTTTATCAGTTGTCTAGTACCCATAACACAAGCTCTGTTTAGCTTGGGACTAGATGGCGTTGTGTGATAGTTGTGGAATATTATAAATTTATAAATTAATACAATCTTGTTAAATAAAAAGTTTTAAATTCATTTCGACAATAAGAAAGCTAGTCATTTTATAAAATAATTATTATAAAAAAGTGTTAAATACTATTTTATCATGTACCCTACATAGTAATTTAAAGTTTCCTATTATGAAACGTGTATGGTTTATTTTGCCTCCTCATTTCAAACAAATTACAGTCCAAACAAACTTTTTACTTAAACAAAATATAAACTAATACACTAACATCCTAGTTTACAGCTGTTCTGGAACATTCTCGACATAACTGACAATAAACTGAAAGTTCCAGCGGAAAGTCCCGGGTTCGAGTTCGAACCTCGGTAATTGTGTTAGACTTTAGTAGTTCATAAAAGTTGGTTTGTTTTATATTAGTTGGGTTCATAGTTCAACCACTAACACAAACTGTGAACTGTGCTATATTCTATGCGCTATTATGTGCGGTGAGAGGAGATTGGTTGAAAAATATCAAAGTAACTCATTCAAAAGAATTAGCAAATACACGTCATATTATTATAATGATATAATATTTTATGGTAATATCCTAACTAAAAATCATACAATTCATCATCTTCCCAACCATTTTCCAACTATATTGCGGTCGGCTTCCAATCGAACCAGATACAACTGGGTATCAGTATTTTACTTGGAGCTACTGCCTGTCGGACCTCCAAAACCCAGTAACTGGGCAATACGATACCCCATGGTAGGAGTGGTAGGACTGGTTGTCAGACTTTACAGCTTCTGACTAACAGTAACGACTGTCAAAGATTTTCAAATGACAGCCGGGACCAACGGCTTTACGTGCTTTCCGAGACACGGAGGAAACTCGCTATGGTGATCACCCATCCACAGAACAACCTCAGCAAGCATTGCTTAATCGTAATCGGCGGCTTAAATTATTTAGCCACGAGCTAAATAATTAATTAAGCTACACTATAAATCATAGTCTAATTAGAGTCAAGGTAATATTTTTAAAACAAGAGATAGGCCTAAATTACATTAAAATTCAATATTTCTTTCTTTTCTTTAAATCGAACGAGGTGCAGGCTATGTTAGGAAAAATAAGTTTTCACAAAGAGCACATAAATTAACTCTTTCTACTATTCATGTAAGAAAAGCTGTTTCAATAAAACACGCCAATATATGGAATATCTATATAAGAACAGCAAATAACAATACTTCTTTCCAAACGATATGCTAACAGAATAAAGTTTTCTTTCCTTCAATATATTCAGACGTTATATACAATTCTCTTGTACACTCGACAAAATAGTTTTGTAGGCATGCCACTGTTATTGCTCGTTCACACAGAGGTCCGCTTTGTCATATACGTTTTAATTCACCAATGGCGTATTTTTAATTGTATGACAAAGTTCAATAACACAATAACGTAACGTTATAACTCCCTTTTTATAAAAGCTTTGTATCTTCGTCAATTTTGGCTAATGTATCAAAAGATAAAATGTGAGTACCAGGCTTTACCTTTTATTTCGAAATATTTTGTTTCGATTTCGATAGGATGCAGAAGACAGTTCTCTTGAACACGGCGACCATAATAAGGAGGTTCCTCTCTCAGGAGGCCAACCGCGCTAATTTGAAACGTCTGCAAACGTATACGATAATGTTATGGTTCGATTGCGACAGTGGTTAGGTTTCGATTCAGCTGTTCTGATTTTGGTATTGCTTTATATGTTCAAACGCTAACCAAAGTTGGGTCGTATTCATGAGATTTCTCCAATAAATCAATGTAGGTGTAAATGGTAACGTTGTTATTTTTGCAAGATTTTCACTTAGAATCACTTCACAACAAAGACAAAACACTCCAACGATGCAATAACGATCCTAAAAAAGTAGCGTCCCATCAACTTTACGTTTGACAGCGGTTACATTCCAGCTGCGATTGCGGTGCGTCTCAACTTGCTGTCAAAATTTTAGCGCGATACGAAACGATCAAAAAGTTGTGTTATGTAAGCGGTTCAGTTGCGATTTCGCTGAAAAGAAAATGGCACGATTGGGCTCCTGGAGCCCTAACCACTGTCAGCTTGGCAAAGATATTTAAAAATGTAAACAAAAATGTTGAAAAAAGAATAAAGACAACTAAAAAAGTAATACAGCCCATTTTAGGACTTGTTGTTGACGTCTGCACACAAAATTTTTTCACCGATTGTCCTTGAACGGAAAAGAGCAAAGGTTTTATCTAATACTATGTAAATTCAACCAGCGCCTTAGCAGTTTGTTCGGACATTAATAAATGTTTGCCAGCCTTCCATTGAATTTACTTGAAAAGTTTTCTTCGAGACTTTTAGCCTATTTTGCATTTTGTACTAAAATAAGTGGCGGTTGCATAATATTATGTACTGGTAGTACAGTCACGAGCAATAAAATGTAAACACTTAACTATATTCAAACGCGATTTTCTAGTGAAATACTGGTGTCTGGTTTAATATAAGACCTATTTCGTAATAGTATTGCTTCCAAAATAGAAGTTTCATGAGAACGCAAAAAGTAAATCAATAATGGTAGGAGAAAATCGCCTTTGAATTCTGCTAAGTGTATACATATATTATTATTGCTCGTGACTGTACATGGAGTTCGTGGCGGTATAGTCACGATCGTTTTGGCACGAATACTGTAACGATTAAAAGACAAAACAGTTACAGGGTGAATCAACTGGCTATTTGGCCGAAACTATGAGGAATATCAATAAACGTTGAAAGGAGTCCCGATGCCGATTTCGACGGCAACTATAACTGCATCATTGGATTTTAGAAAAAACAATAATTCTAGTCAAGAATCGAACCCGCTGATTTTGCAATAAATATCACACCCTGTATTACTACACCATTCAATAGTGTTGCTGAAATGCACCACTACCTTTTAATTACTATTATTTAACTGTTAATGAAAAACAAGCCAATAATGTTTTTACAAATATCTAGTTGGCAATAATTGGCAGATTTTCTAGCCCCCAAAAATATGAGACTGTCATCACGTGCACTGCGTGTCGCTTGTTGAAAAACATAAATGCATATTTCATAGTGTGGCGGCGACACGGCAGCCGCAAACTCAGTTTTAATTATGTATTTTATTGAACCAGTGGTCGCTCCGTCATGGAAATGCGACCAAAACTCATTAAAATTTTAATATTTCAAACAAAAATTAATAGCTTTTTCTCCATGTAAAATGTATTTGTGCCAAAAGTCAAATCAAACGCTTCACCTGCGAAGCTTTTGTAAAAAGCGGTGCAAAGTTTGAAATTCACCACAGTAGGCACCCACTGAAATGGCACCTGAACTAATAGCACCTGAGGCAAATCGCACGAATCGATGAGCAAGCTTCTTTAGCATTTAACTGCTAAAACTCGATATCCTAAAACCGCTTTTTAGTTTTTACCCGTCCACGTCCACTAGCCAAACTTTCCCCTCATTCACGTCATAATCCTTTAGCACTTAAACTAGCTCCAAACTGAAGCATTTAGAAAGTTCCATCCTAACTGTTTGCACAGGTGGTCTAACTGAGCGTTCGATTTAAATCAGCGCCATCTATCGATGATAATAGTACTAATCCGTGCCAGTGAGAAAAGTTTTAATATAATCTAGCAAAATGGTAATAGTTTTGGGTTTTGTTTTGCTAGTTTAATATTTGTGTTGGTATTCGTTAGTTTAATGAATATTTATAGCAGGACATGAGTTCTGTGAAAGCGATATGGTAGGATTTCCTAAATTAATCACGAAAACGGGAATAGTGGCAGCCTACTGGTAACGGACAACTTAGGAATTGTGGGTTCGAACCCTGCCGGGCGCATTTCTTTGTGTAATTTATTCTACGACCACCACCTCCCAATCAGGGCAGGGCAGAAGGGACTGTCGGACTCATACTGACTCAAATCCACTGTGGCCTTCAATAGCCCTTTAGGATCCGGATAGTTCCGGGGTCACGGTAATTCTATAAGTTCCGCAACCCCGGCAGGCTTTGGCCCTCTAGAGAGGGGCCTCGTCATTATGCTGACACGCCCGCACCTACGGTGGCCGGAGATCGTCAGCCGACGTCTGTCGCCGTGGACGTCTACCACTGCAACCAGGGTGGAGGGATAACGCTGTCTTCTCCCTCACGCGGGAAAACCAGCATGTTCTAGAACCAAATTTCAAAGACATGTGGCATCTACGAACTCGCACTAAGCCCACGTAGTGGTTTATGGCCTACTCTCTTTCAAAAAGAGGAGGCCTGTTTCCCAGCACTGAAAATATTATAGGCTGTTGATGATGTGGTGTCTATCTCATCATCATCATCATCAGCCGGAAGACGTCCACTGCTGAAGATACTCGTATGCCTCCCCCTTAGATCACCACGCCGAACGACAATCCTCCACTTGCATCCATCGTTTGCCCTCACGATGTCGTCGGTCCACCTAGTGGGAGGCCTGCCTACGCTGCGTCTTCCGGTCCGTGGTCGCCACTCTTTTCTTTCCCATTGGTTGTCAGTTCTCCGAGCGATGTAGCCTGCCCATTGCCACTTCAACTTGCTATGAGATATATGTATATTTGGTATAATCAAAAGGACAGATCAATAACCCGTCTAATCAACCCAATACCTATCATTCTAAATGTTCATTCACTAATTACCATCTCAGTACCATATCCAATGAACTATTTAGAGAAAGGTATTCTAATACTAAAATCAATAGACCCATTAGCGACATTAATACTATAGAATTCAAAGGGTTCAAGGTTGGCTGGCTTTTTAGAATAATTCCAGTGTGAGAACAAGATGAGCAGTGATGGCCCAGTGGTCCTGACTTACGTATTCGAACCCCGCCAGGCGCATTACTTTGTGTAATATATTCCATGACTACTGCTCTCAAAACGGTGAAGGAAAACATCGTGAGGAAACCGGCATGTCCTAGAACCAAAAATTCGAAGACATGTGACATCCACCAATCCGCACTGGGCCCGCGTGGTGGATTATGGCCCATTCCCTCTCACAGAGAGGAGGCCTGTGTCCCAGTAGTGGGAACATTATAGGCTGAAAACACAACGCCATCTAGTCCCAAGCTAAGCAGAGCTTGTGTTATGGGTACTAGACAACTGATAAACATACTTATATATTTCTAAATACATACTTTATTATAGATAAATTACACCCAGACACAGAACAAATGATCGTGCTCATCACACAAACATTTGTCCTGGGTGGGAATCGAACCCACGACCTCCGGCATAGCAGTCAGGGTCTTACATCGTCGGTGGCCCACTGTGAATTTTAGTCAGAAGGGTTTCCCAGCTTTTGGAGCATTTTTTAAAACATAATAATATTCTTGAAATGTCTCCACTTTCGTCGGTGCGTTCACATGTATGTTTAAGCTCAATTACTTGTAGGTCATACAAAAAATTCTGTGCGGGAAAAGAACACGCTACCCGCAGCGCTGCAGTCAATCATCTCCAGTTCTATTCCATAAGCCATGGAGCCTTCCTTCTGAAGCTATACCTGGGGTGGTATTACAACGTCTTAAAAACCAGGCCTGTTCCAGTGAGTGAACGAGGTGGCGCTAGAGGACTTGTATGGCTCTTTTCTACAATGGTAATTCTCTCGCTTTAAGACGTCATGTTAGGCCACCTGGGGGGGATATTATAACTTCATACAACAAGGCTTGTTTCGGCGAGTGAAAGTGACAGAGCTATGCAAGTCGTCTAGCGCCATCTCGTTCACTCACTGGTACAAGGCTGGTCTTAAGACGTTATAATACCCCCCCAGGTATAGCTTCAGAAAGAAGGCTCAATGGCTTATAGAATAAAACTGGAGATGATTGACTGCAGCGCTGCGGGTCGCGTGTTCTTTTCTTGCACGGAATTTTTTGTATGACCTACAAGTAGTTGAGCTTAAACTTACATGTGAACGCACCGACGATAGTGGAGACATTTCAAGAATATTATATGTTTTAAAAAATGCTCCAAAAGCGGGGAAACCCTTCTGACTAAAATTCACAGTGGGCCACCCACGATGTAAGACCCTGACTGCTATGCCGGAGGTCGTGGGTTCGATTCCCACCCAGGACAAATGTTTGTGTGATGAGCACGATCATTTGTTCTGTGTCTGGGTGTAATTTATCTAATGTATGTATTAAGAAATATATAAGTATGTTTATCAGTTGTCTAGTACCCATACAAGCTTTGCTTAGCTTGGGACTAGATGGCGTTGTGTGATAGTTGTGGAATATTATTATTATTAAATAAATGTTGTAGGTATCAGCAGTGGACTGCAATAGGCCGAAATGATGATGATGATGGTGATATCTTTGTATTAAATGACCTGCATGAAACGGGTTTACTATGCCTACTTTATACATAATATAGAAAAACTTATATAATTGAAGCGTTTCTATTAAAGTGGGTCATCACCTTTACAAGAATCAGGTCATTTATTTTTAAAACGCTGCTATTTTCGGGATTAGACTTTTTTCCTCGAGTTTTGTGGATTTTTCAATTTAATCCAAAAATGTAGAAGGCTCTTATGAATATTGGGGTCGTTTTTCAAAGCTAATGGGATTGTCGATTTAATATTGAATGTTGGCCTTAGGGAATATTTTTAGAATATTAAAATGGAGACTGGTTAAAGAAAACTTGATCAATCTCGTAATTCACACAAAATTGTGTAGTTTATCATTTAATTTAGGCCTAATTCTAATAAGTATTTCTTTTGTTGTGAAAGTACAATAAAAACATAATATATTACTCTTGTAATTTTGAAAGAGTTAGGTACAGGTGGTCGCGCAACTTATCTCATTATCGTGACCCCGATACACAAACTGCTATTGAAGGACACCGTGGATTTTAGTCAGTACGAGTCTGACAGTCCCTCCCGGGACAGGACTCATTTGATAATTTTACACCGTAAAAAAAAGGCTAGGGAGGTGTGCTAGAATTACTTGTCAAGTGAAAAACTCTTCATGTGGCAGTTACACAATTTGCATTTTATTTTTATTTTTTTAATATTATGTATGTATGTCTCTCATACTATAAAAGGTTACTAGTAACAAAATTACTAAAATCAAAAACATAGGTTTTATAAACTTCTTTCTTTGTTACAGCTGCTCTGCTACACAAAAACAAAAGAAAACTATTCTTAAAATTGAAATAAGAACACAGTTTCTGAACTGTCATAGTTTTAAAAATAAAACTGCTCTTTCTTTGTTCAAAATAAACAAAATTAAGCAAGAGAACAATGGAACACTGTTGTTCCATTTGTGAACTTTGAAATAAATAAACAAAGATAAAAGGCGACTGTCTCACTTGCGTCAAGTACTCGACTGGCTATGTTCTATTTTCTTTCTCGAGTAACCTACAATAGATAAGTTTCAATATCTACCATAATTTCATTTAAAAGCTGCTGCTTCTGCTGAGATTTTTTTTACCTTGGTCTACTCATCAAATGGGTCCACCCACCCAGGACAGGGCTATATCAGACTCGTACTGACTAAAATCGACGATGTCCTTCAATAGTCCTTACGTTCCAGGGTTACGATAATGCGAGTACCGCGACCGCTACTGCTGAGTTTGAGGTCTAAGATTCGATTTCTAAGCCAGGCATCGGTGTTATTGGGTTTTTCTTGACGGAATTTCTTAGTAGCAGCCACCGCTATTTGTTTGATCTTCAAGCATTACTATGCGCTTGTGTATGCCAGTTTAAATGTCTGTAAACGCGTCCACCCACTATACCGGAGAAATTCTTAGGTTTATAATTCGTCAAAAAAATCTTCAAATAGATAATTAAAAAGCTGTGCGTCTACGCACTCACGGTACATGAGAAATTCCTAGTGTGTATCTTAAAGTGCCGATTCGCGACTGAGACTGCGACGGGAGACCGCGACAGTACTTAACATAAGGCAATGTATGAGCGGCAGCCAACTTTAAGTAAAAAAAAGAAGTCCACTCAAGAACTAGTCAAATATTCAATTACGCAATTAAATACTTGAGCGAGTAATTAAATTAACTTTTAAAAAGTAATTATCGGCCACTGGGTTAGAACATTAAGAATTCATTGGACGGTCAACGAATTGACGTGCTCAACGACCCGTATCAATTTATTTTGGGGAAGCGGTCGAATTTACCCAGTTTCTACGTGATTAAAAATTTAATTTGAACTTTGGTGGGAGCGGGGAATTGTACCTTATTATTCCACATTGTTGACGTTTGAAATACCATGTCTATTCGCGGCATATTCGCCAGATGTGGACGCATCCTAAAATGAATCATCTGTCTAGCCTTTTACTATGGAGTCGGCTTCTAGTCGAACCAACCAGATGCAGATGAAAATCAGTATTTTACATGGAGCGACTGCCTATCGGTCCCCCTACGATACCCCATGGTAAGACTGGTTGTCAGACTTTAGTGCTTCTGATTAACGGTAACGACTAACAAAGATTTATAGTTTATTCTTTATATCAACTATCAAAGATTTCGAGTTGCATTTGACTCAGAATACAACTCGTCGTTAATATATTTTTAGGAACAAAAAATTCAGCTGTGAGCAGAGTTTGAAGCTGCGTCTTCTGGATAAGTGCTTCAGACTACTACTAATTAAGCTATCGCAACCACTAATCCCGAAACTGAGTTTCTCATTCCCTTGTTTTTTTCTTATCCAGATTCTTTCGAACCCTGCTCGAAACTTAATTTTTCGTTCCTCAAAATATTTTTGCAAATACACAACGCAGGTCTTATTGCGTATATTTATGTAACTTTCGTACCTATATGGACTTACAATCAACTCTCCGACAAACCGGTTTAACAATTAAGAAACTGTGCTATTTGAATTTGATCCTTAAGTACTTTACAAGATAGTAAAAAACAACTAAACAATTTAAACACACAAACCGCAACTCCTACTCCCCCGCATTGCCTCTTCTAATTATCTCTTGATAGAAATTAGCTTCATTAGACACGAGAGGGCTCAAAAGGTCGCTCCTTAAGGGAGCCTGTTGCCTTTATTACCGAAGGTCATTGAACTATTGATGTAGTGTGGTGATCAAAGTATTTAAGGGGGATGCTCCAACCAGCCCGCGAAATTCATTTTTTTTTTACGTTTTTTGCAATTTGCAGGCCAGTGACATGTTGTAGTTTTATAAATAATATATGAGTTGCGGTAATAACAAGTATAATTTTAAATATAAAAATTATCAAAAAACTCGCTCCATCAGCTCTCACATAGAAAAGGTGCATCATGTTAAAATCTCCGAAATCTAACTACGATGCACCTTTTCTATGTGAGAGCTGATGGAGCGAATGTTTTGTTTAATTATTTAGGAAAACAAAGTACGAGTAGTTGGCTTTATAAGTAAAAATAATGGAAACTTATTACGATTACGTTATTTATTTTCTGGGTGTAGTAAAACAACAAATGATTTCTGTTGCTATAGATGGAGGGGAAAAGAGTGTCAGTCAGTTCCTTCAATTGCTTTTTGTGTTCCTGGGAAATAGCTGCTGAAATGTGGGTGTAAAATTATGTTATGCGTCGGGCTAACCATTCGATGATTTGTACAAGTATTAACTTTTTTTTGGGCATTTCCCCGTTTTTTTAAATTCAATAATTGATACGTGAAATAATAATAATATGACTAACACTGTGCTGATAGTCGTGTCTGTCAATGGCTTAATTGCCAAGAACCTTGAAGAACATCTGAGGAGGCTCTTGCTTTTAGGTAGAAAGCAGTACTTCTGGACACGTTGCGTATTGTTAGGAGGTTCCTCTCTCAGGAGCCCTGACCACCGGTAGCCGAGACCCTATTCCCAACGCTAGTGGGCCACTACTTTTTTTATATTTAAAATATAAACAAATATGTAAATAAATAGTTAATAGAGCAAGAGCCCGTGAACCCCAGACCTACGTTATTTTTTTTATTTACTCCATAATTGGTCCATCGTCTTACCAGTGTTGGGAGCATCCGCTGACAAACTTTCAGCCTTTATAAAATAACGTAGGTCTGGGGTTCACGGGCTCTTGGGCTATAAGTATAATAATAAGACTAAATAAATCCTCACCTGTATAACATCCTCTCCTGTCTTTCGGCCTCCAGGTAGATCCTGTAGTACATATATAGCATGATGACACCGGGGATCCAAAAACTAACACTACTCGACACCACAGCATACACTTTATTCACAGTGAAACTACACACATTGGGGAACCTCTTTCTAAAGTTCAAGTGGTCTTCCGTAGTATACCACCCCATAAAGATCGGGAGAAAGGAGACCAGAGCTGGACTGCACCACACTACAGCCAACATAATCCCCAGTTTCGCCGTCGTCATTATCAGGGGGTAGTCCAAAGGTTGGACTATCGCGTAGTACCTATCCACACTGATGCAGCATAAGTGGAGGATAGAAGCTGATGAGAAATACACGTCTAAGGAGTTCCAAACGTCGCACATGAAATACCCGAATAACCATTCTCCATTTGTGATTTCTACACTGAAGTTAAAACACATAGCCCAAATAGCTACTAGCATGTCAGCCAGGGCTAAAGACACTACGAAATAGTTCGTGATTACTCGTAATTTTCTGTGTCTCATCACTGATACTATCACTAATAAGTTTCCGAATATTGCTGCTAAAATAATAAATAGCATTATCAGACATTTTAGTATCACTAAAAACACTATCAGCGGATCGTCTTCAAATTGATTTGAGTACACCAAATCACTCGTCGTTTCATTGACTTCTAGCGTCCTGTTTACATACACATCTGTCAGATACATTGATGTGGATAAGTCTGATAGGTCCAAAGTAAAATTGTCAGGTTCAAGGACGATTTCTAGTTTCATGTTTCACATTTTTTCAGTTCGCTTGTACTTTTATTGTGTGAGCGTTGGTGTGTGATTCCGTAGAGGTGATTTCCATGGTCGTTACCTGAAAAAGAAAAATGGAGTTAAGTTTTCTTTTGTCCTCAAAATGGTAAAGGTTTTTCGTGGGGAACATTTTGACTTCAAACAGTTTTGTACGCGTGTTTTTGATCAAAGGAAATCAGCGCTTTCTTTTCAAGTGAACGCGGGCACTCTGTTCGGTGTAAGATGCGTGGACTTGAGGAAATGTTAAAGAGACCTTTACTTATTTTTAAAAAGGTTAAAGTTTTCATTTGGGATTGTTGTAATTTAAGGCAGACAAAACAACTTCCTTACATACCGTTTTACTACAAAAAAGTTAAACAGCTGTCTAAAACCGTATATTTTTCTGCTAAATATCGTTAATACGAGTATAAGGTTCGTTTTGCAGTTACATTTTTGTAGACAAGTGTCTTCAATAGATGTATATTTTTTGATAATAAGACGGTTATAGTTTAACTCTTGATTGTCTTATCAACGTTATGTTAAGAGAATTTCATTCATTGTGTTGTTTAGAATCAGTGATGATTTACTTAACAAAAGTTAGTTATAATGTGCGTGCATTAGGAGGTGAGCTCGTGAACGTTACCCAATAGCACCACAGTCCATCCTCTGCTTAAAGCAACTTCTTCTATCGCTACTGGCCCTTATCGAACGGTGAGCTACCCAATCCATTGGTAGCCTTCTAAGTCAGAATCTATGGTCGCCGGGAATCGACGACGTGTCCGGACATAATTGAAATAATTATTTTAAATGAACCAAGATGCATGGCCCACGTGTATGGCCACTCCCTCTCAAAAAAGGGAGGCCTTTTTTTATGTGAGATGGGTTTGCTCTAGACCTTAGTCTAGGTCAGGAATGACTATGATAAGGTCAACGGTGGAGCGAGCTTACTCAGAAGAAGCCTGTTCACTCTTACTTTGAAGAGATCAGGGTTGACTGCGTTCGGAAACAAAGACGCAGGCAGAGAGTTCCACTCTTTCGCTGTCCGCATTATAAAAGACTTACTTACTTTATTGATGATGTTGAATTAAGTCAATCTTGTAATTTATCAATTCATAAATGCGTATTGATCCTGTATCTCGTGACCGTATCATACGAAGTGATGAAACAAACTTAACTTCAACTTAAACATGTAAATTGGTGTTCTTGAGAAACTATTGACACAGCGTGGGCTGTGTTGGATAGAATTCCCACCTACAGGTGGATTACTACTTGCCAAGTTGAAAACCTACGCGATTTATAAATAGGTATCAAATGTAGTGGATTGGTTGTTTGTCTTATTGATTACGACTGGTATTGAAAACGTGAAATAAGTTTTTGTTGTTATCGAACACGTGATGCAGAAGTTATGGTTACTAAAACAATTCCTTTCAGTAGAATTAAATATTTTGTAAAATCTGACAGCGGTGACGATGAGTTTTACGATGCTATAATTATGTAATACATAGATTGGTTTAGATTTATTCTATTTTATATTTCTATATTTAATTTTGTTGTAAGTCAATTTATACATAAAAAAGTTGAATTATTTAATAAAAAAAATGTTGTTATTTCTGATTAAAATCCATAAAAATATAATAAACTAGCTGCTGCCAGCGGCTTCATCAGCTACAACTCGAAAATTATCCCACGGGGACATAAAATCGGGATAAAAACTATCCTATGTGTTAATCCAGGTTATAAACTATCTGTGTACCAAATTTTAGCCAAATCCGTTCAGTGGTTTTTGCGTGAAAGAGTAACAAACATCCATACATCCATACTTACAAACTTTCGCCTTTATAATAGTAGTAGGATAATAATATTGGTTAAATACCGTTTGACATCGGTTCATTATGATAAGACAGAGTTTGCGGTAACTATTAGGTAGTGGACTCGATTCTTGGGTTGACCAGTTATGACCGTTTTTCTATAGCAAGCTAGTATATGTGCGTGTTCATCATAAAACTTTTCAATTTGGTTTTAACATTAATAACTCAAAAAATTTAAAGTCGCGAAACAGATTGATTCGGACATCTCACGGCACGAGAGAGCAATTTATTTTTTATTTTGTACATCGCTTCATTCCAAACACACACACATTTATGTGTCGGAGATAGTTGTTAATCTGTAGGTAGATTTATAAAATCTAAATTTAGAATTATAACATTTTTGTGGGTAGAATAACAAAATTTTGATCTTTGTTGAGAATGTTATGATGACGACTATCTTTGTTTTGAATTTTATTATCATAAGTTTTAATCATTATTTCTATCAATTATAATTTGTTAATTCAAATGATTATTTGCTGAGTACTTCTGATTTTGATTCGATTACTAATTACGATAAAAGACAGTCTGTGACTTGTCGCCGCTTCCGTTCTAAACATGGCGGACGTATGTTTTTATTTTGTAAATCTGATTTTAATTGTTAAATGACTATGATTAGTGTATGATAATTCATGTTGGATTATTCAATGAGTTTACATTGTAAAACTTTAATGATTTTGATCTTAAATTGCAATCTGTAACGAGTAAACACTTTGACGTATCACGCCATTGGACAGAGCTGTTTCGGAGGGAATGCGCGGCAAGAAATGTGCCTATAAAAGACGGTGCACACCGGTCTTCTTCGGTCAGTCTTCGGACTTGACTCATAGAGCATCGCTCCCGACTGAACTGTCGGTTTACCCGGTACAGCTTGGCTGTATATTTGCATTAGCAGTAACGCTCCGCGATACGCTTTGCATCTTCGCTTGGGTGGCTTGTCCACTGTACGAACTGTGACCTTGACGGTCTGTTCGTCTTATTGTATTAGCAGTGTCACTCTGTGATACGCTTTGCAACTTTACCTGGGTGGCACGTCCACTGTACGAACTGTGACCTTGAAGGTCTGTTCGCCTAAACTACTGTTACTTTGTTATTTGTGATTTGCTATATTCTTTATCTGATTTTATTTTTATCGTGTACCTACCCTATTCTACTGTGTGACATTTTGTACTGTGTGTTTATTACTACCCTCTGTATTATAAATCTTTGTAATTGCTTATACCGTCTTGTTTATCCCTGACAATGGGAACTCCTAACCCTGACGATGTTCCGCTCGGCAATCCTGATCCTACATCAGAAGTGGGATTAGGGTTAGCCCAGGAATCGGAAGGTGCTGGGGAACCATGGCGAGTTATGTTAGAGCTTCAAAATCATAATATGACTCAATTAATTGAAGCGATTAAAACGCAGTCTACTCCGTCTACCGTAATTACTTTGCCTGTTTTTGACCCAGATCTACCTGATTCCGATGTTCAATCTTGGAGTACAACTGTCGATATTTGCCTATCGGAAAAACCTCTTCAAGGTAGTACTCTTATTATTGCCCTCACTAAAGCCTTGAAGGGCACTGCTAACATATGGCTTTCCCAAGTGTCGTATACAGGTATGACCTGGACAGACTTTAAGAGCCTTTTCCTCTCTCGTTATGCCGTTTCGGAAACTGTTGCCGCTACCCTCATTAACTTTCATAATAGTCAGCCAAAAGAAGGAGAATCTTTAGCCGCATTCGCCAGTCGACAGGTCATTTCACTTACATCTAAATGGAATAGCCAGAGTGTCGAAAATATCGTTGTTTCCACTGTACTGGCCCATGTCTCCAAATTTGATTCCCGTGCTCATCGACTAGCATTCACCACCGAAGTACAAACCAGGCACAAACTTCAACAAGAACTAAGTGTCTTGTCCCATCTTAAGAGACCGTCTCAGATTTGCTCTGATCAGCAAGATTCTTCTCAACCTAAAAAGTTCAAACCAGGTGCAATAGTCTGCCACTTTTGTAACAAAGAGGGGCATAAAGCTGCTAACTGTCACAAGAAGGCTGAGAAAAACAATCATCCTGAGCCAGCCAGCACGTCACATGAGGCGACACCAAAGAAGATCATCTGCTTCCGCTGTGGGGAGACGGGACACGTCGCTCCTCGCTGCCCCAAGGCGAAGGAAAGGCGGTCGGAAGGTTCCAGTGAAGATTGGCCTTCCGTGAAGCGAGTTGAATCCTGTGGTGTACGACCTATCACTAGTGTTACAAATATCCGGTGAGTCGTTTACATTTTCGTATGAATCGTGACCTTTGGGTTTCATGACTATTGACAGTGAAGAGATAGAAGTAAATCTGTCTGTTGTAAAGGAACAAGCAGCCCTAGGTATAACTAAAAATGCTGATAACGGGCTTTGCCGTTATGATATAAGACAAAAGCTATTTTGAAAAAGTTTCATGTTGGTGACTTTGTGCTTATTGCCAATGAGGGAATAAATCAAACTAGATTCACTCTTTGAAAGTTTTGAGTACCAATAGAATTTACGAATTTCCCCATGATCGTGTACGAAAAATGCCTGAATGTCCAGTTACTGTTAGTGATGATGTCAATTCTGACACTGATGATGATTCATCTGCTGCTGACATGGTATAGCTTGATTGTTGTGAAGCTTGATGCTTATCGGATGTCTATGTTGACTCCTGGATTTGGTTGTTGAACTTGACGCTTATGCGGGTTGTCTATGTTGACGCCTATGCGAGTTGTCTATGTTGACGCCTATGCGGGTTGTTCTATGTTGACGCCTATGCGGGTTGTCTATTTCAAAACCAGATTAGTTGTCGAATCCCATGGTGTGATTTCGACTGGGAGACTATGTCTCTAGTTTTAGTTGAGCTATGTGTTGTCAGTCAGCAACAGTTTGGTAATTTTGAATGGTTGCGAATGTTGCTATGCAACTGCGCTTGATAATAATTTTAATGGACTAACTCAGGATTTTTCTTTTCCACAACTTATTTTTAAGGTCTTTGTTTGTCAGAAAGGCCGATCGATATTCACAAGAAATTTTCTTTTACAGGAATACACGAGGTCGTGTAGAACGTCAGTTCTGGCCGTGTCGGAGATAGTTGTTAATCTGTAGGTAGATTTATAAAATCTAAATTTAGAATTATAACATTTTTGTGGGTAGAATAACAAAATTTTGATCTTTGTTGAGAATGTTATGATGACGACTATCTTTGTTTTGAATTTTATTATCATAAGTTTTTATCATTATTTCTATCAATTATAATTTGTTAATTCAAATGATTATTTGCTGAGTACTTCTGATTTTGATTCGATTACTAATTACGATAAAAGACAGTCTGTGACTTGTCGCCGCTTCCGTTCTAAACATGGCGGACGTATGTTTTTATTTTGTAAATCTGATTTTAATTGTTAAATGACTATGATTAGTGTATGATAATTCATGTTGGATTATTCAATGAGTTTACATTGTAAAACTTTAATGATTTTGATCTTAAATTGCAATCTGTAACGAGTAAACACTTTGACGTATCACGCCATTGGACAGAGCTGTTTCGGAGGGAATGCGCGGCAAGAAATGTGCCTATAAAAGACGGTGCACACCGGTCTTCTTCGGTCAGTCTTCGGACTTGACTCATAGAGCATCGCTCCCGACTGAACTGTCGGTTTACCCGGTACAGCTTGGCTGTATATTTGCATTAGCAGTAACGCTCCGCGATACGCTTTGCATCTTCGCTTGGGTGGCTTGTCCACTGTACGAACTGTGACCTTGACGGTCTGTTCGTCTTATTGTATTAGCAGTGTCACTCTGTGATACGCTTTGCAACTTTACCTGGGTGGCACGTCCACTGTACGAACTGTGACCTTGAAGGTCTGTTCGCCTAAACTACTGTTACTTTGTTATTTGTGATTTGCTATATTCTTTATCTGATTTTATTTTTATCGTGTACCTACCCTATTCTACTGTGTGACATTTTGTACTGTGTGTTTATTACTACCCTCTGTATTATAAATCTTTGTAATTGCTTATACCGTCTTGTTTATCCCTGACAATGGGAACTCCTAACCCTGACGATGTTCCGCTCGGCAATCCTGATCCTACATATGTATATATACATAAGGCTCATAATTCAAGTTGTACACAATAAACTCGTAACAGTCGTTCTCATGAATATGTAAACTTCGTCTGGACATGACCTCTGTATGTTTACAAACGCACAGATTTGAAAAATTGCCTCGAATCGCTCGTGTACTGTGGTGTTGTTCATAAGCGGAGCGTTTAGCGAGATCATAATATGACTTGCTTTTGCCAGCGACTTCATAAGCGAGCAATTTAGAAAATGTTCTATATTTTAAGTTACATTTCTAGCAATACATCGATGAATACTGTACAGTAGTTTTTCCGTGATGCCTGTAAATGTATAAATACAGACCTACAGACCTATATTTTGACTTTTTTAAGACATAAATAGGCAAATCAGCCGTAAAATAGGCAATAAAGTCAAAACAAAAATAGGCAATAAACACCTGTCAATTTATTTTTGAGTTTAAAAGTATATATCGGCATAAATATACATTATTAGCTGTTGCCAGCGGCTTCACCAACTACAACTCGATAAGTATCCCACGGGAATGTTAATGCAGGTTATAAACTATCTGTGTACCAAATTTTAGCCAAATCCGTTCAGTGGTTTTTGCGTGAAAGAGTAACAAACATACCTACATACACATACATACATCCTCACAAACTTTCGCATTTATAATATTAGTAGGATTAATTTCTGTCGTTCAAGAACATTAATTTATTAAAAGTGTATCCCTTGCTACAACTCTACGAAAATACATAGATTAAGATTGCGACTAATATACTTTATTCATTTCCTGTGTTAAAGAAGTGACGACCTTTTGCTACGGTGCTACGAAGATTGCTACGCCAACCGCTACGCGGCTACGAAACCGTAGCGCGTAGTACTAAGCAAATAATAATAATCATTTCATACCTACATATACATGCGAATGTTAGCATTACCCGTGTGCGCTGATAAGCAAATAAAGCCTTTTTTGAAAAGGATTGTTAAAATAATTTTCATTGTGTGAAACAGAGTAAAAGAATTCCAAGTAAATATAAAAATATTGTTTCATACGATTTTTTTGCCACAGTACTTCAGTTCTGACTAAAACCCTTCCGATTATTTAATTGCCCTTTACGATCCATGGCCACGGTAACTTATTTGAAAATTCCTGTAACCCTGGCAGATATTTAACTCTATTGAGAAGCGTTAGTAGAAGACATTATACTATATTGAGATACAAGACGACACGGTTAGCGCAGTGGCTGACCGATCGACTGCAACGCAGCGTATCCCGGGTTCGATCCCCGCATTGAACAAATATTTGTATGATCTGCAAGTAGTTGTTCCGGGTCTGGGTGTTTGTGTATGTGAGTTTCTATGTTTATAAACGCATCCACGATACAGGAAGAAATTCCTAGTGTGGTGCAACAATAAAAAAAAATGCAACAATAATACGTATACAACGTGTAACGTTAATAGCGCAAAACCTGTCGGAGTAACTCAGCCCATGTTACTGAACAATGTTTGTTCTAAGACTCTTGGAAATTCGCATTGCAAACATTGTTCAGTAACATGGGCTGAGTTACCCCACGAGAGGTTTTGCGCTATTAACGTTACACATTGTATACCAGTACAAGTAGTCATAAGAACGCGATTCACTTCTGATAAAGTCCTTCTACTAAATACCTAAAACACTTAAATTCTAGTAAAACATTTTATAAAGTATAAAAAAAATTCAATAAAACAATGAATTCACGAATTTAATCAAATAACCCGTTTCATTGGAAATAACGAAATTCAGATATTTGTTTGAGCTTAATAAATAACAGTACATAAATGAATCGGCTTCAGTTACTGAAATTCGATTAAGGGTTCATTCACACGAAGCCAATCGGAAGACCTGAGGCCCTAGCCATGCGGATGACGAGTAATTGGTGACTCACCGTCCGATCATGGACCATGCCCGGGTTGACATCAAAGAGCTGCCAGCAAATAGAAGGGGCCCTGTTTATAGGGCCTAAGCCTGCTAGGGTCCCGGGACTGTCTTATCAGGCAACCCTGGAACGTAAAGGGCTATTGAAGGACACCGTGGATTTTAGTCAGTACGAGTCTGACTGTCCCTCCCACCCTGCCCTGGGTGGGGAGGTAGCACGACTTTTCACGTTTTTCTGGCGTAAAGTAAACAAAAACTTGACGTTAGTTATTCACATAGACATGTTTTTTCTTTTTCTTACACACTATCGTCTACATTTCTTCTTTAGAGGAGTCTCTAAAGAAGAAATGAAAAAAAAAATTGCTGCTGGCAGAAATTTCTAAAGAAATAAGCGGTACCTGTGCACATCAGTATTAAACATGTATTATTTTTTCTTTACTTTTCTTGTGTGTACATGAACAGTTAAATAAACCATGTTCAGTTGACCATTTTGGATTGGTTCAAAAAACTTGTTATAAACGCTCAAATGGTCGGTTCAACAATGCGCGGGATAAATAAATAGATATTAATTTGATTGAAAAAATATAGTAATAAAGGCTAAAGGCGCTTTTTCATATTTCACACGATGTCCTTTCAAAATAGTCAGCCTTTCCAGAAACCTTTCACAGATTTCAGGCGTATGTTACTTATATTACCTGACAAACGCTATTGACCTGATTTTGATACTGCGAAACCTGGGAAATGTTCAAAGACGTACGTCACTCGCGTTTGAATTCTTCGAACAGCTTGTAAGACGCTTACTGTAGCATATCTATAGTATTTATAGATACATAATGGTATTAAGTTTCACTGTGGTGGGTCTATGAATATGACTTCTACGTTTGCTTCGTAATACAAATGCTTTCGCGCAGATTTATAGCTCAAAAATATATTTATATTTATAGTAGTATATATTTATAGTAATAAATAATACAGACAAAATTGAGAACCTCCTCTTTTTTTAAGTTGGTTAAAAACCGAAGTCGTCAAGGTATAAAATGTAACCTATCCATTTTTGGTTTCTTAGAAGTCCCAGAACCCAAAGGTTTAAGTCTTAAGGAGTATTTATTTGTTTTTTAAGACTTATTTTTCCAAAAAAAAGCTTAATATCGGTCGGGGTTTGGTGGCACAAAAACGTGCCATTGGGGAGCATTGGGGATCGGGCGGTTAAGTCTTTTTTTAACCTGGTAATATCATCCAATGAGTCCCCTCAGCCTGGTTGGAGTGGAAGGGACTCTCAGACTCCTACTAACTAAAAGTTCACGGTGTTCTTCAAGAGCAATTTACGTTCCAGGGCCACGATTACCTGACAACACAATCCCGCGACCCCGGCAGAGGTGCGTCAAGCCTGACAGTCCTTTCCGCTCGACACTACTAACTATTTGCCTTTGGCGTTACAGGGCCGCGATAACAACTGAAATTCCCGAATTGGATTAATCCTTGATTTTAACAGTAAGTAAGCTTAGAACATTATCTTAACATTTAAGTGTTTTTTCCTCCCAATATTATCTTTTGACGTTCTTCACCATGAAATAAGCAATTATTTACAAAATTATACATATTTCACCGTCTACGAAGATGGATCGCCGCGACAAACCCACGGGAAATCTGCTATAGAGGGTTTATTGCCTTATAAGCGTTTGAAACGAGCAAAATAGCTATTTTTGCTGAGCAAGGATCGTCACGGGATCCCCAGAGTAAAGTTCACAGAGTTTATAACTGTCGAGATACTTCAATATGAGAACACATTTGTGTGGATAATGCGACAATCGATTCGTGGACCAACCTGAAGAACTAGAAAAGTCGCCATCGCTTTCAAATAATTTTATATTTCTTACACTGGCTTTTAAGCGCGGGCATGCGAGCGGCGAGTAAAGGGCAACTTGCTGTTCGACCATGGACCATGCTCGCGTTGCCGGCAAACCCGCCAGTAAGTGTGAATTGGCAACTTCCATTTTATAGATGCCTAATGCCTATGTCGCCAACTTGCTCGAAAATAAACCTTGATTTTAAAACTTTTCAGCTCAGATTACAACCGTAATTGACATTTGGCCTTTCAATACTAATCACGAATAGTCAACTTAAACCACACCTTAACACAAGTACATAAAGTCTGTTCTACAAAGTTAAACACAGACAAATCATCGCCAAGAAGTTGACATAGGTACGTCTAAAGACAAACGTACGACGTTTACCTACCAAAGTAGGTTTAATTACATAAGTTTTGAGGAGGTAATCAAGATCGATGTCAGAGGGTATGAATATGACAACCTGTCATAAGCGGCAGGTACTCAATGACATCAAAACTCAAATGTTAATAGATTGAAAAGACACACGCAAAATTGTTTCAAAAATTTTGAAACACGCCACTAAGCGCCGCCTGTGTCGAAATTGGTGACAACTTTTTGAGGCGCGCCTGGAACAGGACGCGCCGTCGACTCGGGCATGGTGCATTATCGGACAGGGAGTCACTCATTACTCGCCATTCGCACGCCCGCATGGAAATTGCAGTAGTAACACGACACATAATAAAAAACGCGTTATGTAGATGCAAAGGATGCAAAGAAATAAAGCTTGTTAGTTTCTTTTAATACCGATTTTCTGACAAACTTCAGCTCGACCATTTTTTGTGTACCGTAATGTTTTGATTTCTCGACTATGGAAGTAGAAAAAAAGGCTTAAACTACATTTAAATGTATTATGACTGTAATAATAATAATTCGTTTATTTGTCCAAATCATGAGTATACACACACATAGCATGCAGGATGTTACTGTGTTCTCGATCTTTACTTGTTGGTGGTCTTTGGTGTCGCTTGAGGTCCGTTTATGTCAACAAAAGTTTTCTTCTGCAAGCAGAAATTCATTTTTTGACATACAAGTCTCAATAACTTTTTCCTCCCGTGGTTTGAGATTTGCTGCCAGACAATGAAATGATACACTTTTCACGCACTTTCATTTAATATATAGATGGGAGTGTTACAAGAGAAGGCACGGGGTCCATACATTTTTCCCATTCTTCTTTGATCTTGCCGAGCATGACTGCGATGGCCTACATGGTAAGGCGTCTGATATACAGAATCAGAAGATTCTAGGAGCAAGTCCTGCTCGGAATATTTTTTATTTTTTCTACAAAAATGCTTTATATGCTTAGAAAGCCACATTCATACTTTAACGTTAATAACATAACATCGTTACACCACTTTGCTCACGTATAAGTCATTAATGCTATCGAATTATTTCCAAATCAAAGTGATTTACTATTGGAAACTCGTTAGATGTAACAAAAACACGTATAAAGTTACGTAAACGTGTATTTCTCTTGAGTATAATTATAGGCTCAATATAATTGGGTAACCCGCCGTCTGATGAGGGCCAGTCACAGCCGACAGCGCACAGAATTTGTGAAACAAAGAGCTGCCGGTATCACTGACGAGGTCTGATATGTCAAAATACCAGCTGGCGCTGCAGGAATACCTTAATCATCGTACCTTGGTCATCGTGGCCCTGAAACACAAAGAGCAACCTAAGGAACAGGGCGGTTCACTCCGTCGAGAAGGACCCAATTGTTCCATTCTGTCTTTTTGTCACAAGAAAAAAAAAACAGAACGAAAAGACAGAATGGAACTTGGTTTAATGGTTTAATTTTTTCCCTTTCTTTCCCTGAGCGGAACGACCACCCTTTAAAACATGATAGGCCACAAGGCTTGCAAATTGCAATTTTAATCACTTGCAGTCTAGTCACAATTTTCATAATATTATTATGATGTTGGATTTTCACAGTTCGGCAAAATTAGACAACCCCCTTCAAAAGTCGATCTAAGGATCTAAATCTTCGAGTGAAACGTAATAACATTTAAAGTTCTAAGATTTCAAAAAATAATGGAATCAAAATAATGCCACGTCAGAAAATTTCCATATTTTTTATCTCATCATTTTAATAAATTGAAAGTTCAAAGCATTTGCTAACTAAGTTTTCAGTCTTAGTTTTAAATCAGAAATCAAGGGGATGTCTTTTAGAAATATTGTACTAATAAAGATATTTTTGACGACACGGTTGGCACAGTGGTTGAGCGATTGACTGCTGCGTAGTGTAACGCGGGTTCGATTCCCGCACGGAACAAACATTTGTATGAACTGCAAATAGTTCCGGGTTTGTGTGTTTATTATGTGAGTTTTTATGTTTGTAAACGCACCCACGATACCTTGAAATTCTACGTGGCCATGTTTTAAAAAAACAAATTCGTTAGAGTTTCAACTATAATTCCAAAAAGATAAACAAAAACTTAGACAAGTTTCTGACGTAAAAATAACTTGTTTCAGAAAAGATAAAGATTGGCATTTAAGAAAGAAAGATTATTGGAGCAATGTAAGATGAAGGTTTATACTGTCTGTCAGAGATCATCTTTTATTAGGAAATCTCTTTTATTAAACGAAAAATTCTCGGAATAAATGCTTCATTTTTATTGCTTCGGGTAACTTTTCTCAGTAATATTTAAGTGGTACCGGGTAATAATTAATGTGTGGGTATACTATGGTGTTTCGATATGATATTAAGTAATGTCCTTGGTTTTGCCTGTTTCATCATCAGCCTATAATGTTCCCACTGCTGGGACACAGGCCTCCTCTCTGCGTCAGGGAGTAGGCCATAATCCAACACATGGGCCCAGTGCGGGTTGGTAAATGTCAGATGTCTTCAAGTTTTTGATTCTAGAACATGTTGGTTTGCTCACGGTTTTCCCTTTGTGTACGAAACTCTGAAAATACAGTACTATTAATATGAAAGAGTTTCCTCCCACTGTGTTGAACGTTTCCATCGGGACTTATTAAAGTCAGAACAACTTCTATTTACAGTTTTTATATTCAGAAATTAGAATGGAAAACACTGGGGATGATGACTTGTGGCCTCTAAGTTGACGATTTGTTTTTTCTCTTCTTTTTACAAGTTTTTAAAGACGTTTCTTCTTCCCCGTTGGTCAAGTAGTCGCAAGTATCTGCTTAGCGTAGAGTCCTGGGTTTTAAAGCCGGTTCGAGCAAAAAGTGTTATTGGATTTTCCTATCAGATTTTTAATTGCAGCCTGGATTTTGGATATGACGGTACAATACCTCCGTCTTTCGGAAAGTTCGCGCTATTTCGGATTATGAGGGTAAAGAAATTGAGAGTGCAACTGTGACTGCCCAATATTTCCCGCGCGCATGGCGTAAAAATTTGATCGAAATGGTTCTGTTGTTCTGTTTAATACGGTTGTATCAAATCAGAAACAAGATTTCTGCTGTGTTGATAACCATAGCTCCCCGATACATAATTATTAACTTAATCAAAGAACAGTACTCAAGATGACTTTATCAGACACACACATACATACATACACACACACTCTCTCTCACACGCACACACACACACATACACACAAACAAACAACAACACATCACACATATTTACGCCCAGACTCTCACCACACCACTCAGACCACACTCAGAGCAAGCACGCCATGTTTTTTTTTCTCTTTCTTTATTTTCATTATTAACTATAGTTAACCATTTTGTACTTTGTTTTTATTGCATAAAGCGTTGTTTTAAAAACGGGCGAGGACACTGGCTCCTGTAACACAGGTCTCACCTAGCTCAGGAGTCAGGGCTTCCAATGTAACTGTACCTCTTTTTTATGCCAATAAAACATTTATTATATATGGCTCAAACGACTGACAAAATACAAACGTACATACAATATACTTCTGTGCTCACACAAAATACAAGGCTTTTGTTTCAAAAACATTAAAACTCCGTTGCAAAACCCGTGAAAATGATCTCAGTTTTTCATTAAAGCCGAGCTTATCGCTCCCGCTGTTTTCCGAGCTCACGGAAACTGCGATGAACGCAAAAAGTTTTAATGAACAAAGGATAATGGGCGGTATGAAACAACGGTTATTTTGTGGCGCCCGCTGATTCATATTGAAATTGTTAATTAGGGTGAAATGAAATGTACGGTTTTTGGTTTATTTTTGGTCGCTTGAAAAAAAGGGTTTTTTGTCATTTACTATGGTATACATTTAACCAGCATCTTGCCTGGTGGTAAGCAATGATGTGGTTTGACGGATGATGTGGTTGACGAGAAATCAGGTTTGCCTAGAAATAAACTTTGTTATTATTTTCCGAAAAAAAAAATATACAAAAAGTTTTGGTTCGACAGACATTTACTTCCGAAATACGTTTTCTGTACCTCTTTTACGCTACGGTAATATAAAAAACCGGAATCGATTCACTTTTTATCCTAACCTAGGTTCAGCCAAAAAGATACTTTTGGGAATAAGTATGTGGCTCTGAAACGTGAAGAGCAACAGACTGAAAGACGAGAACCCTTTTCAGTCAGTCAAGTCTAACAATTTCCGCTTATTTGATTTGATGATATTCCACAAAAAAAAAATAGAATAATATTAAATTTTAAAAACGTGTAAAGGTTTTCGCTTGTAATATAATAATTAAGAGTACTTTTCCAATTAAACAAAACACATGATTAAGTAATCAAAACATTCCATAAATCAAACATAAAGGAACATACAATTGAATCGTAACACCTAAAACTCATGAATCATACATTACTATCTACATACATTAATATTAAACTACCCCGCACTAAGACGACCGCTCGCGGCCACGTCTGAGCTGCTAATGACGTTATCGCTTCCCCCACCCCGCCGCCTAACGAACGGACGACCTACCCGCATTATGGTAAAGCTATTTACTTATTTATCTTCGAACTTAGTCTCTGGAGGGTAGATCGAATACATGGAATGGCTTTTATTCGTGGCATAAGGAAATGTATTACCCTATTGAACTATTTGAGGAAATATATATGGTAATATTAAACTTTCGAAGTATAATTGGTGGATATTTGAGATTCCTCGTAAGGCATACTGCTGAACGTGAAGTTCTTGATTTTATTTCCGGGTCGAGCAGTGTTATTCGGTTTTTACATCAAGAATTTCTCAGTAGCAGCTTCGTAGTTTAGAAGCATTCCACTTATAGATTGGTGCATTACAGCAATAAGTGAATAAGTGAGCAATATAAGTTCTATACGGGTCAGAAACTCAATACTCCACGTATTGAGTTTCTTGCCCGTTCTTCTCCATAGTTTCACAGTCATTATGTCTTGTGACTGGGACTGTAGCACCATAATTTTACTATTTTTTTTTGTGTTGTATTTTTTATTTTAACCATCATGTTTCTGTTATTTTCATTTATGATTATTGTTTGTTAAGAACGTGTGGAAGCCGGCATGATGTCACAATATGGCGTCATTACATTTTCACCGTTAATATTATTGTCACAAATATTGCATTATTTTGTGTAAACGCAATATGATACCGTTTTCTTTGGACCTTGATCGTCGTTCCATGCATTTTCTAAAGTAAACACAACATTTTCTACTGAACGGGTTTCAATGAAATGCAATATCCAGAGCATCAATTTTAATGCAATGTCTTTGTGAACAAAGTAAAGAGTAATGTATGACAGTTATAATTATATTGATCTCTCTTGCTGCAATCATAATATTGTGATAGTGATTACATTGCCATAGAAAAGTGTTTTTAAAAGATGTTAAAAACGAATCATCATCATCATCAGCCTATAATGTTCCCACTGCTGGGACAAAGACCACCTGTGAGAGGGAGTGGGCCATAATCCACAAAGCGAGCCCATTGCGGGTTCGTAAAAAAAAAAGTTGTTGTTAAAAACGAATAATGAAAATAAATTATTTTAGGTTTATTATTATTTCATGGGTAATTTTAGAACTCTAGTTATTTTTGAGATAATTACGTCCAAATTAAAATAAAAGTTCACCCAGTGGTTATTTGCTCATAATTATTCAAAAGGGGAAAGAAAACTTTAGTATCGAGGGTGGCCCAATCGGTCGCCCACCATTTGATTCATTTTCAAAATCGCGCGCGGTGCACAAGTTATATAATTATTTAGATAGAGGACACTTAAAAAAAAAATGTAACTGACATAATGTCCTAAAGTGTCAGGTTTCAGAGTTTTTTTTTGTCTAAGTGTCTTCTACTGAAATAAATATATAATTTGTGCTGTGCACCGCATTTCTGAATAATATGGCAGGCGACCGATAGGGCCAAAACCTACAAAAAGTCTGTTGCCATTTTTTGAGTTCAAATTCTGACTCTAGAGTGCTACTGAAAATGTTTTGCAAGAAAATCACATTGCAAATCAAAATTTCTTTAAAAACACGTCTTGCTCTGATTTTCGTTACACATTTCAACAATATTTCATGACACATGTCACAAAAATAATATTTATCATTAAGAGAATCTCTGCTTCAAAATCGTACCAACGAACAAGCTGAAATATGTGAATGTATTTTCAACATTTTGTGATAATGAGATGCTTACAACACCTTACCATTTATATGTACGTATTTTTGTATAAAGGAGACACGCTCGCGTTATTTTTATTAATTTTCTTTTATGTTTTGTCGTACATTATTCGATTTTTTGTTAAGGATCTCCCTATACGGAAGCGTTCTCCTGTAAAGTAACAGTTCATACTCGTATTCGATCTACATATGTGGGCGGGGAGAGTTTAAGATGGCTACAATTTAAATGCTAATCAATCGTTCTTGTTGTAAACCAAAATGGCAAGATTTTAGGACCACCCCGAATTTGGTTAGGTTCCTTTAAACCCTGCAAACAGAAATAGGAGCCCTGTGAAGCGGGGCTTCGTAGATCATATTTTTTTATTATTACAGAAAATACCTAGGTTTCTACAATACCTGATAATTGTTATAGGTACTTTATAATTTTACATTACATATTTTAGCGTTGAGGTAGGTAAAAAGTCTGCCAGTCTCAAATGGGATTTGGCGACTCACGTCATTCGCATGCAAAATAGTCGCTGGGCAAAAATATGCACTGAATGGGTGTCTGAGGCCGGCCCAAAAAGAGGTGGCAGAACGATCTAGATGCGTACTTCGCTGACTGGTCCGAAGTGGCACTAGAAAAGAGCACTTAGAAGGATATGGGGAGGCGTTTGCCCAGCAGTGGGACATAAATAGCTAATGAAAAAAAAATAGCCCCTGTTATTGTGTAGAAAATATACAATAACAGTCACTAAAATATGTAGTGTTTTCTTGGATGAAAAATAATGACTCAAAAAGTACAAAATGCCGTACAGCATATACGCTCTTAAATGACCGCTCAGAATTAATTGAACCTCTCAAGATGGCGACACCTTTCCGAAGTATCAAGTTTTCCCGATGAAACACCATTAGCAAAATTAACACTTTTAATGGAAATTGATCTTTATTCATGAGCGTTATTAAGTTGAATCCTGCATAATAATTGGGTCAGCGAGCAAAAAGAATATCGACATAAAAATGTGCTGTGTTAAAAATAACAGGTATTTTCAGTTATTTATAGCTAGTGGAGCTGCGTACCGGCTCAGTGGTACGTGTTGTAAGATCGAATGAGTCCTCCCGCCCAGGGCAGGGCGGGACTGTCAGGCTTGTACTGACTAAAATCCACGGAGTCCTTTAATAGCCATTTAGAAAGAAGAAAGAAAGAAGGAAGATGAAAATGATTTTATTTTTTTACAGAAATGCATGCAATAAAAAGAAAACAGAGAAATTAAAAAGTTAACTTAATCTAAACATAAAAAAAATATAATAACAAAGACAAAATTCGACAGCTGCATGCCATGACTGTAAAAAGAAAGGTGACCACTCAGCATAATACTGTGCTGTAAGAGACCCACAGCACAGCGCTGGTTTTCAGTGGTCACCTGATTTACGTTCCGGGGCCACGGTTTCTCTTTAGCCCTGTGATGCTGAATGCTCTTTCTTGATGCGCCGTCAAAATTAAAAGTCATTTTTATTCAAATTAGGCTGATTTATCAGCACTTTTTGAAGATCAATTTTACATAAGACAGTCCCCCAAAGCGGGCCCTTTCACACTTCCTAGTGTCGAAGTTCGATCTGGGCATGGTACATGATCGGACGGCAAGTCACTGCCCCGCAACAATTGATAACTTGAGGCCCAAACTAGATTGTTCTTTTATAGAAAATTTATCACTTCTTCTCCGTAAACTTCTTATTGGGAGTTTACGACCTTCCCGGCCGTGAAAGTGATATTTTTCCTGAAAACCAATTTGTAAAATAACTACCCCAACTCATAAATGTTATATGGGCATAAAAACACAACAACTGTTTTCCTTACATTTTGCGTATCATCAAAACAACATGTAAACAGTACATGAGAAAACTCATTTCCATGATTATGTACTTAATGTAATCAAAATGAGACCTAATCGCTCAAATTATTGTGAAAAACACATTGTTTTTGTGTCTATGTAACTATGTGGTTTGTTATTGAAAAAAGTGTATGAATTGTTTTAGATTTGTAGGTTACATACATAGGATATTTTTGTATGTAGTGTGATTTTTTTCTGTGGTTCTATCAATAAAACAAACCCAAAATAAGTTCATCTTGTTTTGTTTTTGAAAATCCTCAGGTTACCCTGAAAACCCCACCATTGGTGGAGTCGAAGGGAATTGACTGGCTCATCATACATTTTTGGCCCTGTAAAGCTTTGCTATTTCATGTCTACATGAAAATAGCCTGTAGAATAGCATTTCTGATGATAATAGTTGGTCATTTGTAGATCTTTGACAGTAGTTACTGTAAAGTTATAAGCCTGAAAATTCTGTCTAACAAGTACAAAGGGTTATCGCATTACTCAGTTACTGGGTTGTGGAGGTGAGATAGGTAGTCATTCCACTTAAATACTGCTAATCAGCTGTATCCGTTTAGACTGGAAACTGACCCCAACATACTTGGGAAAAGGCTCGGTAGATAATGTACTACCTTATTTATATAGATCTAAACAAAGTTCTGTAATACAGTCAGTGCTCAGTACCCAATGCTCATTATTACTTGACACAACTTCCCTTTAATTTTGCTTTTTAAGATGGGTCATGTAATAAAAGTCACTGACTGTTCGGCACTTTGTTTGAAACAGCGCGTCAAAGCCAAGCATTTGACCCAAATCTAGCTTAGAACTGAATTTTATTTAAATGAAAGTTTTAGCTGTAGTCATTAACACTCCCAAACAAAAATACTAAAGTTTTGCTGTTGAATCCTAAGCTTTGAAATGGTAGGATTGCGTCAAAAGCCTCTTACTCGGTTTAAAATTAAACCTCGACATGGACCACAAATATTTTATAGTTGTTGGATACTAAACCAACAAACAACAAACTCTAGACTCAGAAACTTTTGATAGTAATAAATCAAACCACCTTTTATTGTTGCCTAACATTATGACGAAATATTGTTTAAAACATTTTCAAATGAAAATCATAATAAATATCACGCCCTTTCCCATAAAATTAATCAACAAATGAGTACTGAGTGGTGTGGGAAGGACTATCAGACTCGCACTAACTAAAATCTTTCATATTCCACAATTGCTATTTTCGTTCCAGTGTCATACTTTTCTGTTTAAACAGACCCTTGAGGCCGGCGGAACACTCCAAGATAAACAAACAGTCACAAAAGGACTTTGTTGAAGAATAATGTTATTTATTGTTTATGAAATAAAGTAAAAGAGAAGTAACAAAATTCCCTCGGTACTACTAGATCCAGACGAACTGTGGGCCAAAATAACACAATACTGGTGCCCTGAGATAGTGAGCGACGTCACGGCAGACCACGTAGGAGATGGCGTGACGAACTTGACAGGTTCCGTCCGAACTGGAAGGAGGACGCACGTGTCGTGAAAAGAGAGGAGGGCCTTTGCCTTTGCCCAGGAGTGGGACAGAGCAGGCTAGAAAAAAAAACTAGATCTTGTGGTACACTTGTTAGAACTGGTAGTACAACGTGCAATAAACGAGAAAACAATCTACGAAGTCTTTGAAGTAAAGGGAGATTTTTAGTGAGACAGGCAACTCAGTGATAGAATCTTAAAAGTCTCTCAAAACGTAACATATGGATGCAGTAATGCGAAATGATGCAACTAGTTCACCACTAAAGTAGACAAGATGTAGTGACACATCATTTCGCATTACAACATGAGTAACGTTTTGAGAGACTTTTAAGACTCTATCACTGAGTTGCCTGTCTCACCAAATATGTAATCTCCATTTACTTCACTTGCCGATTACCTTTACTGTATAGGTATCGAAATCCATTACATTGCTTGCTATCCTATTGAAATTGAACTACATAGCAGTTTCCAGTTTCCTGGTATTTCATTTACACATATTCCAAGATATCCGAACACTATATATTTCGTACAATACGCCGTATGTACAATTTACATGTATACGTACTTTAATTACGTAAGTGCTCGATTGCAGTGCACAACACCGTTATATTTCGACTCAAAGAGCAGCCAGTAAGTTGTTCAATGTAGTTACAGCTTAAACTCGGGGATCAAAGCTGCATTTAATTCTGTTTAAGGTAACTTTTCAGTATTTCTGTAATGGTTTTCCTTCATGTACCAACTTATTTTTTTTTAGACAGGTTAAATATTTTTTTGACCTCATTGATTTACTGCCGGACAAAGGCCTATCACGTAACCTTTCACTTATATGTATTTTTGGAATATTTTGTTGTTATATTGCAGAAAAAAAGTTTTTATATTTTTAATTTTGAATAATAGGTGTGTATAATTAGACTAGTTTACACGATTTTTGTCCTTGAAATGAAATATATACGTTAACGTTACTTTAGGTGTGGTTTAAACTGGTGTGATTTATTTTTTCTGAAATGTATAGATATACCTACATGTCAGAAAAAAAAAATCACACCAGTTTTTTGAAATAATAATATATGTATGTGCGCGCTCCTCATCGCTTTAACCTTCTTAACGAACTCCGAGCACTGGGGGATGGCCATTACCTATCACGTAAGTTTTGACAATGAAGTAAAATGGAACAAGGCACACTACCACGTACTCGGCGGACGTTATTTTCAAAAGTGATAGTTACAAGTGAAATCCTACAGCATCCCTATGACTGTGATGACTAAGCCTTCAACATCCCTCACCCACGCCCTGCACGCAGATTATATCCCTCTCCTACATTTGCACGAAGAGTACCTGATATTAGTCGAAAGACTTTATGTATAATACAACGGAACTCAAAAACACTCCTACAAAACTCAGGTTATACTCTACCGAACATTATCGCACCACTGGACTCAATTCATTATATTCCTAGAATTTTTGAGCACTGTTCCAAACGCTCCACTGGTTTCACGAACATAATTGAATATGCACAGTTAAAACCGTCGGCGTCGAGTATAAGGCTGCTTTTCCACCAAAGATGTGCTATGCTAAGTTGCTATGGATGCGTTTGATATCCACTAATCATTATTCATCTATTTATATAAAAGAACAGGGCTTTTTCTTTTGACTCGACTACAGCCGAAACCACTTAACGCAGAAACTTGAATTTTGGACAGCATTTGCAGTCTACCATGTAGATTGGCAATAAGACGGGATTTTGCGAAAATCCTCCTCTAAGGGGGTAAAAAAGGGGTGAAAACTTTTGTATGAAAAATCTTATTCCTTGGGTTTATAAACTTGAAACTTACCAAGAATAAGAACACTAGTAAATAAATAAGATTAGCACCACAATTTTTTTAAAACTACCCTCCATTGGTAATCTAGATGATGTTTAAGTTTGTATGGGAAAATCATAACGCGTGAGCCAATGAATTTGAAAATCAGTATTTATATACTAGATAAGAATTAATGAAACACGTGTTTTTGGATCTTTCGAAAATGACCCCCCATGTTGGTGAAAAGGGGTATTCAAGTTTTAAAGGGAGGATATTAAACCACTAAACGTAGAACTCTGAATTTTTGATGGTAGTTGCAATTTATTATGTAGGTGAGCATTAAGAAAGGATAAAATCTTATTCCATGGGTTTATAAACTTGAAACTCGGTACGAATATGAGTATAATTAAATAAAAAAGATAGTCATTATTCGTTTTTTATAACTACCCTCCATTTTTGGATCTCAAAAAATCACCCCTTAAATTTTGAAAAGGGTTGATTAAGTTTTAAGGGAAGGATTTACTGCTTGCTTCGATAAATTCTAAGCTGGGCATAAATTATCTCTCGATCGAATAAAGGATACGTATTTATTATATTTAAAAAATCAACCCCTAGCGTATTTTTTGTTTGTATTGAATAGGCCCTGAAACTACTAGAGATTTTCCAAAAGTATCCAATATGGAGGGTAAGCGGGAATTAAAGTCACTGAGTTTGAAGTTAGGAACACGCGCAGTCGCGGGCAAAGTGCTAGTTGGTGCATAAATAACACAGCACTGGAGGAAACGGTTTCAACAAAGATAGGTTTTTTTTGGAAGAATGCGTGCTATGGATATGTGCTATGGATGTGTGCTATGGATATGTGCTATGGATATGTGCTATGGATGTGTGCTATGGACATGTGCTATGGATATGTGCTATAGATGTGTGTAATAGATGCCTACTATGGGTTGTCTTCCCAACTATTGATACATCGCATAGCTCGATCTGCGCATCTTCCCCGCGCAGCTACTTTGCGGCGGCACGCGGCGCCTCTTCATAGCACATCTTACTCGCACCGCTACATAGCTTAGCATCAGTGGAAACGGTCACATAGTTTCATAGCTCAGCTGTGACATTATCGCTGTAAAGTCGCATAGCACATCTCTGTTGGAAAGGCACCCTAACGCACGATAAAAATGCATTTTTACTACACTGTTTATTTTATTGGAAAACATGTTTACTGATGCATTCTAGGAGGACCATTGCTAGAAAATATTGTACGAAAACTGTAGTTATTTTTCAATTGTGAAAAGGTGTGTTTTCGCAACGGTTCCTGTATTTGCTGGACCATTGGTTTTTATGTGATTTTTATTTGTTTGTAAGAAGAAATATTGGTTATTATTGTACGTAGGTTGAGGATTTCTTTTGGATGAATATTATTTTATTCCTTGAGTTGCATATTGTGATGAAAGTCACTTGAGTACTGTCTTTTTTTTAGAGTGGTAAAATCGTCGAATGAGTACTCTTTTTCAGGGCAGGGCAGGAGGGACTGTCAGACTTGTACTGACTAAAATCCACGATATCCTTCAATAGGCGTTTACGTTCCGTTTCTAATTCGTTACAACCGCGAACACTTGAGTACCGTCTTACTGGACACTCTTCAACAGGTCATCAAGATCTTTCACAATTGACGCAATGCCTTCGCCGGACGGAGTTTATTTATCATAATTATTATGATAAATCTTGAACCGTCATACCACAAAAAAAATAAAAACCTGTTGAACACTTGTCTACAAAAGTGTAACTGCAAAACGACCTGATATAAAATCAACGTCAAATGTAGTTTTACAATTGACTGATTTTTAGACAAGTGTTCAACAAACATTTTAACCTTTTTTAGTAAGGCAGAATGTGTTTTTCTTCTGAATTAAAAATTGTTTTCAACAACTGAAATAGTCACGTTAAAAATGACGCTTTTTTTCAACAAAATCTTCTTCAGCGATCGATGTATGGTCAGCAATGTCAAAAGAAAAATCTTGATGTAAAAAACATATTTATGTTTTCTCATGTTTTTACAAAAAACCTACTATTAACAAACAACCGTTTATTTTTATATTACACAAGGGTCGAACATCATCCCTTGGGGAACATAAAAGAATTGATTCATGAAAAATCGCTTAGAGAGGATAGGCCAAATATCTTACCTTTTTTTTTAGAGTAGACCGATATTTTTACCTGAGACAGGCTATTTATTTACTTTTGCAAGCGTAAATAATTGTAATTGGCAGATTTTGGAAGAGTATTTTATTTTAAACTAGTGTTTGCCCGCGGCTTCGCTTGCGTTATTTTAGAATTTCAGAAACAATACGGATCGTGTGGCGCCATCTGGAATATGAACGTAATTGTTTTCTCGGCAACAGCTCTCTTCTGTTATTCGGGATGTAAGATACCTTATATCCGTGTCTATACTCCTGACAACGTATATGCTAAATTTTGGGACGATCGATTCAGTAGGTAGTAATGCGTGAAAAGGTAAAAAACAAACATACTTGCATTTTTATTATTAGTTTAGATCAATAATGTTATATCTAGGTACATAGTTTGAATAGGAAACCTCCTTATTTGAGCGACATTAATTTCAAAGAACCGTGTTTATTTTAAACATTAGACTATCATTTTTGGGTCGATTTACAGTATCGCTGCAAATTGAACGTACGATAGCATTGCTCTTCTCCCTTTAGCATACCGCGTGATACCTAAAAAATAACTAATTATCTGACTCGATGAGTACAACTTGTCGTCGTTTAAAACAGAATCTATGCACTGGTTTGAGCACCAATTCAAAACATAAATAAACACAAATTATAGAAACCCTGATTTTTTTCTAATCTTAAAAATTCCACACCTCGAAACAATTACAATTAAAAAAATATCCAACTTACTACCTACAATTTAAATCGGTGTAGATTTATATCTTAGAGAAGTATTGAAAAAAAAATAGTAATTATTTAAAATCGCGAATAATATTGAAACAAAAGAGTGCACATTTTTTTTTATTATTTAAAACTCTCAGGACAAATAAAAAATACTCAAAAAGAGAAAAAAAGACTGTGAGATTTGATCCAGAGACCCCTTGCACGAAAGTCAAGCAGGTTACCGACCGGACTGGCTAGTACGCTGACAGTGATTTTCAAATAGCGGTTCTTGTACAAATGTCAACAATGACTGAAAATCAACATATTATAAAATTGCTAATCCCCCAAGGGGAATAGCGTAATTATACATATCCTATTAATAGAAGAGCAGTTTAAGGAATATTTGAGGAAAAATTGACTAAATAATATCCAGTGGTTTAGCTTCCAACTATCAACAAACATCTAAAAACAACAAAATTCAAAATTGCTTGTCTCCCAGGAAAAATAGCGTAATAATACAATAGCATATTCACAGAAGCATATTATTAGGAATATTTGAGGAAAATTTGATCGACAACTTTACAGTAGTTTCGGAGATAGATCAAATAAAAAAAAACATAAAAAATTTCGAAAAAAAATAAATGTTGATCTGGCATCAGAATCGATCCCTAATCTCGAAAAAAATACAAAAAGAAAAAAATATTCAATGTACAGGAATGACATCTCTACGATTTTATTATATGTAATAATAAAGATAAAGAAGGCAAGCCGCAATCGCGGCGGTAAGACCCCTCTCCCTCCCTCTCTTACAAATAAATTGTGAAAGCAAAAAAACTGCTTTTTGAAAGTAATTCCGGGATTTGGGGCATATCTACTTCATACTCCGACTATTTCCGACCTAATATGTATAGACATGATGTAACCTGAGTTAGTACTAGTTAATAAATACAGTTCCTAAGTCCAAATTCAATTCCGTCTATCGATTTTACTAGCAAGAAACAGTTTTACGTCATTCACTTAAAAATTTATAGTATTGACTGAAATAGCCGACATTATGCCCTATATACATTCGAGTCAATAAAGTTTAGTTTCACTGCAGTCAATAAGATCACAGTACAAATCAGAATAGCCGTACTTTATTACTTCCCTGAATTTGATGCTTATTACCTAGTCTGTGCACTATTGTATGGGTAATAAGATTTTATAGTATATCGATACTGCTTTAATTGTCTACACTGTTATTATTTTAAGTCACTAATTCAAGATGTAGCGTGTCTTTTTAGATACAAAATTTATTTGGCCAGAAATCATACCTAATGAGGGTTTTATTTCTTATAATATTTCTTGCCAGAAATAAAACCCTCATTGGGTATGATTTCTGGCAAGAAATATTTCCGAAAATCCAATGACTTACGTTTTACTCACACAAGAACCTACCGAAACTTCCGTTTAAAGTGAGGACCTGTGTCAAGCGGAAGGTGAGGACGACGCCTCGTCGCCGCGTTTATTAGGGTGCTTGTACACGGCGCATGTAACCCGCGCAAGTGCCTCAACATGCTCAAGCTACATGCGCCGTGTACACCCCGCGGGTAGCTTGATCAAGTAGCTTGCGCATGTTACACGCGCGGGTAAACAGCAAAACCCACACCTTTACTTGCGCGAGTTGCATGCGCCGTGTACAAGCACCCCGTAGGTAATTTGATCAAGTAGCTTGCGAATGTTACTCGGGCGGGTAACCCGCATCTTTGCTTGCGCGGGTTATATGCGCCGTGTACAAGCACCCTTAACGTCTTAAGATGACGTTCGGTGACAGTGACGTCACAATTTGCTTCTTAATAAAAATCTAATTATAAAATACGTTATTGCGAATAAAATACTGAAAACAAACATTTGAAAAATGTCCCACAAAGGTTTATACTGCACCCGTTTCACGGAACTCTAGATCATTTTGTTTGTGACAGAGCGATTTTTGTGAAAAACACTCCTACACAAGCCGTTTCGGATTTCAGTAGGGGATTAGTGTAATGCTTCCCATGGCTCAGACTTAATCCTGCGCCTTTCAACCTAAAGACGGCTTTGTCATCGATATTAGGAATATTTGCCGACCGTTACTTTCTTTTTTTGCTGGCTGTACACTTACTGTTCGTTTGAACTAAGATTAGGACAGCCTTTATTTTTAGTGTGGTAAAATGATCAAATGAGTCCTCCCAACCCGGGCAAGGCGGGAGGGACTGTCAGACTTCTACTGACTAAAATCCACGGTATCTATCAGTACCCTGTTATGTTCCAGGGTCACGGTAAGGAAATAATCCCGCGACCCCGGCAGGCTTTGGCCCTCCGAGAGGGGGGCTTCGTCATTATGCTGACGCTCTTTGAGGCGCGCGTGGCACAAGGCGCCGTCGACCCGGGCATGGTCTATGGTCGGGCAGCGAGTTGCCCTTTACTCGCTGCCCGCATGCCCAAGATTGGGACAGCCTTGGCACTATATTGGAACTCTTTGCGTGCTTTTCTAATGCTTGCTAACATACTCTTGCAGAAGTGGTGGCCCAATGGTATCGACAGCGAATTCACGAGTTGTGGGTCGTGGGTTCGAACCCAGCCAGGCGTAATAACGTTTTGATTGCTATCGCTACTTTTAGCGGAAAATATGTCAAATGTGGATTTGTGGCAATTTTACAATTATTCTGACCTACCTATGACAAATTAACGTATGAATTTTATGCATGTGGTGAATTTACTTTCAATGTATGGGCTTTACAAAACTGTGGAAAATTACAACAAACCCATATTATCTTGTTTATAAATATCTTGTTATCACAATAACTTTGGTTTCTTGGTCATTTGAGGTGCAATGTGAAGGACCTTTACTCTCGTCTTCGTTTTTATCATTTTCACCTTCATCTTCTTCACCAGACTTCTGTTGGACAACGGCTAGAAGATCCACCTGTTCTTCTTTATCTTCAGAGTGAGACCATACATGCAGTTCCTTGGTCAATTGCCATTCACGTTCCAGGTCACGGTAACCTGATACGATCCGACTGAATAATTATTCGTATAGCGTTTATATAATAGTTAGACAAGTCCTTCAAATCAGGTCAACCATAAAATTGTCACTTACAAATTGGTTGAAGCCATAACCACTTATCAAATGTGTTTATCGCTGGATTAATACACTGTAATTTCGGGTAATAAATATGTTATTATGAGAACTTTTATGGCAGCCAAATACTTAATCGTTACTTTGTATATTTTCTGTGATATAGAAAAAAAGATTAGGTATTAAGGCTGCCGTCTTCTTTTGCAAAAAATTGAATCGCGTTCGGCCAGTCCATTGTACGTCAAATTTCGGGCTCCCTTCCCGCAATCCCCCGCATACATCCTGCCCACTGAATTATTATAAAACAATTTTGATGCGGTATGAACATTGCTCTACTAAGGATTATTTAAAAGGAGTTATAGAATTTTTGCTTAATAAGAAGTTTTAATATGACTTGGTTTCAGGGTTGGAAAAAAAACAGTTTTTTTTTTTAATTTATAAAACAAACTGTAACAATTCAAAATGTTTTAGAAAAGTGTTTTTTTTTTTTAGTTTCTGGTTCTTTTTTAAAATTAATTCCACCTTGTTTGTTGATGTCTAAACGTATATATATCAATTATGTTTCATTTCTAGACTACATCTTTTCAAATTCACCCTTTGTAATGAATTTTTTACGAAAAATGATCAATGGAATAAAAAAATGTGATGTTTTTTTTCTAAAAATTTTAAGCATTATTTCATTACAGCGTCAATAAAATTTAAAAATATGGCATAACAATGGCATTAAACTCAAAAGGTTTTATGTCAAACTATTTAGACTCCTGAATATTAATTTGTTTTCATTTTATAAGCATTCATCTGCCTTAAAAAGTAGTTGAAACGGGTAATAAAAAACACTGTTTAATTTCAAACTTTTTTAAACAGGTGTTTTAAAACAACTTGTTTTCATCATGCCAACCCTGTTTGGTTTGTAATAATACGAGTATCACACAAGTGTTTTAATACTATTTAAATATTCTCATAGGTTAAATTCTGTTAGGTTTAATTTGTTAAACACAATCGTGTTTAACTAATTAAACCTAAAAAAAGGTCAGTGCAGCAGTCATGTTGGCAAAGGAAAGTGAGAAAAAACAAACTAAATTTTAAATGTCAATAAGGTCGAAAATAGTTTGAACATGTTTTTTAAATTGCTTAATGATAGCAAGTTAAAAAAAAACAGCTTCAAGTGATTTTCGACCTTATTGACATTTATGCAAAAACCGGATTTTAATGAAGGAGCAATGTTAGCGAACGTGAAAGTGAGAAAAAACAAACTAAATTT